>JAOTQP010001286.1:143621090-143657758 GCA_026413545.1 Cichladusa arquata | reverse complement strand
TCTTGTTTTTTTTTTTTTTTTTTTTTTTTTTTTTTATTGTTTTGTTTGGTTTTTTTTTTTTTTTAACTAACAAGGGATTTGCTACATGGCAGGAACAAGAAGCACATGGTCTCTGTCTTTGCAGGCAAAAGGTTGGACTACAGTGATACAGCACTGTGTTACTCTCAGGTCATACTCAGAACACAAGAGTGAACCATGCTATTTACAGAGCCAGAAAGTTGTGCTGGAAAACTGTCTCAATAACAGCAAGCAACTGTCTTTTTGTTTCTTTTGCTTTTTGTCTCTGAGCTCAAGAATCTTATGTAGTCATTGAATGTGAGAAGACATGACTTAGGACCTTGTGTTTGTTGTAATCTTTTTATGGTGTAAGTCAGTTTATAACAACCCATTTTCCTCATCTTCAGCATTTTCTCTACTGCAATGTTTGGGACATAAAGTGTAGCCATATTTTTTAAATGCAAATGGTTATCAGTCTTTACCATTGAAAAAAATGATAACAGAAGATATATGATATACTGAAGAGCTGTTTGCAGAATAATGATGTCTTAATCACATGGTGATTAAGACCCCAAAGAGTCATCTCAAAAATTGATATGCATAGCTAATTCATCCTGCAAAGTACCTTTGGTAAACAACTGATCTAATTGCCTGAAGTTCATTAAATCCCACTGGGGTTAAGGTGGACTTCAGCTGAGTAAATGCTCCACAGCTACATTCAGACTGTCCCATTTTAAGAATCTGAGCATCATTCAGAACACTAAAGGCTCACTAAAATGAATAACTGATCGTGAGATGAAGTCTTGCATATTGAAAGTCAAAGTGTCACACCAATGTTGTACATCTTATCAACCATGAAGAAAATACTTGGAGATTTAGGTTTTTAGATATAGTGGTGCAATACCAAGTCTAATATTTCTCAGTTATTGTACTGTGTCAGATTTCATAGACTGGTACACTGACAGAAGAACTTCTGCTTATTTCATTTCTCAATATGTACAATGACCATTTATGAGCCATGAAGCAAAGGTCACTTCTTTAATAGATCAAAGTAGAATAGAATTAACCTAATGAAGATCTTCTGCTAATAAACAAGAACAAAATGTTTATTACTTGGCATTACCTAACTTTGCATTTAAGCAGGATATGTGTTTTAAGGAGGACTGTTAAGTCCTTAAGGCTTCCAACCTTCACATTGACAAACTTAACTTCCTTAAATTAAAACAACAACAACAGAAAAAAAAAACGGGTACATTGGATTCTCCACAAAGCCAATAATGGTTGCAAACCAGTCAGTGACAAAAGCAGCATATTGAACACATGCAACTTTATTGAGAGCCATAATATGTTACAATTTTCACTGAAATGCTCAGCCCAGCTATTCTGCTCACAGCAATCTTTAAAGCTATTTATATATTACCCATATTGCTTTATTATTTTTCCTTTAAGAACAGCAGTTTAATGCTTGAGTGCTTTTCAATTTTGCCATTCAGACAGCAGATTAAGTTTATAATGACTATCTTAATTTTTACAGGGTGTAGCATGTATTGGTCTGAAAGATACCCCTGACAATATGAGGCTTTAGATGACTTTGGTGTTTCAATAAAAGTTAGATGCAGTCTGACAACTTCTTACAGTCCTATCATGGCTGATTATACAACTGCATGTTCTTTCTGGCCAGTATGCAGTATGCAATTTACAGCCTATTTCTTTCTTGGTGTTTGAAAAGGCAGAGATCTCTGAACAACAGGTTAGGAGCAATTCTGCCTTCCATTTCTCCTGTAACAGGCAGATTACAAATGGATAAAGACTCTGCATTGAGCACCTTAAAAATGTGTAGTACTATGGAGAAAAAAATATCCAAACTGAAAAAAATAAAATGGCACAGATATACTTGAAGGCCTATTAGTGGAGACAGTTTTTCAAGGTCAGGAATTGGCTGGATTTGAAATGGCCATGCAGAGACAGGGGATCCATGGAATGAACTCCTTAATCTCCATTCTAGACAATTTGGACTCTAGTTTTGAATAAAATATATTTTATGTAACTCTGGGTGATTTTATCTCACACTGAAGTAGGCTCCTATTAGCTGCACTGCTCATGATTCTCCTCTGAAAGTACTGAGCAGATCACAGAACCACAGAATCATAGAATGGTTTGTGTTGCAGGGGACTTTAAATGTCATCTATTTCCAATCCCCCTGCCATGGGCAGGGACACCTTCCACTAGACCAGGTTGCCTTGTCCAGCTGGGATGAGGCACCCACAGCTTCTCTCAGCAGTGTGCTCCAGTGCCTCACCACCCTCTCAGTAAAATTTTTTTCCCAATATTTAATCTGTAGTTCAAAGCCGTTTCTCCTTGTCCAATCACTCCATGTCCTCATGAAAAGTCCCTCTTCTGCTTGTTCTCAAGCCCTCTTTAGGTACTGCAAGGTGCTGAAAGGTTTCCCCAGAGCCTTCTCTTCTCCAGGCACAATCCCAACTCTCTCCCCAGAGCTGGATGCAGCTCTGCAGGTGGGGTGTCACCTGAGCAGGGCAGGGCAGAGGGGCAGAATCCCCTCCCTCACCTGCTGCCCACGGGGCTTTGGATGCAGCCAGGACACCTTTGGTTCCTGGGCTGTGAGAACACACTGCTGGATTATGTCGAGCTTCTCTTCCATCAGCACGCCAAGCCCTTCTCCTCAATCCTTCTTTCTACTCCCAGCCTGTGATTGAATTTGGGATTTCCCTGACCATGTGCAGGACCTTGCACTTGACCTTGCTGAACTGGATGAGGTTCACACAGCTCCACCTCTCAAGTCTGTCCAAGTCCCTCTGGATGCCATCCCTTCCCTCCACCGTGTGAGCTGCACCACACCCCAAATCTAAACAAAGCACCAAAGAAACCGAAGATTGCTTGAAATAACATAATAACATAATAACATAATAATACTCAAGGCTTGAGTATTCACACTCTGTGAGATGAGCCTGGATTTAAGGTTATTCCCAGGTCTGTGCAAGGCTGGCAGAAGTGAACTCATTTCCTTTAGAAGGCTGAAGGAGAGAGGTCCTGATCTGCAGCACTGGTGGTGTCTGAGATGGAAGGCACAGGCTGTGTTCATCTGTGCTGTGTCCCGGCTTGAAGGATATTCAGACTGGAGGAGTTCATTTCCTACAGGTTAGAAATGTAACCCAGCCTAAAAAGAAGGAGACAAACCCTGCAGTGTCAAAAATCCATTTTTGTTCACATTCAATCAGTGACTTTCTCGACAAATGAGCATTGCTGATTGCCAAGTACTTACACACTGGGATTCTTTACTCCCTTTTCTATCTTTAATACAAATGGAAAGAAATTGTGTAGGTAGAATTGTGAAAACCTTGAATGTTTTTGTTGGATGGATTTAAGTGCTTAAGGTTTTAAAAAAAGAAGCAATTTGATGTCAGATTCAGAATTGGAAAATATAAAAAAGTTTTCTTCAAGAAAGATTTCTTAGACAAGTTAAAGAGAGATGGTACTCTTTTTCCTCTCTCTATATAAAAGGATCATTTACCATAGTCTTTGAGCTCTTCAAACACTCTTTTAGCACACATTTTTTAGCAAAACCCACCGAAAATTAACCTTTCCCTCTGAATGATTTGGATTTCACTGGCTAACATCTGTTGTTACTAATAGATTCAATAAAACTACCTGTGCCAAGAAAGTCAGACCCTTGTGTTTATTGTAATAAAGCAGAAGGATTTATAACTTGGTGTAAAAATTTTTTGTGGTTCACTATAATTCGTAAATTCAAAGTGTTCCTTAACTTTGAGAGAGAACAAATAAAGGTGAATAGATGACCTAGCACTACTACTTTTTCCTCAGTCTATTTCAAAGAACACTGCAAAAGTATTTTCAATTTTGGAGATGGTCAGCAATTACATTTTGGAAATATTTTTCAATGGAAATGGTCTTTTCTGAAATCAGAGTTTTTCTGTGCTCTCTGAGGAAAACAAAAGTGAAACATCCCAACACAACAAAAAAACATCTGTAATTTCAGTATTCACATAGATCATGGAATTATGGGAGAGCCCTTCAAGCAGTTAACTGGAAGATTACAGCAATTTCCTGACCTCTGCTCAGAGGTTTAGGCAAAACTGATCTCAGAGAGGTCTTGGATCTACACAGTAAATTTTATTTCTACCCCAGGTTTGTTTTGTTTAGATCTATAAATATAAGACAAAATATTCCAAGTTTCTATTTCTAGCTTATTTAATTTCTGCAGAAATCTCTTCTGAGCCAATTAAATTTTTTCATGTTTACAAATAACATACATAATATCAATCTAAATTTTAGAGAAGCTGTCACCTCCATGACATAGTTTTATAGAAACCTACCCTGAAAGAAAACAGAAAAGAAAGATCTGTTTACTATTTAAGGTTTTGTTAACTTCTTAAAGATTTATTTTAGACCGTATTTTAGGAAATTGTGAAAGGATATGTGAGCACAAGCACAGTACAAACAAACATTGATATTCCTGTTCAAAGGCCATCAGCTCAGAGAAGTCAGCTCTCAAAAGACAAAGCTGTAGGTCTGAAGCTGTGTGTTTATTCCTGGGGAGGTGGAAGTGTTACTCATTGATGTGCTGGGGTTTGCTGTCTGGAGAACAGTGGAATTGCTGGGTTTCTTGAGTATTACCAGTCCAGACCTGATGGACTGCATGATTTCAAATGTCACTCTGAGCAGTGGGAGCCCACAGTCAAAATGAAAATATAGGTGCAGGGCTTAGTTCATGATCACAGAAAATGTTAGAGTTTACTTTGGGGAGGGTTTGCCAGCTCTTTTTATTATTTCTTGCCAACTCCAGTACTGGACAAGGCCATAGCCTGAGTATGAACTCTAAACTAAAGCCAGAAAATGGACTGAGTTCAAACTGCACTTATTTATGTTAGTAAATAGGATAAGTGTATCTCCTCCTGCTGCCTGAGTTCTCTCTTTTATACTCTTGTCAACACTACAGGTTCCTGACAAAGAATTTTCATAAAAACAACCTGGTTGCATTGTCTGCCCCTCCCACATGCACATCAGCAATGAGCAGCTCAGTCCTGAGAGCTGGCTTTTCCTGAGCAGGGAAATCATCCCTTTGAACTTCAGCCTGACTGGGAACCTGCTTCGTGTAATGTGTGAAGAAAGCAGCACTTTAGATTGGGGTGTCACTGGGAGTGGTCAGGTGGAGTAAAGGTATCAGGGCATCCTCTAACTCTACTTGCAACTTCACAATCTTCTCTAAAGAAAGGCATTTTTTCTACTGAAAGTAGGTGATCATCACACAAGTGTTAGGTTCTTTTGGGAAGTAATGCTGTATTAATCCCAAAACCAGTGTGGCATCTGCAGAAAATCAGGACTCTCTACTGTGATCACAATTAATGTGCTCTCTGCTGTGATCAATTTACACTTAATGATGCATTTAGTGGTAATAAAATTGGGCAGATACAAAATATCCTTACCATTGTTTTAATTTGGTACATTTTAGATGTCAAGGAAAGGTGGAGTCATAGTATATATCATTTTGGGGAAAAAAATTCCAAATAGCTGAGGTAGAAAGTCCTGAGGAAAGAAACAGATAATAAGGTTACTGGGACTTAGAAATCCTTTCTCTCTGTACCAATCATAAGAGTGCTGACTTAGGAAAATGACATTTAGAAAGTTGTTCTTGTAATTAGAAAAGCCCTCCTTGCCTCTGCAGTATTTCCTCTGAAATTTCTCTGCCACCAGGTAAAGCTTTTAGGAAGTCATAATGACATACGAATCGACCATGCTAAATTAAATTGATTAACACACCATATCACTATGCTCAGCTGCTTCAGGCAAGTCCTTATGCACATCTAATCAGCAAAGAAAATCCAAGCATCCAAGAGGTCTGAATCACTGGGGATGTTATGATACACACCTTATCTCTGAGTGAAGGAAATGTGACACATTGATTTCCAAGGGTTGATGGTTTTGTTCAATTTACTTCTCACTTTAGCATGGGGCCAAACCAAACCTGATCCAGCCTGTGAATATCTCTGCTGGAAGGTTCAGGCAGGAAAGTTTAGACAAGAAAATTCATTTTTATTCCAGTGCATTTGTCTGTTCTCTTCAGGACTTTGATTCAGTGGTCCTTGGCTGGGCATGAAAAGCATTTCTGTCATCCTACATTTTCTTAGGCAGGTAATGTGGATGAGGGCAGCTACAAAAGAAATGTGGTCATCAGATACTCTAGACATGCAGAGTTGACTCACTTTTCCTGTCCTGGAACACCAAAAGACATTAGGTCACTTTTTGGCAAGAGAAAAAGTGAATTGAAGTACTGAGAAAGACTGAAAATATGAGCTTGAGCAGGTGCAGGGAGGGTAGATGCAAATATCTTTCAGCTGTTGAATATTGATTCACAAGATTTGAACTGCATTTTTTCATTTTCCATAAAAGCTTGGTGTTTGGAGGGACAGAATGTTTTCAAGGGCCATCAAATTTCAATTGATGAGGAACAGAACAGGAATACAGTCACAAGCCTGTCCTGATTCTCTTCCACAACTTAACACCCTCTCATCTAAAGTGCTGAGGCTGGAATTTTTCTGTTAATTACTTTTCTTTTACTTTTTTTTCATTTTTGGACCTCTTAAAGACTTTAATATTCTTGCACTGCTCTTAAGGATTTTCCACTACTTGGAAAAATACAAAGTGCTGAATTGATAAAAGAAATTCAGATAGCAAAGGCTGTCCATGTTAATCCTGTATTTCTGTCTAGAAAATGAGGATGCAGAAGCAGAACTGTAAGCATCAGGTTTTTATACAATAGAACTGAGAGTGAGATCTGTTTACATACACCTCTTTTGTAAAACAGCCAGAAGAGAGAGATTTTCTCCTTAGGAAAGCCACAAAGAAACAGGGCTCATTTTATTTCTGCATCAATTCAATGCAAGAGTGAGAAAGTGGAGTGTTGTGAGTGAGATGAAAGCATGATGTGCAGAGAATCTCCTGAATTTCAGCAGGACATGTTGGGTGGAGCTGACATTCCTCTTACACAGGACAAATTCTCTTTGCATTTATAGGGTCCTTTTTATGAGGACATGTAGTGATAGCACAAGAGGGGATGGGTTTAACTGAGAGATGGGAGATTTGCTTAGATATTTGGGAGAAATTCTTTCCTCTGAGGGTGATGAGGCACAGCTTGCCCAGGGAAGCTGTGGATGCCCCATCATCACCTGGAAGTGTTCAAGGCCAGGTTGGATGGGGCTTTGAGCAACCTGATACAGAGAGAGCTATCCTTGACCATGGCAGGCAGGTTAGAAGTAGATAACCTTTAACATCCCTTTCAACCCAAACCATTCCATTATAATCCAAACAAATCCATTTTCTGCAGAATCTGCAGCATCTTGGGCTCTAGCACTGCTCTCCTGATTCCTGGTTCTTTGCCAAAGGGAAGAAGAAAGGGGAAGACAAAAGCAAGTCCATCAAGGCCTCTGTAACTAATGGCAGTGTAATCCCTAAATATATATTAAAAAAAGCAACTAAACAAACAAAAAGGTATATTCCCTGATTTTGTGTTTTGCCTTGAGGAGACTGCCCAAGAGCGACAGGAGAATATAGAAATAAACAAAGGAGTTCCATTTGGCCCTAACCCACATCTTCCTATATTGTCTGTAATGAAATTGCCTCTCTTCCGTGCCTTTGGCAGGCAAACAAGGGTTTTAATTTCAAGCTCTCAGGAGGCTATAGGAAGAGATGAGTTATATTTATTCAGACCCAGCTGTGGGTTACTCATGTTTACACACTTCTGGGTGGCTGGAATCCAGAAATGACACATTCATAACTATTTACAAGTGACTATTTAGAGACCTTATCCTTGCTTCTAACATCTCTCTCCTTCCTGAAAAGCTCCTGAAAAGTGGCAAGTTGTGCCTTCAAACAAAAGAGGCATATTTCCTAGAAATACTTTCTTATATTGGACACCTCAATAAGGAAGAATGCTGACAAAATTGCCAAATTTATCAAGTGATTTTTTTTTCTTCCTGTGAGATATAGATGGTGTTAAGAAATTCAGATATCAAGTGAGATAAAAGGATTACACTAAGGAAACATGCTTCAGGTGCTTCCCAGAACCCCAAGGCAATTTCCCCTTGTGATGTCTCGGGGTAGGAGAGCTTATAGGTGGGCTTGACCCTGGAAGGAGAGGAAAGGTTCACCCTAAGGAGACACCTTGCTGTCCCTTCACAGCCCCTGTGCTGTTGTATCTTTTTGAGATAGTGCTTTCTTTTACCACTGCTGCCTTCTCACTCATCTCCCAGCACCCTGCTGGTTCTGGCTGTTGTCCAGCATACAGTGACTTTTAGGTGTACTGCAAGATCAGGATCTCCAAGCTTTTCCCTCTCCTGAAGTAATTAAAGCTCCTTTGTGACTGAATAAAGATGTCTTGTCACCTCTTTATCATCTCTCCACATCCAGGCCAGCTTCTTTGTCCAGTCTCACTTTGAGGAGTTCAATTCATTACAAAATAGAAGGTATAGGCTGAAAATCAAGACCTTTTACTCATTCTTTTCTCCATGGCAGAATCCCTGTCCTATGTAATCCAGTGACACAAGAGCTGATCCTTTGATTCTTAGAAGTGTTGTGAACATAATAAAAGACTCTTTTCCTTTTATTCCTATCCTTGAATGAGTTGTGAACACCACTTCAGAAATGTCCATCCCATCATGGACATTATCTGAGGAAATTAGCTAAGTCTCTTCCCCCAGTTCATCAGTAGATGGTGGCAAAGAGTTCTTGCTCATCTGAGTTTCAGACCCCAAGGGCTGCACAAACATGACAATAACCACAAGTGATGGGTAATATTTTGCCATCTGCTGCACTCTGTATCTTCGAATGCTCTTTTCATGTTTGGATGAACCTTTCTTTCAAAAGCTGGAACTTTTCTTTGCCCTCTCATTTGTGAAGTTTTGTGAGATCACAGAATCATTTGCTAGCCTCATTTCCTTGTTCCTGGTAGTCCTTATCTTCTGAAGGCCTCCAGATCTTATTTCTATGATTGAATCCAGCGAGTTCACCTGTTTTCAACTGTCTAGGTTCTCCTCTTCTTTCCACTAATTTGTTATTATTTTCTCTACATCCGAGTTATTCAACGACGAGCCATATAGGAGAATGATGCATATAAACCATGTGGCAAACCACAACGCTATTGCAAGTTACATTACTCTATAAATAGAAAATAAAATGCAAACTATTTGTCTGCACAGGAACCAATAAAAAAGGCCATACAAAGTCTCCTACATAGAATATCTTACCAGAGAAATAATTATCTCCTGAAATTACAAGCACTGCACTTGAATTCTCAACAGCATCTTGCAGAACAGACTGGTATTTCATTACTACAATTTCATGGTACTCCAAAATCAGTAATCCTAAAACTTTTATTTGGGATTAGAATACAGATTGCATTTTTTCATTGCCAAATTGTATTGCAATTTTGTATCAGCAATGTGCTAATAACTAGACCAAATTAGCATTTTAAGCTTTATTTTTGACAGATCACAGCATGTGTCTGCAGTCTATCCCTTAGCAACACAGCTTGGGAGATACATAAAATTATGGGTGCCTCTACTGTTGGCAAGAATATTGAGAAAATCTAATGAAAAACTATGGGGCAAACAATAGTGTTGCTCCTAAAACTAAATCTGTTTCCTAGTTCTATCTCCACTCTGACTTGTAAACTGACATCTGTGACAAGGAGAAATAGCAAATGCCAGTTTTGTTTTCAACATGGTGTTATTTTTACTTTTTTTCTCCACCACTTGATAGCCATCAAAATGTCCTTCCAATGCAGCAGGGAAGCACAGCTTCCTCAGATACTCAAAACCAGTTTGGGGAGTGAGTCAAAGCAATTTTCTCTCACAAAGAAATACAAACAGTGAAAGTTGATTTGTATTGAAATACCTATCCATGTTAATGGCTCTGAAGTGCTATTCTTAATTATAACATTTAGATTAATTTTAAATACTTGAGAGGAAGAGAGAAATGTCACTGTGTACAGCTGATAATTGCAGAAAGCTTGACTGCAGAGAGGAAAGCAAAGATGGTATTTAACTGTATGGGTAACAGGGTAGGAAGTAACACAGAAGATCCAATAAAAGAGAGTGATCCAGGCATGCCTTCAGACATCTGCCACAGTGCAAAATCTCAAAGTAAAAATTCTGGATGGAGGTATAAAAGGCTTGGCCCACTTGGTGTGGATGGGCAGCAGACAGTGGGGGACTTCTTTTACAAAAAAAATTAATTGTAAAAAGGTCAGTGTTTGAGGGTTTGGCTTTGTGACCACGTGGATCTGCTTTAGTTTATAACTGAGGTAGTGCAGAAACACTTGCACAAAACATCTCAAGTTCAAAGTCTTTGATGTCTGGGGGAGCACTGGGGCATTAAAAACAACACTGTGACCACCTGTGTCAATCAGACTGGTGCTGCCCATCAAGACCCTTCCAATTTCTGCAGAAAAAGACAAGGTATCTGGTAGTCAGTAAGCTGAAAATGAAGGAATAATGTGTCCTTAAAGCAGCAACAAAAGCAAGAGGTCCTGGGCCACATTTGCAGTCCTGTAGCCAGCAGACCAAGGGAAGAGATCACCCCACCCTACTCAGCATGTGTTAGCCAGATTTGGTCTTCTCAGGTCAAGAGAAACTCAAAGTACTGGAGGTGGTCCAGTGGAGGGCCACAGAGATGATTAAATGGTTGGAGAACTTGACACATGGGCAAAGGCTGAAAATTAGCTTTGTCAAAAAAAAAAAAAAAAGAAAATTTGGTTTGCTACACCTAGAGAAAGAAAGGCTCAGGGAGATCTAATCAACATTTTCAACTCCCAAGGATGCAGTTGTAAAGAAGTGGAGGTGCTCCCTACACAGAAATGTGTGGTGGCAGGATGAGAGGCAGTGGGTAGAAGCTGCTTCAGAGAAATTTTTCCTGGATATAAGAAAAAAAAATGCTTCATTGCAAGAGCAGTGAGGCATTGGAATACATTGTCCAGAGAAGCGGGAGAAATATTCAAGACTTGGAATAAGAAGGCTCTGGATAATGTAACCTAAAGCACTGCTTGGAAGGTTCATCCATATAATCTCCCCTTTCAAATGAGAATTTTCTATTAATCACTTTTTGTCACCATCCTGTCTTAGGAGAGAGCAGTTCCATGCTCACCTTCCCCTCTGCTTCACCCACGAGGAAAGAGTCATAGTGCCTGAGAATGCTTTTGGAAAGAGCTAGGGAGAAAAGAGACAAGAGGAAAGTGTCATTTACGGCCTTCAGCCTCCCACCTGATACAATGGACAAGCCTGTCCTAAGGGATTTGTCCTGTCTCTGCTGCCTAAATGTCCTGAAAACTATTCCTTGTCCCCTGCTGTGACCTTCACTGTGGCAGTGGCTGTCAAGTGATAAGCATAACCGTCCCTCCAAATAGAAGAATACATTGAACCGTGTAAAAGAACCATAATTCCAAACCCGTATCTTCCAGCAGCAGCACTACATTGTCTCTTAACATAATGGATTTGTTAGCACTGCCTCGGTTTGAGAAGTGCAACAGGAGCTGCTAAGGTGAATTATGAGAGGTTAACAATGAAAAGTAAGCATTGTGTGCTGAGCTGATGACTCATGCAGAGCTCTTCAAGAGGTGCACATATTAAAACCAGCTGGAAAATATCAGACAACATTAAAAAATCCACCATCCCTCTCTTAACCTCTGATGCTGTAAATAGACCTGGAAATTTAGTGCTGATTCTATCTTGCTTTAGAGGCTGTGGTGGAAAACAGGCACCACAACAGTTACAGTGTAGATTTTGATTTATCTCTCTGACAACCATCAGTCCCTTCAATGCCTCGCTGACAAAGAAGCACAGGAGAGGACAGACGTGCAAACTGAACTGATTTATATGAAGTGGGAAAGAACTCTGCATGCACAGCCATATCCCTGTGCTGGCTGATACACACTTCTCTAATGATTTCTGTGCCTGATTTATAAGGCATTCAGTAGGTTTCTGATCTGTCAGCAGCTGCAGCACTGTCTTAGCTTTAAAACACACATGTCCCTGGAAGTTGACCCATGAAACTCATAGGAGAATTGGAGATGGACAGAATGCACATTCCTTGTGCTATGATGTCTTATGAGTCTCTTCTCCACATATTACACTGTGAATTGAAACAACTCCTCCCCCTACTCCAAGAGCCCTCAAAACAATCCAAGAGCACCCAAATCCCATCAAATGTGGGTTATTGTACTCAACATTTTCTTTTCCTAGGTATTTGTTATTCCTGCCCCAAGCTCATTCCCTTGCCATCATCCTGTGCTGCCATCTGTCCTGCATTTGATGGATGGCCACTTCCACCATAGAATAGGGAAAAACATTTGCTGTAAGATAATAAAGGATTTCCATACTATCATGTGCATTACCTATGACCAAGGAAGCTCTTTCAGACATTGAAAAGTAAAAAAAACAGATTAACTTCAATCAGATGAAAAACGCCACTGAAGCCCATCCATGATCCTGCTGATCCACTGCTGAAACAAGGACTCTCCAGGACTTGGCTATTATAACCTAAATCCAGTCTCTATTAACTGGCAGATGTGCTGTCTCAACTCCTTCCCTCTCTGTTATCCTCGAATGTAAAGACATCAGGGCTCTGGGTATCACATTTTATTTCAGATCCCTTTTTTCTTCTCCTCAACCCATGAACTGCCTGCAACTGGCATTCAACAAAAATATTACTTTTTATATGTGCAAATATTCATGCCATATAAAGTTCGTCAAATGAGATTACAGAAGCATGAAATCAGCCAAATTGGCAACCAGGAAACAAAAGAACTAAGGAATATATTAGTCAAGTGCATGGACAAACTTGCCCATTAGATCAAACCAGCATGGGACAGGTGAAGGACACGTGGAGGTGCCAGGAGCTCCTTGCTTAGTGCTTACCCTGAAGCTCTTACACAGAGGGTGATTCCTCTCTGCCTCCCATGCTGTTGAATTGTTCACCCCCATGCAGCACAGCTTGGGTTCTGTTATTATTATTTTAACATTATTATTATTATATTATTATAATTATTATTATAACAGCCTTTGCTGGAGGTCCCAAATGAGGCTGGAAACTATTATATTAGTTATGCATATTAAGACTTGACCTGGCACAGCAGTGAGCAGTTTACTGTGTAAACAGGCTATGTGAAATATAGTATTATCACTTTTATTGATAGATAGGGATTACAGGCACAGAGTTTTGATTTACTGACAGATGGGTGCTTCTCCTGTCTGTTATCCCATATGCAGAGCCTTGAAACTCATTCGTCCATCTTAAGCCACTGCCTTAGTCCCCATCTGCTCAGAGCAGGGTAGGGGACACTCAGTCTCACTCTGTACAGGTGTAAACCTGCCCATGTGCTAACTGTGTTTGTGTTCAGTTTGATCAAAGCCATTACTCCATTTTAGTCTCGCTTCAGGACCCATGACCTAGATTTTCTAGGGTTGGCTGTTAGCTTTCATTCTCATCTGAAGCCTCATTTTAAAAGAAAAATGAAAAAAAATTTAGGCTCCTTAAAATGTTTTAAGGTTTTTTAAACTGGACATCAAAATATAGTAACTCAGCACAACTGAGCATTGCTATTCACTTCGAAAAAGTGCAAACCTGTGGCTCAGCAGCTGATGCACAGCAGAGCCTGTTAATGAGGCTGGTCAGCATCCCTCAAGACTACTTTTAATTTTACATAACCTGTCCATTATTTTACATAATGGAGCCTCTGTAACTTCAGACTAAATTGGGAACTTCATAGAGCATTACTGCACAGAAGCCCAAAGGCATAGGCCTGGATGTGTCACCAGGCTCCAGTTTAGCAGCATCCACAGGGAATCAGTGTTAGAGGTTGGTCCCATTTACAGCCTTCAGAGCATACACAGGTCTGGATTTTCACCAAAGCACCGAGTTTAGCACTTTGCCAGATCTGCCAAGCTCCTGATACAAGTTGGGATGAGACCTGGGCAGGCACTGTCTCCTCCACAATGAGCAGTGCCATAGCAAGCAGGCGCACAAATCATCCTTGCTACTCAACATGATGAAAGAAGTATGCAGATTTACAAGAAGCTGTGCCTGAAAAACTGTGAAAGCAAACATAAATTGCACTTAACTTGCACTTAATTTCTTTTGTACTTGCAATTAATAGGTGGGGTAAGAATTCCTGGAACCTGGGGCGTTCTGCAAACAGAAGCAGAATCTGCCAGTTCATGTCTGCAGCTGACTGGGTGGTTCTGCTTTCTTTGCACCACAAAATAACTGCATAAATCCACTTTTTCATGGAAAGCTAAGACACCAAGTTCAGCTGCTACACGCTTGCCAAAGCACAGGCAGCCTCCTGCTAAGTAATCGTTCCCAGGTAGCAGAATTTTTATGGTTCTTTAATGCTTCATCAGGTGTTAATCATAACGTTTTACTGTCTGAATAACAAGCTTATCTCCCTCAAGAAAGCTTTGGTTCACATCCAAAATTCTGTTCACAGAGTAGACAATATACTTTGATAGCAGTGACCACACTTCACCCTGTGCCCAATGAATTTCCAGGCTCACGGATTGAATAAGAACATTTGTTAGTTGCTGCCTTTAGTATTACAGAAGTGCCTACAATTTATTTGCCAGGATACTGATGCTGAAAAAATCAGTAATTCCTGAAAGGAATAATCCATTTTCCCTCCTTGCTCCTGTGTAAAAATGTAGCTTGATTAAGGTTACAGGATAGTAGTGGGGTGAAAATCAGTGTCTCACTCATGTGATCAAGAACTGGACCAAAGCAGAAAGCTCTGTATTCACATATCATGGGGAAATTTATCTTTTCTCTATTCCATAAAAAAGGGGACAAAGTTCATTCTCTCCCACCACAGGATGGAATCTGAGCTGCTTCAATCCAGGCTCTCTGTAAATATTTTCAAGAGATCTCTTAAGTGATGTAGAACCCAAAACTTCATTTTTCAGAGCTATTTCCTGAACACCTGTCTTTCAAGTGCTTGCTCTGTCTGAAAATGGGACCGAGGCTCCTAAACCACAGTTGGTTCTAAAAGCTTTGCTCCCTTTCCATCGTGCTTGTACAACACTCATCTGGTAAAGCACCATTCCCTGAAATGTTCCACTCCCAGGTTTTGAGTGGTCACTGGAAGAGCTGTTTTGCACTTTACAAGGTCATAATGAGTTATTCTGCCCAGAAGTCTTAAAGGTTACTCTTGTCCTTGTTTTTACCTGTAAAATAAACATAACCTTATAATAGTATGCTTTAGTCAATGCTCTTCAGACAAGGAACAACCATCCCTTTCATCCTTCCTGTGACAATTTTTAGCCTATATTTTTTTACTATTTGATCTCAGGATATTTTTTGAAGGAAAATATACAGTGAGTACCTAGCCCTGAAATCACTGCAACATCATCTTTATGGATTTGAGTTCAAAGTCCCACTCTTAACATGCTCTTTTTTTAATATGCTTTTTTAATATGCTTTTTTAAAAAATATGCTCTTCACATGTGGATGATGCTTCAGCAGACAAGTGCAGGTGCCAAGATGTTCATCTGGTGACAGTGGGGTTTGTGTGGTCCAAGGACAAACCATAGTAAGGTTTGGAAGATGCTGCTGCCAAGTACATGGGGTGGCTGCTCTGAGACTGAAACCCTCAGAGCCACAGAGACAGCTCCTGGCTGAAGGTCTGCAAGCCCCAGAGGGTTCTCCAATGTTTCTGTAAGCAACCCCACTCTTGGACTGCTGCTTTATCCATGCCAGGAGCGTGGCCCCTCCCTGGGACACAGGCTGAGCCATTGCTATTAACAATTGCCTGCTGTATTTTTCCATATGCTAGAAAAAAATCCTTCAGTTTGTGAAAGGTGGATGAAAAATGTGATGAGAGCAGTGAACTCATTCTGACCCTAACTCATTCAGCACCTGCTGAGTTGACTTGCCTTTATGGAAAAGTCATGTGAAGTGCTAGGCTGGGTCACAGCTGTGCAGATGGAGGTGTGTGGAGTTCTGTGTCACTGCCAACTCAGAGGGGAGGCTGGAGGGCTCTGGGGCTCAGAAAAACCGTGTCCAGCAGCCTTGACATTGTGGAGGTACAGCACACTCCTCTCAAGTCCTTTAGCTGGCACACAGGACACCGCAGGTTGTGATGTCCAGGAGCTGCTGCTCTGGGCCAGGTGACACACTGGGATTATTCTGTTGTTCTACATGGACATTCAGCAGAAAAGCCTAGAGAAGCAAAAGCTGTCTGGTTTAACCTCAGTTTAATATAATTCACACAGTTCTGCAGCAGCATTAGCTGCTGGCCCTGGTGTTAGCAGGGTTTTTACCTGGAGAGCTGAGCTCACTGCAGTCCTTCAGATGTTTTTTCAAGTGACTTGCCAAATATCTGATCTCATCCAAGGCATTTGTACAAGGTACACCCTGAAACTGAGCTTGCATCCAGGGCCTCCAGCCAGAGGGTCTTGTGGGCTTCCAGAGTTGAAGAGAATCTGATTCTGTCATGCAGGCAGGATGGACCAGGCTACAGGAGACCAGAGAGTCTGTTTATATTTTAACCTTAGTTTTTCTTGCCAGAGTGATTTCTTTTTTTCTTTCTGCTTATATTGTTCTGACAGAAACTGGATAGCTGCAGCCCATCAACTTTTACCGTTTTTTTTCCTTCAGCCACAGTCACGTATTAAGAAATGTGTTTTTTCATGATTCCTCCCCTGTTGTTATGCTGACTACCTTTCCATCTGTTTGCAATCTCAAATCATTGCAGTGGCAGCAAAGTCATGGGAACAGCTGCCTTTCCAAATCCACATAGTCACATCTTTATTCTGCACTTAGTCTTGGCTAAAGAGCTTACCTGGCTATGCTACAGGTCACTTCCAAGGGCAAAGCTTTTCAACACCCATAGCAAATTAAATAATAATAAAAAAACCCGTGATTTTCTCTTATCACCCTCGCCTTCCATGGCTGCTTTCTCTTAAATTTCTGTTACTTCTCATTTGTGCACCTTTATGAATGCTTGTTTTGTCCGTGCAATTACAGCAGTGCAACCATGTGGTTCAGTCTTTTAAGGAGACAGGTCCTCTACACCACCAGCCTTGCAAAAGATTTGTAACAGAAGAATGCAGAAGATTTTGTATCAGCAAACCTGGCTGTCTTGTCTAGCAGCTGTTGGCTGAAGGTACAGGTATTCTTGATCTGGCAAGGAGCAAATTATAAAAGTTATCTTACTATTCCAAGGTGTAATAATAATGGCAGTCAACAGAGAAATAATAATAAAAAATTGAAACTTTTGAAAATATATTTTTTTAGAAATTTGTTGGTCATTTTCTGCTATTTTCATTTTTTCTTTTATTTTCCTTTTATCTTTTCTTTCTCAATATTATTTATAATAATATATGAATGCTCAATAACTTTGTCCTTTATTAACCTGTCTAGCATTTCCTCTCATCTTTGGAAACCTTGTCACCTGCTATATCCTGCAGTAGGAGGTCCACAGATTAACTACATGTAATATGATGAAAAAATACTTTTTGTTTCTTCTCAATCTCCTTCCCTTCTATGTAATTTGATGTCCATAATTCTTTTACTGAAGAGGTTGTAAACTATCTATCCCAACAAACATTTCCATGCCAAAACCAGCTTTTACAGGCTTCAGCTGCATTTCTCCCTCTTTTCTCATAGTTGTCTCTTGTCTCGAGTGAAAGTTTCCAGCTTAGTCTCTCCTGGAAACAGAATCAGT
The DNA here is from genome assembly GCA_026413545.1 of Cichladusa arquata. Lineage (NCBI taxonomy): Eukaryota > Metazoa > Chordata > Aves > Passeriformes > Muscicapidae > Cichladusa > Cichladusa arquata. The sequence continues at coordinate 143,640,015 of JAOTQP010001286.1, read as the reverse complement.
TTCTTACATTTACCTGAGATGCTTCTCTGAATTTTTTCAAGCCTTACATAAATCCTGCAGGATGGGAATACCAGAACTGTACAAGTCATGTGAAGTGTGGGCAAGATATGGATTTACCCAGTAGCACAGAAGTGCTCTTCCCTTCCTCCTCTAGCCCTTTTAGGAGTGGGACCAAGGACTTGTTATAAAAATCTCTGCTCTCTCCCATAACAGGATGATTAACCTTAATATAGTAGCCCATATGTGACAAACATGACAAGTTTCTAAGCACCAGGATTGCTGCATTTTTTCAAAGTACTCTCCTAGGGTGGAATTAAGGCTGTTGAGATAACTAAAACACACAATTCTGTTTTTAAACTGTGTTTATTTTAGGTTTAATTATGCCTCTACATTATCTTATTTTCAAAACTTTTTTATTAGATGATAATAACAATTCTGCAATTCTCCCCAAATATCCGCAGTTATTAAAGTGCTCTCCCAAAATGTAATTTTAATTTAATGTAATTTTTCAATGTAGAAACCTCCTTTGTTTTTCACAGTTAAACCCTTATTCATGAACAGTGTAAAAAGCCACTTTAGAAAACAAAACCTCGAGACAAATTTTCTTTTAGATGCCACAATAAACAGAACATTGCCATACAAATCATCCAAACTCTCAAAGGTATGGAATAATGCCTTTGCAATTTTGTGAGTTTAAGCTTAACCTTGGAGATATTGGATTTGCAGATTTGCTGAGGCCGAGTTGCTACTCTGGAAAAGCTGATGCAGATCTGTTTTCCACTTAAAACCTGTTCTTGTCAATTTTCTCTGACTCCTGCTCAATGTAAAGCTGTCAAAACAGCAGGCACAAATATAGACTCCTCTCTATCTTCCCCTTGAATTTCATCACACTGACATTTCTATCCCCCTCCTATTAGTCTCCTCCTTCTTCCCTCCATAGTACCTTTATCTTCTCAACGTCTCTGGAGATTCCCCTTTCATGGCCTCTTTCTTGAATAGCCTTGTTGGGAATGGGATTTGGTGTGAAACGTGTTTTGATTTTCTAATGGGATTAATGACCAGGTTTTGACCTTTTTGTCTGGATTTGAACATTTCTTCCCTAGAAGAAATTTACTTTCTCCTGCAGGATACCCTCACATAAAATGATGTTTTTTCAAACTGCCAGTCTCTTCTGCTCTCACAGAGAACCAGATCACCTCTGCCAATAGAAAAGATGTCATTTGCCAAAAATGCTGCTGGCTTTCCTCTGCAGAGGAAACATTATATGGTTGAATAAACTGTTATTATAATCGTTATGTCTCTTTTTATTATACACATTTAGAAGTAGAACAAATTTCCCCAGGAAGTTTAGTTTTCATTTTCTAAAAGATTGCATTTCAAAACTAAAATGTCACAGTTGTCTCTTATGCCAATAGCTTTTAAGTCTATTTTCATGTGTATATATTTGTATATATCAGAATCATAGAATAGTTTGAGTAGGAAGGGACTTTAAAGAACATCTAGTTCCAAACCCCCTGCCATGAGCAGGCACATCTTTCACTAGACCAGGCTGCTGAAGGCCCTGTCCCACCAAGGGAATTAATTTTTGTACTCTGAGACCTTTGTTCGAATTGTTGTGGAAGCCTTGAATTGTTCATTTAAGATTGCTATTGCAGCTTATTAAAGGAATGTGCAATCTTTGGGTATTTGCAGAGATTTCCACTTTATCTGGTACAGCTTGTACGAGTTTATGTCCTTCTGGGCAACTGGAAGGCAATGTGGAGGTTTTCACAGAGTTTACAGCCTACAGGACTGTGGAGAGAAGACAAATGAAAATTCTGTTTTTCACAATATGTAACAGGCAATCCAACAAAGATTAAACATTTCTTCCTTCTCACATGCTGCTTTGTTCATATTTCAAGTTAAATTTCATTTTACTGAACTGTATTACTGAATTCAGCAAGAGTAGTCAAGAATTTTCCTTTGGCTATGTCTAGTCCACAAGTCTCTAGAGGCACAGACATTTATAAAAGCAAATAATTTCCTTGGACTGTTGCATTTTGATGTGCAGATCCTGACATTTGTGCAACCCCAGTGCAAATCATCTCTTTTCCTAACGCACAGGTAATTAGTTTTCATCCTAACTGCTGGGGAATCCATACAAAATTTTATTGCAATTTCTCTCAAGGAGATCTGGGACTTGACCAAAAGTCACATTTCCCTCTCCTTGTGGTGGCATTACAATGCAAAAAGGAGAAAAAACTGACTGTAGGAGCCAGTACACCACTGAGAACCCATGTGGTAATATCTCAACATCTTCTCCATGGCCCAGCATAAAATTTAGGTTTACTATTTTTAGTGAACACATAAAGGTTGCTCTTCTCATTATCTGTCCTCTGGTAAACTAAAATGGGATTTATGTTGCCTAATTTTATCTGTCTAAAATCAAATTTTGTAATCTAGGTTAATCTGTTCTTGTCCAGACTCACTTTGAAGTCAATGGGCAACAAGACCAGCTGAAAGCATAAATCCACTGCACCTCAAGGCTGGTGCCAGATAAGAGGGTAATTGGACCTCTCTGTAGTCTCTTCTTTGTCATTAACTATGGAGGGACCTGGACAACTAACCCACACTTCTGCAAATTCTAGAAGATCAATGAGGGTGTCTTTGTAACTGCAAGCAAAATTTGCATTTGATTGGAAACCGCCTCAGATTTGCTCAATATGTGCAGAAAACCCAAGGTTTTTTGTGTCCTTCCATGAAATTTTACAATACTAGTAATACCAGAAAGCTTGTGGGACACTCAAAAAAGGATGGTAGAAGGAGAGTTTTAAAAAATACCCATTTAACATAAGAACATGCATTTGTATCACATCTTTGAAGTTTCTGCTCTCCTCCCTTCCTCAGGAGAATTTGGTCTGAAACACTAAATCTGCAAATGCAAAACAAGCTCACTTAGCTTTACAGACCAGATTCCTGAGTCACTCTGGCTAAGTGGCACAGGGCAAAAATATCCCTTCTCTTCCTCTCCTGCAGCTCAGAGGAATCAATAAGGTCAGGCAGATGCACCAGCATCAAGCACTTGAACAAGTGTTCTGCAAGACTGGGTATAAGCAAAGAAAGAAAAATCAAGGTGCAGGTCCCAGTGAGACAACAAAAGCACAAGAACATTAAATCAGGAGAAATAGTGCCTGAGTTTTGCTCTGTCCCCAGGATGTCTGGGGTCACAGGAGAGCCCAGGAGAGCTGATGGATAGCTCAGAGCTCCTGTGTCACATCTGAGCAGCATGGAGCTGTCTCAGAAATCCAAGACATTTTCTCCAGAGGCACTCATGCTAAAGCAGCTGTACTCTGTGTCCTCTGTGCTGTGGTTTAGTGTCCTTTGAAGGATTATGAAGCTGCTGTTCTGACATACCTGGCTGGCCAGAAGAGGTGGATGAGATGGCTGAGTTTGAGGGATGAAAGAAAAGGGGTTTCTCTGGAGAGATCTGGAAGAATAGGCTAGAAGTGTTCTGGGAACAAAGTAGAAGAACAACATTTTTTCTTGTTGATGGATTTGATCCCCTTTTTCTGTTCTTTTCCAGCTGAGACTTCTGCTGGATAAAACAAGGGTAAAACTCAGGAAAGAAAATCTGGATCCCTGTGTGAGGCTGAGCTATCTCCCAGATATCTCTCTGCAAATCCTTGAGAGATTTTGACTCAGATGTTACTTCAGAATTAGCCAGAGATGCCATTAACCAGGACATGGCTCGCATTTGTGAGTCCAGACACACCACTTCCAAATGCTTTGTGGGTATGTGTGTGAACAAGCTTCACTTAAACTACCCAAAACCAGATCTTTCTGGTCACATAAAAGCGTATTACCTGTCAGAACAATGGGCCCTAGACAGAAAATTAGGTATTTTCCATAGGCATGGATGCAACATGGTGCTCTGCTCAGTCTGCTACAAATATCACCAATGAACCCATATTTTTTCTTTTTAATAATCTTCATTTCTCAGTTTGCTAAATCTCAAAGATGTCTGCTCCTGCTAGTTAAGACCATGAAAGACAGTGTATCAGATTAAAAAACAAAGAAGATCCATTTTCTCCACCATCCTGCTTCCAGCAGCTGTTAACAGTAGATATCCATAGAGAATAGAAGGAAAGGTCACAGGAGCACTCCAAAAATAGAGTGACTCTTTCCCATAGTACTCTTCCAAACTCAGTTCATCCCAGAAAGAATTAATAGAGATCAGGATTTTGGTAACAGCTCTAAAGAGATGAGACATAGTTAATTGGACTACATTTTAACAAAAGTATGCTAAAATTTCCTAAGCAGAATGTCCTAATTTTCAGGTCCTAAAGGTAATTAATTTCAAGTGTTGCATTAAGTTTGTTGTTTTGGTTTGTTGGTTTGGGTTTGTTTTGTTTTGGTTTAGTTTGTTGTATTTCACTTTTTCATTTCAGTATCTCAATTGGTTGCTATTGGTTCAGAAATTGACCCATTAGAGTCTGAGTAATAATGAGGAAGAGTACAAACATCTTATCTTTTTAGTAGTTGAAAATATAATATCATTTAGTAGTTTACAGAACTTACTTTAAGAATAATATAGAGCTACTTAAAAATTAAAATAAAGCTGAAATTCAGTCAAATATTTTAGCTGAAGGGGTTTTAAAATTCATTTTAGAGAAATAGTTTCCACAAAGCAAAAAAAGTCACTGTTAGTGTTTGTCACAAAGAGGCAAAGCCTTTCTCTTCACATTAAAATGAAACAGCCACATTTAACAAACAATTCACACAGAAAAGTTGCTTTGATCTTTCCAGAAAACAAGTTGAATTTAAATGTTCTAAACTTACTTTGACCTGGACAGGGCTGAAATGAAAGCTTTTCCTTTCTTGTGTTAAGCAATTAGACAAAATCCTGAGTACTAGCAACAGTCAGAACACAGTAACAATTGACCATATCTGATATCTGAATACATAATTTCGTTCTGAATCATGTGCAATTAAAGTACAGAATAATTTTAAATCAGCTCATGAGAGAATCATATACTTGAGAATTGCATAATATGTTGGTAAAATACTTTCCCTGACTGGAAAAAAACGTATTTTTTTTCTAAGCATCTATTTAAAGACCATTTTGCAGGCAGATTCTAATGCAAACAAGTATTTTTGTCTAGTTGAGCTTGTTGTCTTCAGATGCCCTATACAAGAAAACAGATCACAAAAATTCATTTTTTTTTCTTGGTACTTCTGGTTGGCATTTAACACGTCATTGAACCTGATGGTTCACTCTGAAGTGCTTTGCTGCTCTTATGGATGCTATGAATGCTCAGTATTTTTGGAAAAGAAACTTCCTGTCTCTCCCCAGAGTGTGACCCTGTGGGCCCATCTATAGAATTATTGTTATAGCAACCACTACAGGTAATTGGAACCAGGCTGTCTTGGGCCTGTGAGTGAAGCACAATTTATGATTTATGTTCATCTTCTGTCAAAGGCTTAGGGCTTATGAACTTGCTTGGTTTTTATCCAGCTAGAGAATTTCAGTGTTTCAAATCACAACATCCATAGGTTGGGGCAGGAGGAGGAAGATGAGGACAAAATACTGCAATTATAATATTGATGGAGGAAAAAACAGGTCAAGAACAGAGACACAGAGAAAAAATGGGTTTGGGGATATTGTGTACATAGAATATAGGTGTTCAGATGAGGATGATGAGGTTGAAGAAGATGAATGTAGTGGAGTGTGTTTTTATGGGGAGAACAATAAGAGAAATACATAGGCTAATACTTCAATAGTGCTCTTACAACACAGTAAATTAATTCATGGTAAGTAATATACTCATTTCAGAGGGCAGGTTTGCTTGTTTGCTACATTATGGCTTTGTAATTTTGTCTGCATTTAGATACTCCTCAGCCATTGGAAACAGATCATTCTACCCTGCAATTACAAATATTGATTTACAATGACATGTGTCTCTTATAAAGTGTTTCAGTAACATCTGTAAAAGCAGATGATGCAGAAGCATTAATCTCTCCATCTCTCTGATTAAAAAAAAAAAAAAAAAGAAAAAAGAAAAAAGTGGTTTTGCCCTGTAATGGCATGAAGGAACATAACTGTGATGAGTATTTCAAAGAAAGGATTTTATTTCTAAACTTCCTATGCTGTGGCTGAAGGCATACAGATAAAGATTATGGAACACTACAAACACAACAGCATCTGATTTTGGTATGTTAAGCAAATAGAAATAATAAGATGCAAACTGAATATCCTGATTTTTGGTCCAAAATGTACCCCAAAGTATAATTAAAGTAAAACTAGCGGAAGCTACAAATGAGACTGGTTTTGAAAAACTGCATAAACTGGATGAGATTTATTAGCAAATTTCAGTGCTCATGGCCTGGATTCAAGTCTGCGGACAAAACTGAAGTCAGCTGGTTTTGAATTCCTTATTCTTTCATTGTGAATGTCTCATATATTTCCCTCTATTTTTCCTATAAAAACCCTTCACCAAATGGCTTCAAAACAGCATCCCAAAATAAAATATCTGATTTCTGTAATACTGAAAGAATTATTAAACAACAATCTACAACTGGCAAACCGGGAAAAGAAAATAATGTGAGACCTCATCCCCTTCTAACTCATTAGTCAATGTCTCCGCTTTTTTGACACAGACAAAATGTTCCCTCACTACTTTTCAGCATTTCTTACCTCTTTTAAAAGCAACTGACAGGATCTGTTTAAAACATTTTCAAAAGCCACAAAAGTTTTTTAGTAATACAAGAATAAATAATCAAAAGTCCAAAAAAGAGTGTAAAAGACAAATCTACTGTGCAAAATAGCCATATAATAAGCTGTGATTCTTCCTGCACCATTGCTTTATTTCACTTTTGGACTTGGACATCAAGAAATAATGCAAACTATTTAGACTCCACTGACATTTTCAAGAAGGAAGGATACTAATTATATCCTGGTGGAAACTCCTCCATTTGGGATGCCCATGAGTACACGAGATAATACCCAAGGCCAGAAAATATATAGGACTATGTGTGGAATGTAGTTTTCTGGTTGTAGAGCTCAGCAGGAACACTCAGAGTGCATCACGAGGTCTCAGGTGCCAACACAAAGGACTTGATTCAGCTCATCACTTGCAGGCCTCTGAATCTGCCCTTATCTGGATGGATTAAATCTCCACAACCTGTGCTTGTAATGGAGGCTTGGACACACAGGTAAACATTGAATTCAGATTTATTGATTTTAAATTGACTCTTACTTTAGGTTTGGCCATACAAACGCCATTTCAAGTTATTAACTTTTATACTTTAGCTCAAGTCTTCTAGCTGGGCTTCATGTTGGCTTAATACCACTCATAAAACATCCTTATGAGGTGTCATGAAAATAAATATTTTTAATATTGTGAGCTTTAACAGTAATGGAGCCTTTACAGTTAAATATTTATTGACGGCAATTTTAGAAAACACAAAGCAGCACTTTCTGCACAGCAAAGTCCTTGGTAACCACAGGACTGGGCAGCTCTACTATTAAGAGTCAAAATCTTTCTGGTCCCATGTCTGAATAGTTCTGTGCCTTTATGGTCTTGAGCTAGATTTACATATCAAGTGGCAAAAATCTGCAATTTTCACAAGTTTATATGCCTCATTCTCTTTTTATGCTCTTCATCATATTATGCACTGCCTGAACTTGCAGGGGTGTGTAATGGAAATCATGGCTTCTCTTCTGTGCTTTTACTGAACCCAGCGCTAAACAGGGCCTGCAAAAACCTGTATTACCACTGCAGCTAAAACACCTGCAATCAAACTAATATGGTGGTATAACACATAAATTTATAAATCAAGCATAAAAATGTAGTTAGCAGGAGTAACTGCAGAGGGGTGAAAGATGCTGTGTCTTCAAGTATTATATTTACACATAGGTAATTAAGAAGAAATCCTTTACTGAAACCAATTGCCCTCAGTAGCTGTGGCTGCCCAATCCCTGACAGTGCTCAAGGCCAGGCTGGATGAGGCTTTGAGCAACCTGGTCTAGTGGAAGGTGTCCCTGTCCATGGCAGGGGGGCTGGAACTGGGTGATTTTTCAGGTCCCTTCCAACCCAAACAATTCCATGATTCTATGGTGTGCACTAAGGTTGGTGCATCCCAAACTCTGATAGCACAAGATCAGCCACTGGCAGTGGTTCTACCTCAAGGGGCCACCCAGCTGGGCTGAAAAGTTTCTTGAAATTGCCCTTGTTTGAGAGTGTCAGCTCCCTGCTTTTGCTGTGGCTGCTGTGATCAAATCTGCCAAGACTTCCTCTGCATTTGTAACCTCGGTAAATGGGACAGATGGATGCCAAAGTAATCGCTGTCTCCGTGGCAGCTTATCTAATTAAACATTTAGACAGAGAAAGGTATAATTGCAGAATAATCTATCTGCTTTTATTGTGTGCTTTCCCTTAAGACACTCCTGTCTTTCTGACAGATAAAATAAACTTTGACAGATGTTTACTTTCAAAGTAAAAAAGATAGGGGAGTTCTATTAACACAGACCGCATCCAGTAGCGAAGCTATTCCTTCACTGCACTCGATGCCAGCATTCTTTGTAGAACAAAGATTTTGGTACTGAGTAAAATTTGATTTACATGCCTGAGGGAATAATAAAAGAAACCTATTATGGAATGAAATGGACTGTAATCACATTGAGAGGATAGAGATTGTTCCTTGGGTGAAGAGGGGGCAAGGCTACTGCCTGGTAAATGGCCTATTGAAGAAGGAAAAACAGTGTTATCCAAAATACAGCACACAGCAAAGTTTGAGGAATGACATGTGTAATGGCTGCACAGCACCTCCATCACTTGCAGCCAGAGATGATGTGCAGTGAGTGTTCAGCACGGGGCCACAGGCAGGGAGACACAGCTGGACAGGAACACCAGGACAGAGCAGCAAAGCAGCAAAGCCTTCCTGCCCTTCTCACTGCATAGTGCCTCAGATAATGTGAACTCAGGCCGGGCAGAGGCTCAGAATCCAAGTCTAGGATGGGGCCAGAATCCAAGTCTAGGATGGGGCCGTTCTCCCCACAGCACACAGGGTTTGTGGAGCAGGGCTGGGCTGCTGCTCCCCTGGCCAGGAGCCAGCCTCAGCTGCTGCTGGGCTCAGCACAAGCCAGGCAGGGAATGATTTCAATTACTGCAGGAACAGCTGCTGCTCCAGAAGACATGGAGGAAGCCAATCCCTTCTCCAAGAGCTACTTGAACTGAGTGAAGGGCTGGCCTGCAGGCCCTGGGCACAGCTGCTCAGAGTTATTCAAGCACAGGACTCTGGTCAGGAGCAGCTCCTCACATGTGCACAGACATGAGCTGAGACTCATCTCCACCACATCCTCCTTCTGTCTCCACTGCCAGTAGGAACATTGTACTGAAAATTCAGGATGCTTCCTGCAGTTTTAAGAGTGTGCAGCACCTTGTGCCTCGTGAGCTCACTGTCACACATGCTGTTCCCCTTAATGACATTTCTGCTTGGGTTTGGAGACAGAAATGCTGAGCTCCTACAGGCTTCCTAACTCTCCTCATTGCTACTCATGACAGGCCTGATGTCTGCCCTTCTATCAGCTCATTCTGCTGTGATCTTACAAGGAATTTTCTTGTATGATTGTGCAATATGTAAATTCAATTCTAATTATATAGAAATTATCATTCTGATTATACAACGATATTACATATTTTGAGGCAAATGATGAATGCTACAGAGGGCTATCGAAAAAGCTAGTAATGAAAAGTAGTTCAGTGGTAAACTCCAGAGAAGAAAAAGCAATACAGAAGCAGATGCTTTGTGATTTGAAGATTTGAATTGTCCTTGTTCCCAAAGTGCTGCAGAAGCAATTGCAGTTGACAGCCACATTTCTTGTGATAGGCATAATGTCATTCATTGCTTTATACTTGAACAACTTGGATACTACACAGTCTGTCAAGTCTAAATCTATTTAAGTCATGACAATTTATGTTATACTACAGTACATTACTTGTTTTGATCATAAGACTAAAACCATTCTTGCATGAAATTAACTAAACTTTAAAATAAAAACCAAGATCTTTTCAAGGCAGCTGAAATTTTCCTGGGTCTTAGATGAACCAACAAGCTACAAATGCAGAAGACAATGCAGGAAACAAAACTTTTTTATATCCTGAAGCTCTCAGATGGGTGTGCTGAAGGCCCAGAGGCTTTAGCCAAATATCTCTCAGTAGAAAACACTCTGTGTGAGATCTGCTCTGCAGAGTTACCTGCTATGTACAGTGTTTGGGTTATTACCTTTAGTCAGAATAAAATCACTGCACCGTTTGGTTTTCTATTTTAAAGGTTGAAAATAACTGAGAGGTGCAACAGGGCAAACACCTGGGATAGGTCTTGGACTTCCCAGCTGTGGGAGAAAGGTAGTGGGAAGGAAATGGAGGAGAGGGGAAATCCTTACAAATCTTGGTTCTATGGACAGATGAGGTAGAAATTTGTTCAACCTTGGGTTGATTCATTCCTGCAATAAAATTCCTAAATATTTTCTTTATTTTCTTTTGCAAGATAATATTTGATGTACAATCCTTTATTGGAACCTCCTCTTACTCAGCTATTTCCAGACACATTTTAGGAAATTTTTAATGAGAGTATAAAGAAAAAGCTTCAGTTTTCTCTGTGAAGTCCTCCTGTTGCATTTTTATTTTTCTGACCAGTTCTTTTTTATCTTAATATTTTTTAATAAAAATATTATCTCTTCACCATTTTGTGTTTGCACATTTATGCTTGGTTGTTTTTTTTCTTCTAATTTTTTTTCTAGAGTGAATAAAGGGAAAACAGGGGAAAAAAATAGCTGAGGGGATGAAAATTCACCAGGTTCTATAGCCCACATGTGGGAAATGAGCTTCTCACTTTCCATAGACTTAAATTAAATCACATTATATGACCAAATTACTTTAATCTCCTAATATATACTTAAACACTATTTCTCACTTTATATTTTTCAAAAAATCATAATCCTCAATCAATTCCTTTTCTGATAACAAATATGTTAATTAATGCAAGAACATTTTTCCCTGTATTTGAGGGAATTTCCTAGATTTGTATCTTTTCACCATTACTCTCTTTTGTCCCTTTCTCTTATACATTATTACAAGCAGAAATAATTCCTTTTCAAATCTGGTTATATGCTTAGTTTACAAAAAAAGTTAAAAGAAAAAGATTGGAAATAGAAGGCTTTAATCAGGGTTTGCAATAAGAGGATGAATTTGGGAAAATAGATCCATGAAATTTCATTGTCCAAACATAAACCCAGATACCTTGGCATGCCAGGGAGATCAGCAGCAAATCCTATTAGCAAGACAGTGGAAGGAGAGGGGCTGTGCTGTGCAACTGCTTTTAACAGCTGCAATAAAATGGATGTGCAAGAAAAACAGCTGCAAAGTGGTGAAATATGCAGGCAGTGCTGTATTGAGAAGGGTTGTGGATACCCTTAAAAACAGATAATTTAGATAGGCATGGCCAAACAGGTCAGCATGAAGTCTCAAAAAATGAAAAAGAAAAAATGGGGAAAAAAATAGAGAATACTGTTCTCAAATGCATATAAATATATCCAAAAAATATTAAATGGAACTCTCTAAGCAGAGAACAAAACTTGGTAATACAACCCTTTGCAAAGGAATTTAGATGATTTAAGGAGCAGTGAGTTCAACATGAGCTTGTAACATGACAATGTTGTTAAGTACAAAAATCAAAAGCCTGTATTCTTTTCTTCCATACAGGGATCTTACCACTTAAGGATATTGTCATCTGTCTAACTATCTACGTATTTTCTGTTGCAAAAAGAAAAAAAATCCTTTTCTGTGCAAGCATGTACCATCTGCCTTTCTATTTATTGGAAAATGTACAGAAAATTACAGAGAGTTGGGAATAGAGCACTGACAGTGATAAAGCAAGGAGAAGAGTGACTTATGAGGATGCTCGTGCACTCCTAAGGGTGGCCTTACACAATCTTGGTTTTCTTTGATGGCAAAGCTGCTCAGGACTCTCACACCACCCTCCCAGCCTCCAGCTGCTCATTCTTTTTCCTTGTACAGCAGGTTCCTGCTCCCCCAGGTCTGCCAGTGACTTTGGCTAGCCCACAGTGGGAACCAGATCACCAAAACCATGAGTTTAGGAGAAAAAAAAATTACACCCCCTTTTCTTTTAAAAGCCAAAATTTAAATAGTCTTTTCTACCAGCTCTATTTCCTCCAAGAGTCCAGGATTGATCCCCCAAATGATTGCAGCAATACATCCAAAGGAGGAAATTTATGGGGCCTTATTTCGTGATGGTCAAGAGCAGAAGGAAATTAGAATTTTCTGATAAAGATTTTGCGGCTCAGGGAAATCCAGATGGCTCTTTTAGGTGTGGTGACCTCTGAACTGATGGACTTGTACATGACAGCAAAACCTGGAAGAGACAAATTGGTTGGCCCAAAAATCAAAAAGCAAGTAATGTGCTTTTCTACAGACGTGTGTAGTATTTAAAACCAAAGTTGTCTCTGCATGATATAGAGAGAAGACTTTTCATTAAAATTGTGAAAAAAATGGAGGGTTGAATATCATGCAGTACACTGAAGGGTTTCTTTTGCATTTTCTTAGATGAAAAAATCATATGAAATATTTACAAGAAAAATCTCGAGAACAATCCTCTATTGAAAATGAACTGACTAGTGAAGGATCTTCTTTCTCAAGCTGGTCAGTGAAATAGTATTTACAAATGAAATTTTTTATTGTATTAAATTATTTATTTTAGATTACAGATGTTTTGTTTTAGATATAGCAGCTGCTTTAAAAGTACACCAGTGTTTTCAATGCCATTCTATTGAAAGCAAAGGAAAGATGAACTGTAAAATTATACTATTCTCTGCAGTTATAAAAGATGAAGTTAAGGTTCTTTGGAAAAGCATAAACATGTTTTCTCACTCTTTAGAGTTTTCTTTTTTCATTTGTTTATTTTTCAAAATTTGAGCCAGGCAAAATGTTTCCTGAAACTGAAAGATGGAGAACCCAAATTATGGAGGAGTTGATCTGAAAAAAAAAAAAAAAAGATAGAGGAATGGAAAATCTTAAAATAATGTTTGGATGTTAAAAAAATACAGTATCTTCTACTTGGAAGGTGGTTTAAAAGTTGCTGGGAAGACTTAGTAGAGAATTAAGGTACGATCAATATCCATCACATAAATAGGATTCCAAGTGTACAGAAAAAGCTTGTTTAGAGTTTACTTTTAAGCTGTCTCCTACTAAATTTGTCTCAGAGCATTAGTTGCTCGAAAAATGTGGGATTTAGAGGTTTTAGGGGCCACCAGGAGCAGTCTGGCTGTTACCAGCACTGCTCAGCATGGGCAACACTGAAGCTGGTACGTGATGAAAGCCCCCAAAGCATGGAAGAGGATGAGGAGGGAGTGTGTGTAATGAAGGGATAGAGTGAATTCTCCTTTCAGCACAGACAACACCCAAGCATCACATTGGCACAGACTGCTCTGCACTGCTTCTCAAGCAGGCTGTGTTTTATGAGGCTGTTTACAGCAGCACCTTAGAGCTGTGCTATTTATAGGCTGCTTCCTCCACAAAAAAACCCACATGTGAGAAGATGATGGACAATTTCATATGCATAGCTGAGTTAACATAATCAGCATTTCTGGATGTGAAAATAGAGAGGAAGATGGAGAAGGGAGGAACCTGTGCCAGGTTGTTTTCACAGTCATTAGCAGACAGTTTCTCTTCACCTCCTTATCTCCCATACAAGACCCTATAAAAGTTTGGGACAGCCAGGGCACTGGAAATTGATATCTGGACCATATATTAGTGGTTGTACTGCATACAAAGCCAGGTTGTTTCCTCTTAATCTGGGACAGAGAATTGTTTAACTGCTTGCATGGGATTACCTTCATTCTAAAATCTTGAGTTATGGGCCTTCTAAGCCTAAAGATTAAGATGTAGCAGTTCTGATCTTTCTGCATTTCACCACAGCAATGTGTAAAATTGCCCATTTGGCAAAAATGGCAAGAAGATGGTGAAGGGTCTGAAGGGGAAACCATAAGAGGTTGAATTCCCTTGGTCTGTTCAGCCTGGAAAAGAGGAGACTGAGGGGAGACCTCATTGCAGTGAAAAGTTCCTCATGAGAGGAAGAAGAGGGGCAGACACTGAGCCAAGGAAAAGGCCTGAAGCTGTGTCAGGGGGGTTTGGGCTGGATATTAGGAAAAGGTTCTTCACCCAGGGACACTGGAACAGCTCCACAGGGGTCACAGCACCAGACCTGACAGAGCTCAAGAAGCATTTGGACCACACTCTCAGGCACAGGGTGAGATCCTTGGGATGATCCTGTGCAGGGCCAGGAATTGGACCTGGATTGACCCTTGTGGGTCCCTTCAAATACAGAATATTGTATTATTTTGAGTGGGAGCTTCTACAGCTCTCATACCCTCTGACTGCCCTTTCCCATCTCCAGACTCCCATCTCAGCTTGGGTGGCAGCTCCAGTTGAAAACTCTGGTGGCTTGGTCCCAGCCTAGAAAATAAGGCTGAACTAAGCAGCAAGATTTTGGGTAAGAACTGGTGGCTACAATACTTATGAAACACTAATTCTGTGCAAAAGGCAAAGAGTGTTACACTACCATAAACACAAATGTGTGTGCAAGGACTGTTCACTGGTGGGTAAAGTGTTTTCCAGCTTCTCCATTAAGAGTAACAGGAAACATTAAGGACATTACATTGTGTGAGTTTACCAGAAGATCTGCAAGTCGGAGTTGCTTTGGAGCGTTTTAAAAAAAAAAAACCAAAAAAACCCCAAACAACTAAAAACAACCCACATATATCCTTATATTGATGTTTGCTCCCTATAATGCTGTGAGTCATCTTGTGCAGCCATACTGAGTTTATGCATGTTTAGCTTCTGTTATGACTGCAACAGAAATTTTAGTGTTGTTGCCTCTGGAGGCAGATAAAAGATGGAAGGAAAGGAACATTGTTCCATTGTCATCAGCACCCTACAATAGTCTGGTCTGGTTTAATCTGGTTTCCCTTGGAAAATAAATATAATTAAGCCATAGAAAGGATTAAAATACAACAAATGCAGTTCTGTCTTTAAATATGTTGCACTTAAGACTGGAATTTTCTTCACTCACTTTAAGACATAAAAATTTGGGATCTAGTTTTTAAGTCACCCAGCTTCCCTCTGTCATGTGTGGAAAAAGAGGTTCTTCCACAATGTGTTCCACTATTATCCTTCAGCTGTCTCTGTAGAGCAGATAATATCTCTACTGCCTACCAAGCAAATGCTACTGACTAGTTGAGTTGACTGAGATTTGGAAGATATGAACTGCTATGATCTTCTAAAAAATTGAAAGCACTTTCCTTTGGAGGACTTCATCAACACTTCAAGCATTTTCTTTACTCAAATAGAAAAAAATTTTCTTGTCATAAATTATTAGTTTCCTACTGAAAATCAAATAGGCTGTTTTGAGAAAAACAGACACTTTCTGCAGACATTTTTATTCAGCCCCAAATCAATGCATCCAAGGATGTGACACACAATGTGCACAGAGAAATATTTGAAAGGATTAGAATATAATCCTTTCACTAATTTGAGATCCTTCTATAACCTGAAATTTAAAACTGATAAAACATCAAATTTTTGCATGAATGAAGAGCTTGTTTAACTTCAGTTTCTGCAAATTTAGTTGAGTGTATATCCTTTGCTGAGTGAAAAGCTGCCTGGTAAATGTAACTCTTTCTGGCTGAATGACATATTTGTCTGCTGTCCAGGACCATGTGGAATTACCCAGAAAAGGAAATGTGGAGGAATTAGGAGATCTGATGGAAACTTCTTGTGCTGCCCACAGATGGAAACAGAGAATTGGTCAAAACAGACCACTGATCTGATTTAAAACTGGGCTGTCAGAGGAATCTAAACCTGTCCCAGCAGAAGACACAATAGAAGAGGAATATTTGCCCTTTTGGGAAGCTGAGGAAGGACATTGGAGCCTGGGAAAAGAGGAGAACCAAGAGAAGCAATCCCTACACTGGTCATGGAGTTCATTAAATTGCTATTTTCTGAGCCTCTGTGGAAAGGCTCCCTAGGGAAATGTGGACATAAACCCCAGTGATAAAAACTGTCAGTGCTGAATAATAAACTCTGTCCACCTTTCCAGGACGTGGGATGTCTGAGATCATCTCCACTTGGTTTGCTTTGCCCAAGTGCCTGGCTCAAGGGTCTGTTTCCACATCAAGTGGTTCTACAGCTTCCTAAGAGAAGCAGCTCATATCCATGCATGGGTTCTGTTCTCCTTTTTCTTTCTGTGTGCTTTTGATTTACCAAAACAAGAGTATTGGTCTGATACCGATACTCAACTGTGACAGACAAAAGACTCTCTAACAGTTTAAAGTTAGAAAGTGTATGTTTATTCAGTGCTGGGCAGCAGAGTGAGGTAATCCTCTAACACACACTGCAAAATCACAGGTGATCACAGAGTCTATTTATTGGCAAATTTGGATTCAAAAAAATGCATATTCATAATAACAGCCCCATCCATTCTTCACTTCCTATGGTAATTAGCTTGAATAGCTATTAAGCATGCATGATTGACTTCTTGAATTAAGTCTGGGGAATTGAATTTTTGTGGGGAGGGGTCTTAAAAAGAGGAAGCAAGACAAGTCTTCCTCACCCTGAACTCTCAACCTTTTCTATCAATGACAATACAAATGACTTCTGAGAAAGCTCTAATTTCTCGAGGAATAAGTTTCTGGTTGCATTGTTCGTGTTTCTTTGGATCTACTTACTAGTTTCATCTTTTCCCATTGCAAGCCCAGCTGAGCAAACATAAAATGACAGGCAATTAATTATTTAAGTTTCAGATAACTATTTCAAGCCCAGTTTCTTCTAACTTTTCACTAAAATCATAATTTCTCTAAGATTAGTGTTTCACCCCTGAATGCTGGGGTGCCCCACGACAGCCCCCCTGCCACCGAGGGTCATCTGTGTCCACGTCGACTGGAAGGATGCAACAGTGGCCATCATCTTCTCTCAGCCCGCCAGGGTGAGTCAGGACACTTGGGTGCCCCAAAAATCGCCTGGATACACCTGGGTACCCCTTGGAGACCTGGATCGCTCAAAACCCCTGGGGCCCCCCAAACGTGGTGTCCCAAAATTCCTCATTGCTTTGACTGGGTAGACCTGTCATCTCTAAATCTACAGTAATAGGTAGACTTTGTGTCCCTAAATTCCTATTGACTGCAATGGGGTCCTGTCTATCTCCATTTATCTCTACTAATACGTCACAGTGGTCCCACTTTTGCCCCAGTGCACCCAGTTGCCCCAGTGCCTCCCCTCAGCTGCTCCCAGTGCTCCAAATTTAACCACTAACCTTCACCGAACAATGGATAGACCTGGTGTCCCTAAATCCCCAAATTATTTTAATGGGGTAGATCTGTTGTCCTTCAATTCCCACTGACTTTAGGGGGTAGACCTGATGTCTCAAAATTTTTTGTGCTAAAAATCCCAATTTTGGGCACAGAATTCCCAGATTTTGAGCTGAAAACAGGGATTTTTGGGCTTAGCTGGAGTTACAGCTCCAGTATGGGCCGCAGGTGTGGGATCAGGGATTCAGAACTGGCTTCCAGGAATTCAACCAGGACTTTCAGTGTGTCAGCACCGTGATACTGGAGCAGAAATTCCCAGAATTCAGCCCAACATTTCTCCCAAATTTACTCAATTTCCCCCATTTTAGCAACAAATTTCTGCAAAATCACCACTGACTTTAAAGGATAGATCAGGTGTCCCAAAATCCCTATTGACTTCAACAGGATAGACCTGGTATCCGTAAATCTCTATTGATTTAAATTGGCAGGTCTGATGTCTAAAAAATGTCTATCAGGAGATAATTATTATGAAAGACAGGGAAACTGAGAGATGTTGTAAAAAATGGTTTATTGCCTCATGGCGCCAGTCACATAGAAGGGTGAGACATAGAAGGTGTTACATCCAATGCCATAATATCAGAAGTCACCTCATTCTTAGTTACAGTGCCTTATGTTAGTTTTTTAGCTAATCAAATACTTCTATGAAGTGTTTTAGCTTCTTTTTTCACCAGTCATTAATTGCTTTGCTTCTCATTTTTCAAACACTCATATAACGTTTCACAAACCAACACTGATATATCTTAAGCTTCTCACTAACTTTATAACAGGTTCTGTTGCTAAACTTTAAAATCTTTTACTATCTCTACTAAACATACTGCTTTGTTTATATAATACATAACTCTGCTTAAAGCATATTTCAACTTAAACTAAAAACATATTCTTGTTTTATGTTTATTTTACTTTTAATGCTCTATTTCTCCAAGCTTTCTCCAAGGTCTTAGGTCAAACGTTGTATCCATCTCTATCTCTGAGCCTGTATGCACAAGGCCCTGAGAGCTCTCCATGCCTGCATTTCCCACACCACCTGTCTTCTCTGCGCCCAATTTCCTGCTCTAACTGGAACCTAGGGACACTTTCTCAGTTGTGTCCCTCAGTGGGACCCATAAACGGCATCAGAAAATTTGGAGTTCGATTTTGACTGAATTCTTGAGCCATTTCCTAGCAAACCATGGCTCTGCCTGGATTTCCCTCTGGTCTACTGCAATTCATTTGGAAGGTTTTCAACTCCAGTTATGGAGAAATATGTCTAAGAGCTTAAAAATATTTGTTCCTATTTTCAAGGGTATTTTTTATTACTGTTCTCTTTAGAGCAGAGATGATTGCAGCACTCTGTGATTGATCTTTGTGAGAAATGGATTTGTAAAGGATTCTCAAAGCCTGACTGAAAGATCACACAGTCTTGTACATCTGTGTGCAAACTCTGAGATACCTCAGTTCAGCATTCAGTAGAAAATACCCCTCTTTACAGGTGAACAGCTGCTGCACACTTCCCTGTGGTACAAAAAC
>JAOTQP010001286.1:143597633-143620990 GCA_026413545.1 Cichladusa arquata | reverse complement strand
AGCCCAGCTGAGCAAACATAAAATGACAGGCAATTAATTATTTAAGTTTCAGAGAACTATTTCAAGCCCAGTTTCTTCTAACTTTTAACTAAAATTCTAATTTCTCTAAGATTAGTGTTTCACTTTGAAGGAAAAAATCTACAGACACGGACAGCGGTGAGAGGGGCATTTTGTGCCATGGACACTGAAACCCCAGCACATGCCACCTGCTGTCTGTCCCCTCACCTAGATCAATAAAGACACAAATCTACCATCTCCTATGGAAAGTGTTGGTTCTGACTCTCCCAAAATACAGCTGCTCAGCAACTTTCAGACAAAAAACCTTTTGAGAACTGGACTGATTTAAACAAAACTTTTTAAAAAATTTTTCTCTAGTTTGGGGCAAGACTTGTTATCATATTAGAAATTAATCAGAAAATAGAAATTACTCTTATGCTTACAATGTTGTTCTAGGAAATTCCTATTAGGCAGGGGGAATTCCTATTCCTGTGCTGAATCCAGCAGACCAGACTTCAACGTGGTCTCCCCTGGTGCCAGCCAAATATCTTGTCTTCTGGCAGCTTCTGAAGGCATCCCCTTCCTTCAGAGACCTTGAAAAGTTACAAGTCTGGATTAAAAAACATTTTCTTTCTCACTGTTGATGCAATATTCCATGGACAGGCAGGTGCAGCTGTGTGTAAACTTCAGACCATGCAATCTGCTGGGTAAATTCTTATTCCCTCACAGACAGCTCTCTTGCTCATTTATGGCTGGTGTGGACAGTACCAGCTGATTCACACAACAATTTTTCCTTAGCCTTTACTCAAATTTCCTCACAGAAAAAAATATTTCCTTTCCTACTCATGAGATAATTCCCCTTAAAAATGCTACACTGGTCTTTATTTTAAAAAAAAAAAAAAAATTAAAAATAGAAAAAATACCTGGGGAAAGATGGCATGACATCACATTTGACAGGGCCATGAATCACCCTGCTCAGATGAATGGTTATCCAAAGCCATTAAAGTGCTTCCACACTTGACACAGAGCAGTGTTTAAGAGGAGTCAGGCTGGGCTGGAATCTGCTGTCTATTTCACCAGTCTCATAAAGAGCTTTAGCAAGAGCTGCCCTTGATTTATGTTGGGTCAGGGTCAGACTGGGAACTTGTCTCTCTTTCCACAGCATTCACATCATCTCATAAACAACTTCAACACCCAAAATTACAGCAGCAATAGATCCAAGAACAATTACTGCAGTACAATTCTAAAGTGCAAGCCTACACTGTTACACTGTTACACTGACAATTATTTTTAAAAGTACACTCTTGAAATAGTCAGAAACAATAATTTTTTCCCTATAAAAAGCAGTTTGAGAAAAACCCAATGGTGCTTAAAATAATGCTTGGGATTTTTTTTATTTCACAAATCACTCATAAAACATCAGGATCCAGTGAATCTGCCATAGACCTGCAGGCAAATGAGCTTCAAATTGACAAAGATAATGTTAGAGTAAAATCTCCTTGGGGTTTTATTATTCACAGAAAAAATTATTTGAGACAACAAACTTGAAATGCAATACTTTATCGGGTGTTTGATTTCTAAGTGGAAATTTGGTAAGCCATTTTCTTTGAAGCAGAAATCATTTAAAGAGTTCTAATAGGTATATGCAACAGTGGTGGAAATCACAATAAAATTAGAGTGAACATTTGGCAGGAGCAGGTAATTTACTTGACCAGATTCTTCATTCATCCTGTTGAATAACACTGTGTGACTGAGGATTTGGGCTCTTTCTACATCCAGCATCATTATTTTAGTCACAAACTAAACAACTTTCTAACAAGTACTGACACATATAATGCAGCTTTTTGTTGCTTCTGAAACAGCTTAGATGTAGAAAGTCTTGATGGGAAGTGACCAAATGACAGACTAACTGCACAGTGGCTTTCCTTTGGCTTTGTGCTGGGACGAGGGGACAATTTTCCTTATACTTTAAATTGTTGTGAGTTTATGAACTATAATGCCACTGCTGCACTCACAGAAGTGATAGTCTTAAGTGATGGAGGAAGCAAGGGCATTATCAAGGGTCAAAATGGGACTTTAGAGATGCTGGGAATAAAGCAAGCACCGTGTGTCGTGAGGAATCCTATTTCTATCCTGTTTCACAGTAGTAAAGGCAGCTGTGCATCCTTAAGGCACATTGATATATACATATCTATTTTGAACACTCTGCTCCACGAAGAAAATATAAATCATGGAAACAGGTCTTTTCTTAGTGGATAGAGAGTGCTATGTACATCGAGGTGAGTTTAGGCTGAGAAACTAACAGTACTTATTTCAAATTTTTCTTTTCTTGAAATCTTTGTCATTGACTTTCACAAAAGTAAGAGAAATACAGGAAATAGGTAAAACCATTTCAATGAAAGCAAAACTGGATGTTCAGTTGGGAACTGTGCAGATACATGGAGTATCTGGGTCTAAAGACCAACCCTGGAACATGAAATCAGTGGGGCTGATGCAATAAAGGCTTAGGGTAGTCCAGAGGATTCCAGGAATCCAGCAGGCAGAACCATTAGCTGTGCTTTTTCTTCTTAAGCAGACAGTTTTATTGGTCTTTTTTAGCTAAATTAACAAGTTTCAGTGCTACCTCTTTTTAAATATGCTGAGTGCCCATAGGGAGGGATTATAACCAGATTTGGTTAATTGAGGTTTAGTTTATCTACATTTCTGGATACAAATAGTCTTATGATGAAGATACCCTGAAGCACAGTACACAGTGTTGACTTCCTATTCATCACTTGAATAAAAATGAGAGACAGAATTGAGTATAATTTTATACTCTTGCCCTGAAGTTTGGGCAAGGGTGCCATGCTGTGAGATGTTCTTTGCACAAGAGCCCTGCCTCTGCATTCAGTCTGATAGATAAAGATGTACTCATTAAAAAAAAATAATACTACTAAACTTGGATTATGATGAAAATTCTGGGAAAATTTTTTGTTCTTTTCAAAGTAATTTTCAAAAACTAGGATGAACTGGAATTCTCTGAAAAGGTGATGATGCTCTAATCAGAAATCAGAAGATCTTTGATATGTAAAAATATCCATATCTTCACCATTTTCTATATGATGAACAGAATTGAAAATAACAACTGGAGTTGGGAGAGGGTTGGAAAACTTAATGCACTGGTTTGGGAGTTAACAGGAGTTTAAGGTCATATGTGGTGCAGTTTAGTCACATCCTGTTTTCTGAGCTCCATTTTTGGCTTTTCAGCTTCTGCACTACTCGTTTTTTTCTGGGCTTCTTGTACAACTGAGAGGGTGAATTAATCAAGTTTTTTGGTTAGCCACACATGAGTTTCTCAATCACCCTCATGATAGAAAGCAGTTCCTTAGTTTTAGGTGCCCAAGGGCTTAGAAAACTCCAGGGAGATGTGCTAATTTATGTCCTCATTACCATCAACACCCATCGTCATTATTGTGTTGCTGTCTTCTATCAAAGTTTTCTTCAGCACATTGAGCAATGACTTTGAAGCCCTTCATGTGGTTTCTCAGCAATGTGAGTTGTGGATGGAGGCAGCTGCATCAGCCAAGGGAATGCTCTGCTCCACACGTTAGGGGAGATTCAAGAAGTGACCAAAGTCAGGACAAACCTGCAACTCCCTTTGGAAAGGGACTTGAGGTGTGCATAGCCATGTGGTTCTTCATTCTCTCTTCACAGTGAATTGTGGGGGTTACAAATCTGTCTAGGTGATACCTGGAAGTCACTTAGTCCCCATGGCTTATCTGGTAAAGTCAAACTACATTTGATCAACAATTCTTTTTTGTCTTTGTTTTTTTCCCTCTTCTTGACAGTTTTCTTTTGGTTCTGTAGCCCTTGGCTTTTCATGCTTTTATGCTGAACCCTGAAATTAGGAGAATTAGAAAGCTTTGGACATTAAGCTTTGAAAAATAACACAACATAACACTAATCATGGCAATAAATGAAATGGTGGCTTCCCTACTCAGTGAGGAGAGGGTGGCTGTGTGTGCCACATCACCAGTGAGGTCAATGTCTTGGAAAACATTGGAGATGATCCACCCTTCTCCCAAGAAAACACATCTTGTCCGAAAGCAGTATTATTTCAAAGACAGTTTTTCCATGACTCTCATTTGGACTTTTTATAAAATCTATGAGGGAAAGCTTTGAGTTTTCAGAAGTTTTGGGTCCCCAGTTACAGATTTCTTGTGAATGTATATAAAATCTCCCTCTCAAGTCACAACTCCCAAGGGACAAAGCTGAACACAAGAGCAAGGAGACATGAGAGCACTCAGTGAGCAACCAACACAGTCCCAGCCAAACCCAGCATGTCCTGCACTCCTCCCAGCACCAGGCACATTCCTCTTGGGCCCCAGAGGAGAGCTGCAGAAGTAAATATTCTAGGAAAAAGCCAGTCTCATTAACAGTGAGTCAAATGTGTGTGGGTTTAAGTCAATGGTGTAATACAGGGGTAAGTCTGGCCTGGTACCAAGTGAGATGGATGCATCCTTTAAAAATCTTCAGCAGCTACAAATTCAGCTACACTTTCTGAATTCTTTTGTACCAAAGTCCAATGTCTCCTCATTGATGCAACCTTCCCCTTTGCACAATAGGCCTGAGAATGTGCTGGAGGTTCTGCAGCAATGATTAAGGTTTTTTTGCCAGCTGCAAACTAAGTCTTCACCAGAATGACCAAACCATTTACTACCTACAGTAAAAATGTAAACCCTACCTTCATCCAACATCCAGCTATGGGATTGAACCTTCACTTCAGGGAAATCAGAACTGATGGATTTGCCCTCAAATGTTGGAAAAGCAGCAGATCTTGAAAAATTATTTGGATTCACCCCTCCAAGCAACTCTAAAGTATTTTTTCACTATTCAGACCTGGTTATCCTCCCTCAAGTCAGTGTTGAGGTCTCTTATTTGGGTGAGTAACATTTTCCCCTCTCTAAAACTGAGTAAGACATCTCTGTGTTATAGCTTCTGTGTGCTGGGTGCATCACGTTATTATGAGATCACAGCTTCCTGTTTTCCCCTCTTTCTTTGTGATGTGGAATCACCCTGTATACCATGAGAGAAATCAACCTATCTCTGCTGATCATTTGCTCTGGTGACTGGCAAATGGCTCACCCTGCTCCTCCAGTGATAGCCAAGTCCCCAAGCAGATCCTGAGAATGAGTGTGGTGATCTGGTAACCACCAACTCAGCCTTCAGGGCAGTTGTTATTCTTGTGTGATTACACTTCTGGAAGAGGTAAGGCTGGAAAGAAAGGCAGAACAGACCAGCTGATTTGTGTTCAAAAATGTGCTATAAGAGATATGAAAGTGGTTGGTGAAGCCCAAATCCAGTCCTTTGTTATGGCAAAGCAATCACACACCTTGTTCATGGGAAGCACTGGGCTGACACCCCTGGACAAGATTCCCTTCTTTATTCACAGGCAAAGTTTTCAGAAATATGACTCTTTAGAATATCTCAGGAAAAAGGAGACAGCACAGTCTCCAAGTCCATTCAATCAACTCGCTTTGGCCACAGTGATCCCAGCCCTGGAGCAGCCTTGCTCTCTTACCTGGTTTAGCTCCCCAGTTAACCTCTGTATCCATAAACTGCTTGATAATTTCATTCTCTCACTGCTCATATCACTGAGAACAAATAAAAATACAAGCCCCCTGGAGCTTTTTGCTGCTTCACATCTGCAATGAAACAATTTCAATAAAAAAGTTTCTTCTGAATGATTCTTCTCCCAGGGAATGAACTCAATTACATCACAAAAAAGCCTGAACTACTTATCCTTTTATAATTTGCTCTTCTTTGTCAGGTCATTGCAGTCCTACTGGAACTTTTATGCAGTATAAAAAAAAAAAAAAGTGAAAATACAATGTTATGCAGTGTAAAGAAAAAAGTAAAAATACAATGTTTGCAAGCTGAGTAATTTTCATGCTTATAATGTTTGGTTGTTTGTTTCATTAACTGTTGAGATATTCTAGAAATTTTCAGCTAACTATCTCACAGGAACAATCCAAATGCCTAGAAGAGTAATAATGCAATATTCATTACAGAAGACTTATTTATTATATTTATTATATGACCCTAGAAGGATCATAAAATAATATTTATTACAGAAGAGTGCATTGAGGAAAGACTCTAAAAAGAAGTTTTTATAGAATCCAACTGTGCTTTGACTTTCTTTACTTTTTTTTTTGTTACACGTTTTGAAAAATGCAAGGAAACATTTTAATTTTTTGTGGTTAATACACAATCTATAATAGAAACTGTTAATGTCAAGGATGCAAATAGACTGCAAATGTCATCTCATAAATTCTGACATATTTGTTCAGGATCCAAACAAACCAAATCATTGCTGCTTGATTATATCAAAGAATAAGACAAATTTCATTGGACAAACTGAAGAATCATTGATATGCTATCACAGATAAAATCTTAATTTTTGTTTTTGGAAATCTGCTACAAAACAAAAATTAAAATATTTGTGACCACTTCAGCCAGAATGCTACAGAGGAGCTTCTGGGTGATGACTATTACCACTAGCCATAAAAACAAGTGACAGAACTTCTCCTTTCCCCTCCTCTCTCATTACCTGGAGTGCAGCCCACTCTGCAATGGGCAGCTGGGTCAGGAAAAATGAGTCTCAGTGCTGGAAGCAGCTAAATGGAAGCTAAGATCCCACTGTAAGGTCATTTCTTGAAGCAATATAAACATCTAAGAGACTTTTTAAAATAATTCTTTTTAGAGAGATTAAATCTTTATATCCAGAGAGTTATGAGGAAGGGTTCTTCCAGATTGGTTAATTCCATCCTGTTATGTGTCTCCATAGAAGTGGGAAATTTAGTCATCTTTAAGGACTTGGGCCTCCTTTTCTGAGGTGTGTGCTTGAAAGTGCTTTATTTGCTGTTACTAAACTGAATATTCAATAATTTATGTAAATATATCACAGTCATAAAATGCTATAAGGAGTTACTCATGTAACTGCTTTGAGAGTAAACATGGATATTAATTTGAAAACTTTTCTTGGTTACAGAAACAACTTCAGAAAAGAAAGCCTCTGACAAAAATTCATATAATCTACCAGGACTGCTTACATAAAATTGTGCAGAATCAAGCTTAAAAGTAGTTAGAGGAAAAAATTTGACCTATTTGAAAGAATTTCACCTTGTATAAACCCCTGAGAATACTGAAAAAATACCTCAGAGAAGTGGATTAGATAGAAAAAACCACGCTGATAAATTCCTGCCACAAAAGAAAAACTGAATTCCAGTTTTAACTGTGAATGTGTTATTAATTTACATAAAGCAGTTAATAAGATGATCTTGGAAACAGTTCTACAAACAGGCCACAAATGTGGCAAAACCCTGCAAGCTAAGTTTTTATCTTTCAAAAATAGTGCAGAAAAAGATATATAAAAGCCCCTAAGTGGAAAAAAACCTTTCCTTCCTCAGAAATTTTATCTCATCATCACATCCTCTGATCTCTGCCCAGCCCAACACCAAGTATATGATTTGTGAGAAAATAGCAACACATCAAAATCTGGGGGAAATAAACTTCACATTTAGGACATGGCACTTTTGCAGCATTGCTGGAAAAGCAGTGTAAGACTGGATGAGAATTTTATTTATTCTTTTCCTGTAGCCAGGTAAAATACTATTTGTTTGAAGATAATGGTGTCCTTGGTTGAAAACCACTGCCTGTTTATTTAGGTGATGTTTTCCTGTAAAGAGAAATAATGTAATTCTGGTAATCAGAGATAAGTAATATTCAATACAGATTTTGAATCTGTGGTAGTCTTAGGATGCCTTCTTTTGGATACACCTGAATTTAGTATTACAGTAATTACTTAATTATCATAGTAATTAGTTACTTCTGCCATTTATTAATATTTAAATCAGCCATGGTAAGCATAGGAATATGCTTTTTACAATACATGTTGGCATAAAATATGGACTAACTTTTAAGAGGCCAGTTTCTTTTGGAAGTTCTCCCCCCAAGGACAGGCAAAAAAACTAGAACTTAAAGTTCATGACGTCTATTGTTCATTCACTGTTTTTCTATTTTCTCCACTTGCATCTTTGAAGACAACTCAGTTAAGATTAATAATTTTGGACATATTTGGCTGTCTTTAATTACAACTTTCTTATATACCTGGCAGAGAAACTTATGTGACAGAAATAGACTCAATGAACCTGCAAAGGCTTTCCAGTATCACTCAGAAGAGAGAATTGTACGTGACTTTTCCTGTGCATTAGGGATCTCCAGCCCTGTGGGCATTTTCCTGAGTAAATGCTGTGGGATTAGGTTGTCTGTCCAATACAGAGATCTTCTGGAAAAAGATGATTTCCTGGTTTAAGTGGTGTATAGAAAATGAGCAGGTTTTGTTTAGTGTATTGCTTCTATTTGAACACAGAAGTACAGCTAATTTTTATTTCCCAAGTATTTATTTTTACGTCCTTGACATAATGGGCTAGGGGGCAAGAGAAGTTAAATCATCTCAGCTAAGTGAAGGTGACATTAACCAGTTTTACTGTGAACGGCTTGTCAGACATTATTAAACTTTGCCTGGGTCCATCAGGGCTCCAAGCCTGTTAATAAACATTGCCACCAAAAGAAGGGAGCAAAAATTACTGCAAAATGATTTTCCTATTTCATAGAACATAGAGGCAAATATTTGTTCCTTGTCTCTATTAACTTTACATGTTGGAGAACAAACAAACACAGTCTCTAGCAAGAAATGTGTGCCTTAAAATTATTTTTCTGTTTTTTTCTAGAAATTTGAACACTAAATACCACAAAATAGTTGGAAGACTAAATTAATGTTGCCTTCAGGATGCCAAAATCTCAGATCACCTATTAAAACCATTGTTGACAACACATTTTGCTTTTTATGCTCCCTGAGCACATCACTTCCTGAAATATCTGTTGTTCTCAAGATGGAGTTATCTGGAACACTCCTCACAATGTGTTTGAATAGTAAAACTAGCCTATAGCCCTGTAACTTTAATGCATTATAAATGAATCACTATGGATACAGGGTGTCTTGATGATCCCAAGTATTTGCCTTTGTACTCCAATTCGATATCTGTGATGTTTGCCTACCAAGCAGAAAAAACAAGCCTCATAAAATTTGATTATTTTATTAGAGCAGTCGCATTAAAAAAGTTAAGGGGATAATGAAATATAAGACAAATTGAAACAGTAAAATTTGCCATCTGCCTAGCTCTCACAGTTGATACATTCACAAAGCTCTTGGCCAGCTGGGAAGGGTCTGACCAGTCAAACCCTGCAGCCTGTACCCAGGCCTGCCTTTTGGAGCAGGATTCAGCCACAGCTGCATTGCAAACACATCTGTCTCCCACACAAGGGGCCAAAGACAATGGGAATGTGTCCTGCAAACCTCCAGCTGCCATTCCTGCTGTGTGCAGACACGGTGCCAAAAGCCATCTGTCACCCAGGCGCAGCGTGGAGTCATTTCAATGAGAAAATGTGGTTAAAAGGCAATTGGGTCTTCATCCTGACTTCACATTTTCTTGTCTGGAGCTTCCTCTGATTTGAGGGAGAAGTCTGTCTGAGTGTTAACTGGGCAAGGACTGCAGGCCTTGGTATCTTGGCCCAAGATGTCATTAAAATCAGGCTGGAAAGCCCCATCTGTAATGTCAGCTGCCAAGGCAAAAGGGGGTGATAGTCCCCTTGTCTCACCTCCTACAGCC
Source organism: Cichladusa arquata (assembly GCA_026413545.1). NCBI lineage: Eukaryota > Metazoa > Chordata > Aves > Passeriformes > Muscicapidae > Cichladusa > Cichladusa arquata. The sequence goes on along the minus strand of JAOTQP010001286.1, from coordinate 143,611,283 downwards.
CTATTGCCACTGTGGGTAGTGCCACACACAGACATATACACAGGTCATATAACAAAATGACACTCATCCACCTGGACTGCCTCTTCCCCATGCAATTCAGCATTGCATCTTTTACTGCTTAGGAAATTACTCCCCTGAGCTAATCCAACACCCACTAAAATTCATGGACTCTCTCCAAGGAGCTGCAGAAGATTCAGGCAAGGGATTTAAAGGATCATTCAATCAGCTGTGTTTCCAGGGGTAGAAAACAAATGGTGTTTACAGCACGAAGTACCTACAGAACTTACTGGAATTTTTACTGAAATTTTATGGATGCACACTCCTTTAGGAATGGAGATGTTGGCTGTAGGAAAGAAACTACACAGGTTGTAGTTTAGCTGTTTTGCAAATTCCAAACCTACACAGAGATCATGGAGTTCAGATTAATGACTAGATTTTCTTCACATCCAAGACCAAGTAAAGGTCATAAAGAGCAGCTTCAAATCCACAATTCTTCAGACAAACCTGGAATCATAGCAGCCAGTTTTATCTTACTGGCAAGGTTTTTGTTCAGTTAGAAATATGTGATATGACAGGACTGTTGCTGCCCCTGTGTGTAACAGATTTAATCTGACAGAGAAGTCAATACTAAGTGTGTAATAACTTCCACCAGCACCAGTTTTGTGCTCCTGCTTTTCTTACCTCAATCCCTTCCAGCCCATCTTCCACAGATTTCATAACTCCACACATACTTGGACATGGCAGCTCCTTGTGCTGATTAACACCACCCAGCACAGCTCCTCAACAGAAGATGTAAAAGTAATAATTGTTCTGGTTTACTCTTCTGTTCATGGCATGAAGAAAGCCTCCTGCATTTTACATTTGTGCTCCATTTCCTCTGTTGCTTCTGCTGCAGGAAGTCAAGCTGAACTTGAACTTGAGTCCTCCTCACTTGTCTCAGTTTGATTGCCAGTATTTTCTTGGATTTTCACATTTTTCATCATTTCTTGCAACAGTAATCATCTGTGAAATTATGAAGTAAAGAGAATTTACCCATGATCTAAAAAGACCATCTCATGAAATGCAGCCCCTCCTACTGAAGTACACTGCTGTCCTGGGTGAGGACCACAGCCACAAAACTGAGCTCCACTGCTTGTGCTGCTCTCTTCCTGCATCTGTAGTTCCATTGCAGGTACATAAATGAAACTTTGTCTGCAGAAAGAAAAATCTTCCCTTCCACAGCCAGGGATCATGTTCATGTTTTGCCCAGAGTTAACATCTTTCCTGTGTAAAATGCCCTCTTTTGGGCTCCCTGGGAGAAACAAAGGCTGATAAAATAAGTAAAACACAATGAAGTGGACAATATGTGATCTCCAGAGGTGAAGCAGGCAAAAAGATGGGAAAGAGAGAGTGCAATGATTGCAATTTCTTAAATAGTTAATTGAAGCCTATGATTAAATCAGCTACTTGTCTGTGTCAATTTTAATTTGGTACACTCCCTTGGTGGTATCTTTATTTTCCTGTGGTGGGGGAAGATGCTTTTCAGACTGTTTAGTATTTTATATAAGCTCAACAAGTCTTCATTCTGGTTACTAGAACCTGCTCCACACCCTCCCTGCTTCATCTCTTCCAAATCAACCAAACCTTCATGGAGGTGACATCTCCCTTTTGCTTTGCTCTGTGGAGTATCCCTGTTTCACTGTCTGCTTTTTGAGTGTCATCCTCAATGTGTCATCACAAGTCCAGAAAAAATATTGATGTGTTTAATGGGGATTATATCAATCTACTGCTCTGTTTCTTCAAGCCTGTTTTTTGTGGGGCTTGTACTTGTACTTTCATTTTTTAAGCTTTATTTTTAACTGAAAAAAATAATTATCTACTAAAGATTCTTCACATTTTTTTTAAATCTGAATGGTTTTGTCCCTCTATTATACTTTCCAAGCTTCCCACAAGACAAAAAGAACAGAAGTTTGACGCCCTTCATAAAAGTCAGTAGGAGTTATGCAAAGCCTGTCCATTAAAGGCATCCCCTGGAGAAATTAAGCTGTCAGGAGCAGTTTGCTCAGTTTATGGCAGTGATGGTTCCCTGGGTGATGTGCAGGTGATCATGGCTGGGCTCTGAAGGGCTCCTGGGGCTGCCTTGGCCAGGCTCAGACACCCCCTGCTCTCAGGTCTGCCCTCCACCTGTCCCACAGGAAGGGGCAGGGAGGCTCTGCATGTCAGCAGAGAGAGTCTCTAAAAGTTAAATTTACTGCAGCATAAATGTCTCCAACAAATACCAACAGCACATGAAGCACTACTTACCTGGGGTTCCTGCACTGCTGTGAGTACTGTAAATACCTCTTTTGGAAGGATTTGAAGAGGCAGATCTCTCTGGTTTAGATGAGGCATCCTGGGAATTTCAGTTGGCTTCATGATGCTGAGATGTCTGCTTTTGAACAGCCCTTGGGCTTCCCAGCACCTCAGCACAATCACATGAAAGGTTTGTGAGATTTAATAGCAAATCTACTTTATATAAATCAGTATGATGAGAGCAGCAATCAGTGCAAGCAGTAGAGGACTTAAATGACTTTAAGAGAAACAATTATTTGTTTTAGTTATGTTTTCCCAACAATCCAGTGGCCAGAAGTTGATTTATATTCCTCTGTAATCTTCTCTGGGAAAAGCACTTTCTTATTTTCTTTAAAGATATTCCAAGTTCTTATCTACCTTTAAAATACTCTAAAGGGAATGACACCTTCAGCTGCTAAATGGCTGCTGTGTACAAGGGACAAATTTTTGCTTTGAGCATCCTGCTATGGGTAGGACATGTGGGCATGGAAACATCCATGAAAGCTCACTCAGCACTGAGCTATTCTTACTGAATATGAATTAAGGGTCTTGGGTGGCCATGGAGGTTACCAGGAAAGTCAAATCAGCATCACAACATCATCCTGGTCTGACAGAGTGCTGAGACACATCTGGACTACTCTACACTTGAAATGTGTATGCACTGCTCTGTGCCTCAGGTTTTGGTGCTGTATCTGTGCATCACTCTTCATCTCTTACAAAACATCTCTGCAGCAGTTCAGCCTTGTCTTTATTCATAACATGATCTGGTCAAATAATGGAAACAACCACATACCAAAATCTTCACAAGCAGCTCTTCCTCGTGGGCGATGGCTAATTTCTTTCTGAGTTCCAGTTAACAGTCTTGTGTAAAAAAAGTTGTACATCTGAAAGAGTCATGGTTTTTTTTACTGTATTCTGAGAGAAAATTGCCATTGGAGGCAACTGGAGGGCCAAAAAGGATTTGAAACAGAGAGAAGCCGTTGCTAATAATAGAGAAGTCAAATGTCTGGTTATCTGCCTGGCCTGCCATATACTACAAGTACTGATTGTGTTGCAAAGCCAAGAACAGCTCCTTTGTCTTTTACTACACTTAAAGGAAGTCATTGTCTGAGAGTCATGCTGTTATTCTTGGCAGATGCTTGCAGCTCAGCTCACCCTGAACTTCCAGAAACGAAAACAGAGAGACATGGGGCACCTAACAGGAAACCTGCTTTTCCCTCCTTACACTGCCCCATGGACAGACACATCCAAGGGAGTTACCTCCTTGTATTCATCCTTTGAACAACCTACAGTCTCAGCATTGTTACATGACCTTCTAACCACACACACACAACAAAGGATTGCTTGATGCTTTACAGCTGCATTTCCTGGTCTAAATAATAGCTCGACTCAGAAAGAAAAGTATAGAAAACCAGTGTGGTTTCCCTTGTCTACACTTGTAAAAAAAAAGATAAGGGTTTTCTCTCACTATCAATTTTGTGTAGGCTGTTAGTCATTTTTAATTGGAAGCAAAATATGATTAGAAATATGTCTGATCATAACATCAACATGATCACACTGTAAAGGCATTTCTTGAGTCCCTGGCCAGTATAATCTTACATTACAGCCAGAATTCTGTGCCTAGGATGAGGATTTGCTCTTCAGTTTATTTCTTCCCACCTCCTATTAGATACAGAGTAAGAAATAATCCTTTCCTTAGCTCTCATTAATTAGCCTGGAAGCTACTTGTTAACCACTGATCATTTAAAACCCAGATTTCATCTGCTACATGAGATGTTGCAACCCATACTGGGTGCACACTAATAATTCAAATGAGAAATTCATGAAGGTTGAAATAATTCCTAGCATAGCATACATCTTTTCCTGGAAAATGGAACTACCTAATGATAGATGTAGTTTCCTGTAAAATTCAAATAACAGCAGTAAATGCTCACTATTTCATTGGAAAGCTGTTTACAGCAGACCTGTAACTTTGAACTCTGACTGCTAAGCCTTCAGGTTGTGATTTGTGTAGAACTCAGTTGCAGTCTGCAAAGGTTTAAATTGCTTGACTAGGTTATTAATAACTTTTAGTTTAGACAACTGGAATCATTGCACTTTTCTATCAATGTTAATTGTTTTCTAGATTACACTGTTTTGCTGTGTTTAGCAAAGAGAGAACTGCTATCCTGCTTCTCTGCATGCTGTTCAGTAGGCACTGGATCGTTAATGTGAAATACTGCACAACTGGTTTGCAATTCATCTTAAAGATGAACTGCAGTTCCTTAATGGTCTTGAACTTTTAGTTTAAGAAAATAAATAATATAAATCCTTCGATGTAAGGCAGAGGGGAGGAACCAAAAGTGCCCATTCCTGGAAGTAGAGTTATAAAAAACCCTGCTGGAAAATGCCTTTCTTCTTATTAGACATTACTTATTTCCTCACATCATTTCTTGGAGTGGATTTATTGATGCCAGCTAAATATTTTGCACAACACAGAGGGTGCCCAGGAGTTATCTGAACATATACTTCTGTTTCACTGGAAGTGGCCAATGTAACTACAAATGACACCCAAAATTTTCAAGCTAAAGTGACACCACAATATCACATTAACTTTAATTTTTCTTTTTTTTTTTTTCTTGAGTATGAAATCCACACTTCCTTATAGCCAGGTTCTAGTTTGCTGTATATTAGTATCATATTTCAGAGCAGTAAGCAATAAATTGTTTGAGAGTTTAATTGTTTTCTGTCTATTAGAAAATTTTGGGCCAGTGCACAGAAAAATCCTGACTCATGACCAACACTTCATAGGGGAGTGTCAATTAAATTTCTGCACAGGACTTAAAAAATATCAGGAATTTGCTGTCTGTACAGAACCTTTCTATATAATGCTTCCAATTTTTGGTGTCTGATTGCACTATCATTGATGATGACAAAATATCTCACACATGTTATTTGAAAATAATTTTTTGTTATGTTCTAAGTCTGAAGAAAAGCAATTGCCAGGTTCAGTGTGAAGGCATACCACCACATTCCTGGCAGAGTCTGACAGCCTGTGACTGGACTGTCAGCAAGAGCTGCAGGTTCTCCTGGAGACAGGTTTGTAATGTATCCCCTAATATGAGGACAGGTCAGTCAATTAAATAAAAGGAATGGTGAGTTGAAAAGATGTGAAAATCTCTCTTTTTGTACAGATTAACATCGATTGTCAAATTCATTGCACAGAGAGTCAGCAGGTCAAACATTATGGCTGGATATTTAAAGAGTTTGGAACATATCCTGCCAATTTTACTGCAGTGCAATGATAATTAGGCACTGTCCTAATGGTCTTCAGGTTCCAAGAAAAAGTTCTTCCTTTGAACTTCAGAATGTACTTGGTGAGTTACAATAGAGCTACAAGGACCAAGAAAGAAGAAAAAGTTCTCAAAGGTCAAATATCTGGAATGAAGTGCAGCAATATTCCTACTGACTTCCCATGGGAGCTGGGAACAAAACCCTCAGCAGTGACCCTGAAATTCTCCTGCATTGTGTTTTGACTATGACTAAAGTGCATGAAATTGAAACTCCTGTGGGAAGTGTTCTGCTCTGTGGGAAATATTATCAAATGAAGGAAAAACAAAATTTAAGGAGTGTGGTGAGCGTAGTGCAGGCTCTGGGCCAGAGGCTGCAGAGAGTACAGCCTGAGCAGGGTTGTGTAGATGCTTTGGAGGGCAAGGATGCAACTCAAGGGCAGAGTTCCCTTTTATCCTGAAGCACATTTGCATTGGATTCTGGAAGTCAGTGGTTGAAGAGGGCATTTCTGCCCCCCAGCATCATTGCTGTGCTCTACAGTATACCTGTCAGTCCTCTAGGATGCAATTCCAGATGGATTTGATGTGCACGACCAGACAGGTGTTATGTTACTGGGCACATTCCCATAAAACTTTCATTTTTCCACTTTTTTTATTTCACCTACAACAGTGTTACTCTGCTGGAAAGGCTTTGTTTCTTCTTAGTGTAAGGAAACAAGTGTATAACAGGGGTGAAACACAAAGTAGGGGCTGCTTTATGCTACAAGCTGTATAACAGAAATCAGAGTACAAGTGGGAAATAAACATTTGTGAGGAAGAAAACTACATAGAAGGACATAAAGAGGCACCATAAAACATATTACTAGTTCAAGAAAGGAAGTGGCTACTTGGTACAAAAACTGAGTACCAAAGAGAGAAGAGTAAAACTGACCATACTGAGTGAAGCCATAGAGGAACCCCAGGTGTGGCTGGGGTTTTATTACAGATTTTTGTTATGAATGGATATTTATTGTGGGTGAGAAACCTTTATTATTTTAACCCAGACAATGGGGCCAGGTGGGACTCCATGCAAGAGATCATTTAGATAATTGCCCTGATGTGTCACACAGTTACACATCATTACCCCTGCCAGATTCTAGACTACCCTGTGTGTGAATCCCTACAGTGAAGGACATTCCCTCCTGCGTCAGCTTTTCTGAGTGCTTTCCTCCTTTTCTTCAGAAGTGTTTCCCAGTGACCTACCACAGTTTCTCTCACTACATGTGGAACCCACTATATCTTCCTGTACAAACCATGGATATGGAGAACAGATTGTTCCCACCCTCTCTAGGTGGGGATGGCAAAGTGTGGTTTGGCTTTCATATGCCAGGCTGAGCTTTCAGCCTTTCAAGTATAAAATCATCTATTTCATTTTAAAAGTTACCATTGTTGAGTAACATGGAATTCATTATGTCATTTAAAAATATCTCATTTCAGATTGCAACCATGTGTGAAACATGTGGCTTCTCTGTAACCAAACAATAAAATAGCCCAAACAAACAAGATCTGAGAGGCTGTGCTGAGACTCATCACACAGAGGAATTCTATGGTCTGGAGTTCACTGCAGCAGGAAAAGCGCTGTAAGACATGCTGTGATTGAGTCATTTTCTCTACTAAATTTTCAAATTGTTCTGACAATTTGTTGTGATTTAAATTAGTGAAAGAAAGGTTATAGATCCCTCAAGGTGTCAGTGCAAAGAAGTGTTTTACATGCACACCTTGAGGGTATTTGAATGAGGAAATCAGTCTGCAAAAGCAAAATGTGACAAAAAAGTTCTCTTTCTGTTACTGCTACTTTGTGCTCCACCCACCTATAAAGTTTCTATATCACTGGAGCATGAACAGCTTTTTCTTTCCATTCATTCAGCTGCAATCTATTCAAACATCCAGATGAAGGGATCTTTCAGAAACGACCTTTTTTTTTGTAATAAGAAACCTTACCAGTCAATTCCTATGGGAGGTAGACTAACCTCTTTCTCACGGTAAAATCCAAACCATTTGGTCATGTACTGGCTTTGCACAGACTCTGGCAGTGGAGGGGGCTGCAGGGGTGGCTTCACTGAGAAGCTGCCAGAAACTCCCCCTGTGCCCAATGGCAGCCAGCTGCAGGATGGACACAGCTGGGCAAGGCCAAGCCCATCAGTGATGGTGGGAACGCCTCTGGGATACAGCATTTGGGAAAGGGGGGCAAAGGCACAGCTGCTGCTGAGGAGAGGAGGGAGAATGCACAAGGGCAGTGAGGGAGGGATGGCAGGAGGTGTTCCATGCACCAGAGCAGAGATTCCCCTGGTGCAGTGTAGTAATGCTGAACAGGTCTGGACCACAGTTAAGATGTCTAAATAAGTCCAGGCCATAGTCTGTGTTGTATGCACCAGCCAAATTATATTTAGCTGTTTTTCTCCATATTTTGCTGCCTAGTTGTTTTTCTGCATATTTTGCTGTTTCTTCATGTACTTAGTTGTTTTTCTGTATATTTCTTAGTTTAGACCAATGTTTATAACAAGTGCACAAGATAAGCCATTTTTAAGTGTTTTTCTGCAACTTTTTAAGACCTTTCAAGGCCACTGAAACATAAATTGGGCTAAATCAAGAAAAAAATGGCTAAAAACAGAATACCAAAATTAAAAAATCCCCCAAAATAAAAGTAAACAGCAAGTTCTAAACAGCAACCAATCATTGTACCTAAAAACTCGTGCAAAACGCATAAACAGCATAAAAACACCAATCAAAAAAAAGTAATCGTGTAAACAGTAGTCTTAAAATATATAATTAAAACTAAAAGTAAACAATAAATCAACATCTGCTTAATCATATTAATTTACTGTCCAAATTCCTGTTTCTCCTGCAGTGCAGCCCATGGAGAGGCAGCTGTGCCTGCAGCTGTGGGGGTCCATGGGGGAGCAGAGATCCTCCTGCAGCCCCTGCAGGACCCACACCAGAGCAGGGGATGCCCAAAGGATGTTGTGACCCTGTGGGCAGCCCATGACTGTAATTGCTCAGTGATTTCTCCCCATCCTTATCTCAACCCACCTTTTGTTCTCTTTTCTCTGCCCTGTCCAGCTGAGGAGGGCAGTGACAGAGCAGCCTGTGGGGCACCTGGTGTCCAGCCAGGATCCACCCACCACAGGTGACACACTGTAAAATGAGACTTCATATTACCATGTCCCAAACTATTCACAACAAAGGAGATAGGCAGACACCTCTCCTGCCAGCTACTAACAACATTCTCACCCCCTCAGCTCTGCCTAGAGCTGGCACTTCTATCATATCTTTCAGAGAAAAAGGCCTGTGATTTAGGAAAAATATGTGAAAAAGTAATTTAGCTACCTTTGCCAAGTTCTAAATCCTGCTTCAAACCATGAGTGAGTTGATGTATCAGGATAATTTGCTGTATTTAGGCTGCATTTACATACTGCAGTTCAGATGTTCTCAGTGGTTCATTATTAAAGACAAAGGTAGCAGCTGCCCCAGACCTGGCATTTCTGAGGCTGGAACAAGTTTGGATTTGCAGACAGTGGCTCTTAGCAGTGTATTGGAGTCTCAGAGCTTAGATTACATCTCTGCACTGTGTGAAGATTGCCTGGGGAGTGAGGCAGCACAGATGGGGGAGAGGGAGAGAAGAGGTGGACTACATGAGAAAAGAGAAAAGACTCAAAGAGCCAGTCCTGGCAAGGGGAGATACTGCCACCACAGCCCATGCCATAAACCAGGTCCATTGGTCACTGCACTCTGTGGACTGATGCCTCGTGTGAAATGGCTCCTTCCAGCCCAGTGTTTTAGCCAAGAGAAACCATTAGACACATCTGTGTTGACCTTTAACATCCACTGCTCAAAGGCAGGGCACAGACCTACAAGATTTTGTCTGTCAGGAGCCCATTCCAGGAGCTCCAGATCACTGTGCTCTGGAGGAGCCAGAAGCCCATTGAGCACCAGGAGGCACCGGGATTGGTCCTTTATCTCTGACTGCAGAACACACACAGGAGCATCCCAGAGACTGACTTGGTGAGTCTGTACTCTCCCAGATCCTGCAGAGAACAAATATCATATTCTGTGACCTTCTTTAGACAGCATGGCCATCAAGAAAGGGTCCCGTGTGCCTTCTTCACAATTTTTGCCTTCACTGTGACATCTTCCCTCTTTCCTCAGCCACCACAGGTGCTCACAAAGGGTTGGGAGTTCACAAGCACAGAAGAGCTGGAATTCATATCAAGAAATTAAAAAGGAAATATGTAAACTGAATGGTGTGAGGAAGGGACAAGACATTTTCATGAGTGTACCAGTACCTTGGTCCTTCTTCTGTTGCATGTTTCTTAATTTTTAATAAAATATTTATTTTTTTTCTTTTAAATTTTTATTTATTTATTTATTTAATCTCACTTTTGGGTTCAGAAATATTATTGAAAGTTCAAGCTAGTCAAGTTTTGTTTCCTTAGAGATGCAAACCACAAGAATCAAAGTTGAAACACAATATTTGAGAATATTCATAATATTTCCAACTGTTTAGATAACTCGATGATCATCATTCTCATAATTTTTCATTTTTTCTCTAAGTCCTCTTTTTAGTTTTTTTAAACTCCTGCCTCTCCATTTTCTTTTAAAGTACAGGCAAACTAATTCTTCTGCCCAACTCATCTGGAAAGTGTCTGATTTCTTTTTAGACAGATATCTCCAATAAACTTGTCCTTTTCAACTCAACCTTATTATATAATGCCTGTAATTTCATAATGTCCCAAGCAGTGATTTTTGCATCATTAGATCAGTGGGAAGTGGGCAGAACAGAGGGCTGTACATATTTTATCATTTTTACTCCAGTATTTTTACCATTTAATGTTGCATTGCTCTCAATATGTCTTTGCTATCTTTAAGCATAATGGTTCTAAACAATTAGGAAGGGCATGGGTAATAATTAAAGTCCTTAATCATGTAATAATTCGGGGGGGGATCTGAATTTCCATGTATTATTTCCATGAAAACTGCCCTGGAAATGGTGGCTGATCTCTGTTCTCTGTGGAGCATGTTCTCCCTTTTCATTGGAGCATTTACACATGACTCAGTCTAAGGCAGTTATTTCAGAAAGGTGTGAGGCTCACAGCCACTGTTAAACTAGGTGAACAACCCAGAAAGAAAAGACCAAAAATTTGTGCTCCTGAAATCTTGTTTGATTTAGTCCCCACCAGTATTGCTTAGTCGCATAAAATATATTACCTTTCCCAACAAATTATACTTTTCTCATTAGAGTGTTACATGGCAAACTTAATTATTGTAATCACACTGGGGATGCTGGATTAAAAAGCCTACAGACATTTAAAGTAGGATTAATGTCTTCATGTAACAGCAAAAACTGATCTAACTTTCATGCCACTGGGAACCAAATTTGCTATGGAAATAATGCCATTTTCATTCTGAAAAGTTTGAATATCTGCTTGGTTTGAGGAAACTTCTTATTGCTACATTTTTCTTCAAGGTTTTCTAGTCTTGTACAGAAATCATACAATAATTGGTTTCTCAGACTTGTTTCCTAAGGAAATTAACCTTTATGTGTTCCTGCAGTCTATCTATCAGTCTCTTTGCTTCTCCCTAAATTTTGAAAGTACCAGCCAATTTCAACCAAATTTAAAGCACTCCAGACATCTGAAAGATATGATATTCCTAAGGTTGTGCAGAAATAGGGAGCTGGGTAGAACAGAAATATTTAAATTAGAGCTCAGTGAGACAGAGCAAAGGCATTGGGCATGACAGGCAGTGCCTGGAGCTGCTGGACATGCCTGGATCTCACAGACCCAACCTGTGAGCATCAGCCACAACCCAGCCCAGAGCACCCCAGCCCTCCCTGCAGATGGGAGGGAAGCTGGAGCTCTTGGACAGGGAGGATTTAGGGCACTGAAGGCATTATGCAAGTGGAGTTGGTTGAGCTGTGTCTGACACAGCTTTGTCTACTTTATCTGTAAAGGGACAGTGATTATCACTGGTCAGAATTTCTGAGCAGAACCACGAAGTCTCCGTTCTTGGAGGTTTTTAAGGTCAAACAGCATAAATCCACCAATAATCCTGTCTGGCCCATAGCTGAGCCTGCTTTGAGCTGCAGGCTGGGCTGGAGTAGCCCTTGCAAACCTGAATGATCCTTTGATCCTGTGAGTCTGTAGAGGAAGGTTTGCCTTACTGTGCTACCTAAACCAGGGTATAGACAGGTTAATTTAGTCCAGATTCTATTATCTGCCAAATACCTTTTGAAAGGCCTATAGATTTTTCCAATAAAAAAAAGGGTATTGCTAATACTTAATATTTATAATGTGCTAATAGCCAGAGATGTTAGCCAAGGTCAGAGACTAAAAAAAGAATGGAGGTAATTTAGTTGCTAAATCATTAACCTACAACAGAAGAAATCAGAGTTCATTGGAGTCTTCCTACATGAATTTATACAAACGGTGAGTGGGAGTCATCTCACATAATTTTAGCCCTTCAGAAAGTAGGTAGCTAATTTAATGTGGTTTTTCAAATGCCCTTATAAGTCCACAGGGGAGACCAAGAGCCCCAAGCTGTTTCTTTCAACATATTTTGATGGGGTGGACACTTTCTTTCCCATGAGGGAGTAAGATAACAGCACTAAATGGGGAACATGGAGGGTTGAGGTAGACAGATCTCATCAGACCATGTTAAAACAAATTGTCATAAGGTTTCATTTTATTAGTTTAACAGTTGCAAGTCACAGTGTTGATTTATTTATTGTCAGGGGTTTTGTGCTTGTTTTCAGAGTTGCATTATATAACCCCTCACTTGTTGTATGTGTTCTCTGTTGTGCTGTTTATCATCTCTGGGGGCTGGATTAAAGTTATCATTTTCCCACACTGTGTAACGCTGGCTTGTATGATAAAATTACTGGTCAGGATACTAATTTGGTAATTGTACTTAGCATTGCCATCTTTTCCATGCTTCAGGAGCCATCTCTCAGGATCTGTTAATAGTTACACTCTTTACCTTTACTCCTTGGTAAGCCAGTCCACGGGATGGAAAAGAGGAAACACTTTTCTCTGCTCTTTCACCTTTCCCTTTTCCTCTTTTGAGCATTTGGAATATTCTTGGTGTGTTCAAACCAGCACATTCACATTGCTCTCTCAGTTCTAGCTGGATAGTTAAGCATGGGACAGTATGAACAAGTGCCTGGGACAGTGGGCACACCCAGTGCTTTAGAACTTCACCCCTGAACAAGTGAAATATTGTGAAATTGTAGGATGGAAAACATTCCTAAACTGTAGAGGCACAGGTACACAAGTTGCTAGGAAAAAAATCACAGAAGGGGTTCCTTTCAGGAAAATTGCTGCTCCAGTTTCTAGTGGGCAGCTCCCCATACACAGTAGAAGGGATTTCTTACTTGCAATATTAATAAAGGAACTTCTGATTCTTATTTGCAAGAGGTGAGTAGTCAAGACTATAAGCAAGACCAGAGGGGTCCTCCCTCCTGACAGGTCAGAGAAGGAGAAAACTGGGTTTACTGGACTATGTGGATTCAAGGCACTGGCACTGCAGACCCACAGGAGTGTTAGGCTCCAGTAGTCACAGGTGCACAGTGTACCCCAATGCCATCTGGCTATACAGGTGCAGATCCCACCTGGATTTCCTCTTAGCCTTACACTGGATCAGCAGCTCCATGTCCCTCTTGTACTGAGGAGATCAGAATTGGGTTCTCTCTGGTCCAAATCATTCAGGTGGGTGATAAATTCTAACAACTAGTCCCTGGTTTTCATTAACTTTCTCCATTGAGTTCTAGATTAGAAAACCCAGTGTATGCCAACCTTTACCATATTCCCAAGAAGTTACTTGCTCTTGAACTAATTACATTACTATAAAGTCAGCTGCCATGAAATGAGTGGCACACTTTCATTTAATCCAATTCCTGTTGTGAGAAACAGCAAAGTCCTCTTTAACTACTGAGGCTTAGCAAGGGTAAACCTTAGTCTAGTTCAACATGTGCTGATTTTCTAGCAGGAAGCACATAAAAAAAAAAAAAAAAAAAAAAAAAAAAAAAAAAAAAAAA
>JAOTQP010001286.1:143567846-143585148 GCA_026413545.1 Cichladusa arquata | reverse complement strand
CTATCTATCTATCTATCTATCTATCTATCCATCCATCCATCCATCCATCCATCCATCCATCCATCCATCCATCCATCATATAGTGTCCCTGCCTCCCTTTTAATCCTGATCCAGGAGTTCTCAGTCAGCTCCTCCCCCATCCCCTGGTGGAGCTCTGTGCACTCTGACTGGTCATTGATGTAGAGGGTGTCACCCCTCCCTATGTCCATGCCTGTCCTTCCCAAAGAGTTTGGATCCTTCCACTCCAACCCTCCAGCCACAGGAGCCATCCCACCACATCTCTGTGATGCCCACAAATCACAGCCATCCAGGCAGGTGCACACCTCTAACTGCTTTTTTTTCATTCTCCCTGGTGAGTGTGTGTGTGTGTGTGTGTGTGTGTGTGTGTGTGTGTGTGTGTGTGTGATAGAGGCATTGAAGATGGGCTCTCAGTGAAGCAAAATTACTGGTTGGAGTAGCCAAAATTCCTTTGTGCTGCCCTCCAAGTGCTCTTCTGCTGCCCTGTGGTCCCTCTCCAGGCTCTGGGAATCTCTTGCTGGCTGCAAACTGCTATGGGATAGAATTAGGTTCATATTATTATACTCTATTAACATTCAAATCTGGGTAGTGACATCCAAGGTTCCTATTGGGAATGGGCCTCATCTACCTGGAGGTCTGTGTCTCCAGCCCTGAGTGCAGCCCCTCTGGGGGCCATTCTGGCAATTTGGCAGCAGAGACAGTGACTTTCATTGCCTACAAAAGCTCCCTGCCAATGTTGAATTTAATAATAGAGACACAGCCTCAAGTTTCAAACAAAGACAAGAAGAAAAAAGGCTTTCTGGTGGTTATAGATGTTCTCCACAGGTAGAAGCTCTTTGGTAGCAGGTAGCTATTGATACTGTTAACCCAGTGTAGTCACTTGTGCAATTCAATTAACATTTCATTTGCCTACTTTCATCTAAGAGAGGATACAGAGATTTCAGATGGATCCTACTCCCCAGGAAATATTTTTAGGACTTCCAGTGAGAAGTTTCTACTACTCAGGATAGGTTTCAATGCATTTTTTGGCATTGTTAGTCATATATCCACAGGCAGAAACAGGAATGATCCCACCCTGGTACCCACCTTGGTGTGTTTGAACACCCTTCCTCCAGTGCATGTGCTTGTCCAGAGCTTCCAGGCTGGAAACCTCTGTAGGGTTTCCTCAAAGCTTCCAGGGACAGAGCACATCCCTGCATATCAGAGCTACAACCACAAGTAGGATTTTTTCCTCTATTCAGAACCTCTGATCTTCCATAATTTTCAGCACTTTGTCACCTTGTCTGAATAAAGCTGCATCAAAGCCCATCTTCAGTTAAGTCTGGCTGCAGGGAGGGAGAGCAGAAGATGGTGCCTCACTTCCATCTCAGTTCCTTAGGGCTGGTTGTAGCAAAGAGAGAGGAAATGTCACCACCTGCTTTGCTCCAAATCCTGTCTCCTGTCTCTGCCAACATGCTACCCTGCCTATATTGTTGCCTTGAACTTTTGGCTGTCTCTGGATGTTTCTCAGAAGGGCCACAAGAGCTCAGCCTGTTCAATGACTTTCACAGTAACAGACAATTGCTTCCTTCCTTCTAAAAGGGGAGGGACAATGCTGACAATGACTAAAGAACACAGTGAGGTATCACAGCCTTTTTGCAGAAGTCTCAGTGATCTTCCCCTGCCCTGGTCCCTGAAGAAAAATACAAGGACAGTATTGGCAAAGCTGTGTATGCATACAAATGTATGTATCAAGTGTTTCCCAGTAACTCAGGAACTAATGACTTTAGGACTAGCCATAATTTTCTCAGCAGAAGCATACATAAAAATGAGGGTTCATTTATGACAGGAGCTGGAGCCAGGAATCATAATTACTCTGATGAACCAGAAAATTTGTAGCTGATACAGAAACCATTAGTGAAGTCCTACGTAAAATTTTGCACCCATGCAAGGGAAGCTTTTTTCTACATTCTAGTGTATACATAAATTTCTGTTTCTCTCTCTCACACATTCATTTTTATGAAGACATGAAAATAATTAATAGGTAATTGCATTACCTAGGACAGACATTCTACTGTTGGATAAGTTTATGGAAATGAGAAACAATTAATTTATCATCAGTTTTATGATAGTAATAAAAAATATTTATCTGCCTGGAAGGATTTGCATGAACTTTGATATCTGATTAATAGTAAGAGTTGTTAATATTAAAATGAGGGCAAAATGTTCTGATTAGTTCCTACCACAGCAAACCTACAACAGATCTGCTGTTATGGATGTATGTATTCTGGATGTAGAGGAGATACCAGAGTCTGGCTCAAAAGAATATTTTAGGAAAGGAAAGGTCACTGTGAACTCTAACTTTATGCCCAATGTGAGGAATTATTGGCATGGACAGTAACCACTTAACCTTCTAACTTTTATTTCTGGTCACAAACATTAATGGGTTTCTCTTAACCCCTGTGTGAGGAAGGTCAGCATTATCCCAGTTTCAAAGATGAAGAATTGTGCAGAAAAAAGCAAATGCAAGGATTTTTTATGCTTTTGAACCTTAGTCAAGCTGCTAAGTTATAATTGACTTGGCTCCCATGCCTCAGTGTTATATGGGTATGATCTACAACTTATTCCCTTGAAGGAGGTCACAGTGACCTGGGCATGGGCTCTGCGAGATGCAGGACCCAGTGTGAAGCAGGTGCTAAATTCATACAGGGCTGAGGACACTAAGAGACCTTAAACCTTCCCCAGCTTCTCTTTGCCTCCACCCAGCTGGGTGCATCAGGTTTGTTTTGGGGAATTTCTGTCCCAGCCCTGCTGTCTGTGCTCACCTGTGGTGCCTCCTCTGAACCATTTGTGTGTGCCAGAGAGCAGCAAAAGCCCCTGAAGCCTGGGGAAGGATGGATGGCCTTGCACACAGTGACAGAGCTCTGTGCTCCCTTCTGCTTATCCAGATTTTGGGCAAGATCCCTAATTGGCTTTGATCCCCTGTGTAAAAGGAAGTACTGAATTTTATACTCTTGATTAGGAGTTTCTCTGAAAACCAGGCTGTATTAAACACCTTGTTCAACAAAATCTGAACAACAATAGTAGAGCTTTGGGATTGCTTTTTATGCCAGTTTTCTATTTAGTCCTCAACAGATGTAAATCAGGGTTGGCAATCTGAAGAAACTCCTTTGCCTCTGCATGGAATGCTTTAAAATATGCTTTTGTTTTGGGTACCAGCTCACATACAAGACAGCATCCACCCTCCATTTCATGGTTATAGAAACTGAATAATAAGGAAGCAGGAAATTAGCCAAGAATAAAAGATTTTGTATTCTCCAGTACAATTTCTTGCATTCAAAAATGTTATAGTCAAGAAATACATATATTTAGGTCTATAGAAGATTGACCATGTGACATCACTGAAGTTCTCTTATATCCTGGTCATTCCTATTTGAGGATTAACATTGTGTGATGGAAGACCTCTGTTTCTGTCCTGTAGGCTTGTCCTGTGACAAGATGATTACTGCATTAATAGCATCAACAAAGAGAGCAACAGAGTTCACATGGAGGTAAATGCAGCTTTAATGCTTCCTACAGCACAAACTTTTCCAGATGAACAGAATCTCACAAAATCCCTGCTATAGATCCAGACAGCTGGCACTGGCATGGGCAAATTTAAAGTCAGTAGGGATCATCTTTGACCTTTTGTGGATGGAAAGAGTACTCTTGTCCTTGGTGAGGGATTTGGGCATTTCTTCTTACTCTCTTGTCCATAAATTACAAATCCTGTTTTGATGACTGGCTCACACTTTAGGACAGCTGAGCCAGCCCAACCTCAAAGCAGGACCTTTAGTTTTACCCCTGTACTGACTTCTGGACATTGACTCCAATGTTTTGTCATAAATTCCCTTTATTTACACAAGTTAACTCAAACAAATATGATCCTGGGGTGGTTTCTTCAGGTAATTTTCCTCTGCAGGAAGATGTCAGCAGCAAGTGTAGATTTTTACTCCAGACAACTCCAGGACTAATGATTGTTTGCAGAAATAGGAGCTGGCTCATAATCCAATGTTTTCCAGGCTTGTTTTCTCTTCTTGCAGGTACCCCCTTGTCATTTGCAATTCTGCTTCCCACCTCCTGGAAGAGCAGACAGCACAGATATGATCATGCCTCAGTGACAGTGAATTTGAACAGAGTGACCTAGTTAAGGCAGAAAGTTTGTTGAAATGGCTGAAAACAATTGAGCCAGAGAATTAAAGACTAGTCAGGCTAGCTTGAATTTCTAGAAAAGCTATTAGAATTGATAATCAAGCTACTGGAAAGCATTTGGAATTTAAAACACTGCTGTGACTGTATAGAAATGTTGCAGTTAGAGCACTATTTTAAATAAACTGCAGTCACACACAGGTCAGTGTTAGCACTAAATATCTCTGGAGACCGCTTTGCAATTTGAAAATAAACCCAAGCCAAAACTCAAATTCTCAGAGCAATTACATTCATTTTAGCTTTTTTTCAAGTGTAAAACTCCTAACAAATTGAATTAATTCTAGAAATACTTATATGAAACATGTAAAGCTCAGAGGAAAACAAATCTTTCAAGTAGTGAAGTAGAAATCAAGTGTATGTTGCCAATTTTTTTCAGGAGAGCAAAGATCTACACAATAAATTCCATCAGCTGAGAACTGCACCTCTTGGTCCCACCCATCATACATATGTTTTCAATTACTCCAAACTTTTCATGTGATGATAAAATTGTAGAGAATTACTGGCAGTGCACATATTAAGCTTCAGTATTTGAATGCACATATCAGTGGAGTTGAGAACCTGCTTGTCATCCACTTCTGCCATTTTGGCAATGTGAAAAGATTTGTTTGAAGAGTTCAAAACGTGCATGGAAGTGCGTAAGGAAAAATTTCAGTTTTACTTCACCCAAATAAGGCAACACATGGCACATTTCTGGGAATAAAAATACTGTTTTGTTTTGGTTTTAGGTTTAAAGTGACTTGTGTGTCTTGGCAGAAAGATTCATCTGACAGGTAATGCTGTGATGAAGGTCTGACATGTTCTAAATCCTCCTTTCTGCTGCCTCAGCAAGATGGGGGAATGTGTATTAAACCACAGCTTTGCAATTTATGTGACGACAAAGAAAGCCTCAGAAAGCAAATGATTCATTGCACTATGATTGTCTATCAGGATGAACAGGACTGAAAGCCTTGGAAATGAAAAGAATATCTCCTGACATGCCAGAAGACCAGGACAGCTCTCTGAATGCCCGAAGGTGTGTACAATAGCAAACAAACAGGGCCAGGTCTCAGGTTCAAGAGCTGGCCATGATTATTCATCCTGTTTGGTTGTTACCATGATCCCTTGGCTGTATTTCCACAGGGTCAACCAGAAATGCCTGGAACAATGGGAAAAACAGGATGTGCAAGGAGCCATTCCCAGAAGACAGACTGCTTGTAGCCACCTCCTTTTCGAGGGAAAGGTTTGCCATAGAAGAAGGTTGTAACTTGTTTTATTTACTAGTCTAAGTGCCCCAACTACAAAGAGATTGGGTAAAGACTGGGACTGTCTTTACAGTCTTTACTGGAAATGTATTTCAACATATCTACATTTGGTGAAGAAAGCATGGGTTTTACCTTATTATTCTGTCTCTCTTTCATTTCATAATGAAGATGCTTTCAGGGCAGTGTGAATTGGTGATTTAGATTGCTTCTTTCATTTACAACAGCTAAGGATTCATAATGAAAAAGAATTACACGAGTTCTTTTTCTTTGTTATTTGATTCATCTGAGCCTAGCTCTGCAGATCACAGGAAAATACACTGTGACCCTTTTTACCAGTCCTTTCTTAATTTCACAGTTTACTAATTTTCATAAATATCAGAAAGAACAAAATTATTAAGGAGTGCTCGGCAATTTCTGAAGTATCCATGCTGAAAATGCATAGATGATGATTATCATCAGCAACTCCTCCTGTAGAAGCTGTCACAGAGAGTATTTATAAAATGTCTTGATGGAAGAAGCCTGTTCAATAGAAACTTGAAACTCACTGATAAGTATTCAAAGGGATTTTTCAGTCAAAAAATTCTGTTTTTTTTCACTCACCATATTGTTTTATTACTTTGAAAATATGACTAGTATTAACTAGGAATATGCCTGTTACATAAATGAAATTAAGGTCTATATGGAAAGACCAAGTGCACATTGATTAGATGTAGGGGAGATGGAGCCAGACTCTTTCTCAGAGGTAGTCAGTGAAAGATGAGACAGTGGTCACAGATTGCACCAAAAGAAATTCTGAGTACAATAAGGAAAAAAAAAAAGTCAAAATTAACATGTTCAAACACGGATATAATAATTATCCTGAGAATCTCTTGTTGAGGCAGATCTCTCCTCAGTGATATTAAAAACTTGATTGGAGAAGGTTCAGGGAAAACTAATGCAATTTTGGAGTTGGCACCAGTCTGCATAGGGTATTAAATCCAATGAGCTCCCAAAATCCCTTCCAACAAATTTTTTCTGTGGTTTTTGATCCAGAAATCCAAAAATATACTGATTTCAAGCTGTGATTAGAACAAATTTATAAAAAGTTAATACAACAATTCTTCATAAATCAAAGCAGTAAATACTATAGAAATTTGAGAGCTCTACTTACACCTCCAGTGTGCTACTAACTGTCCAGACACACCAAGGATGGTCTGTGCTCCAAACTCACAAGATGTCACTCCCTCAAGCTAATATACTCACTTATAGAGTGATCTTTAATTGAATGTGGGGACATAGCACATAAATGTCTTCATCTGTAAATGTCTTCAAGTAACCTTAGATTTTACAATGTCAGCAGACCTGATTGCTGAAGCTAAAAGAGTTTAGTGGGGGACTCTCCTCATTCTATGGTGGAAACATTATTTTTTTCAGGTGAATCATTCTAAACTTCACTGACTACAGTGACCAGAGTGCTGCCTGACTGTCCTGTGAGGTTCAGTGAGGACAGATATGCTCTAAGTACATAATGTTGAGATGAATCTTGTCCAAAGCACTTTATAAAAGAGTTTAACATCATTGTGACTGACCTCTATTCTACAAATAAGAAAAGTGGTGCTTAAGGTGGTGATGAGGCTCTCTCAGATCACATGCAAATCATGTGAGAATGTGACTCAAAATTTTCAACACCAAGTTAACCACACCCTCCCATAGATTGCACAGTTGAATAATACTAGAACTACAGCAAGGAGAGACAAGCTTTTATTAAATGCCATCTACTGCTCATTATGCTAATTAAAATCTGGAAGGCTGTGCAGGACTTGGCTATGATTTAGAAGCAGACTGTGCTCATATATGGTAGGCTGATAACATTGGCAGGCAGGAGCTATAATGTATGCATTACTTGCTAGAGAAATCTGTGGGTTTGGGGGTTTTAAGGAGGTATATAAAAACATAAACTTCTGTTTAGTATTAAAATTACATTTTAATATGAAAATCATAGAAGGAAAGATTTGTAGAAAAAAAAAAACACATTAAAATTTAAAGTTCAAGAAAACCTGTTCCTGATATCCTTTATACACAGCATCTCTATTCACTCTATTCACCACCCTGGACTGGAATGAGCAAAGAATACATGGAAAAGTCCACTGCCACACTGCCAGCTTTGACATAAATATCCTTTGTGTCACAGACTCTTCCAGGTTCAGCAATATTTACCTGGGTGTTAGCCAACCCCTGACCTGGGCAAATCACAGTGCCTGAAGCTCTAAGATTAATGTCCACTTTGTTCTCAAGCTCCTTTATAAATTATATTAAAAATGTATGGCTTGTTCTGCTTTCCCTTATTGCTCTATAGATGTCAGGGTCTTTGATCAACTGCACTGGCATGAGTAGGATTTACTTGTATTATAAAATTAATGAGTTTTTACTTATACTGAGGCAACACAGCAACAGTACTAAAAATCTCACAGTTTCAACATACATTAACTAATACTGAGGTTTCAAGGCTCCTTAGAGAGCAGATCCAATCCTCAGGATTCAAACTTGACAACCTGTCTAAATCAAACTCTCAGTCTGGCATGCAAGCAGATAAGCTTTCTATTTGGCCTGCCTTGGAGAGGAGAATCTAGTTCTTTATCCACAGGAATAACACAAGCTGGGTTTGGGTCTTAAATCAATGCAAATTCCTTGGCAGGTTGTATCTAGGTCTACATTTCTCATCATAACTTCTATCTAGAAATACAAGGAAAGAAAATGAAAGCTACAGGAATCCAGGTGAAACCAGATGAAAACTACTGCCTATTAAACTTCTGCTCCACATTTTTTTGCTGGTCCCTGTGTGGATTCACCTTGGCTGAGTGAGAGGTGCCCACCAAACCTCTCTACCACTCCCTCTCCAATTAACAAAAAGCTCATGAGCTGAGACAAGGAAGGTCACTCACCCATCATGGACAAAACAGACCTTCCCTGGGGAAACTAGAGATCTGAGAAACCAACTTTCTCTGGGCACAAAGGAAACTTTAAATACGTTTTCTACAAATTGGTACATAAGAACACACAGGTTTATTTTACTTCCGTTAAGTTGCCAACAGCAGACATTGCCTCTCTTCATTGTGGGATCCTTTGCAGGTAGAAGATAAATTTGAGATCTGCCTACAGAGAGGAGCAAGAGTTACTATAGTGACAAGTTGAAGAGGGAAGTAAGAGAAAAAGGAAAGCCTGGGAGTATATCCAATCCACATGTCCTGCAATATATGGAGCACTGCTGTTACAAAGAAAAACTCTTACATCCCAGGTGTCATGAGGCTCCAAGAAGACAGACTCTAAATATCCATGTCTTGACGATGTCCCACAAGCCCCAGAAGTTTAAGCGTTCCTTCATTTGGTTTGTTAAATACTTGTGTAAGACGTTGCTGTCATTAATAATCAAGGAAATCAGATAAGTAGGGATATAATCACAGAACTCTAAATCCTTCTTGGGTATATCAGAGGTAATGGAAAGATAATTCACAAAGATTAGAAACAGATGAAAGTGAGGCTTAGAACTGATTGGAGGATGTTCTTTTCCCCTCATGTCTGTTAATCCCTGTCTCAAAAATAATGAAAAACTTCACTTATATCAATCTTATATTAATCTTCAGAATTTTTGTGCTTGCCTGAAGGATATTCTGCAAAATCCAGAGGTTTTCCAGGCTCACAAATCATTAGGCTTTGTAAAATTTAAAAATTTAAATTAGAAAATATATATATATCAAAAGCATGAAATGCTCTCTTTTAATTAAGAATATCGCTTGAAGAAGTCAAAGACATAAAAAGTTTGGTCAGTAGCTAAGGGTATGTTAGCTGCATTGACACACCTGGTCTGCTCTTTGCTGTGAAAATCTGTACAAGGTTACATTGCACTACACAAACTACCAAAACTGTGCAAACAGAAGTATTGCCATAACAGTTTGTGTCCATAATCTGAAGCAAAGACATTGAAGTTTCTTTAGGGGAAAAAAATAATTGAAAACAAAAAATAGATGGGAAAATAAATTTGGAAGGAATTAGGAGCTCAATTCTTTGTATGATCCTGGTGAGAATGAATAATGAGGAACTGGCAATAAGTATGTGGAGTGAAGAAGGAAGAATTATAAACAGTGAGGCAAGAAAGGCATATATGACATCAATGTGAACTAATTAGAAAAGTTCCAGGAGAATCTTCCTGACAGCCAGACCTATTAATCTGTTACTGAGCTCCCAAATAAAGCTCTGCTTCTGGAGTCTATCTCAACTGTGATAGATATTTCATGGGGTTGTTCATTTCCTCCATAGAAATGAAGGTCATCTTAAGTAATATTTTCCCTAGTTCATTGATGCACACTGGTCAAAATCATTGTGAATTTATGCCTAAGTCGTGAGAGCAGCACATTACATCCTTTTTGCCATTCTAGGGCTGCATAAACAAAAGTTATTTCAGCTCAAGACCCCCAAACCAACTTGGTCCACCAAGCTGATTAGAGGATGGAGCACCTCTCCTAAAATGAAAGGCTGAGAGAATTGGATTGTTCAGCCTGGAAAACAGAAGGCTTAGGAATGACCTAACAGTGGCCTTTCAGTATCTGAAGGGAGCCTAAAAGAAAGATGGAGAGGAATGTATTACATGAGCATGAAGTGCCAGGACAAGGGGCAGTGGCTTCAAACTTAGGGGAGGTCTAGATTAGACATTAGGAAGAAATTCTTTCCTGTGAGAGTGGTGAGGGACAGGAACACGTTGCCCAAGGAAGCTGCCCCATCCCTGGAAATACCCATGACCATGGCTGCATGGGAGTTTGAGAACCCTGGTCGTGTGGAAGATGTTCCCATGGCAGGAGGTTGGAACTAAATTGTCTTTAAGGTCTCTCCCAACCCAAGCCATTCTATGATTCTATGATTCTGTGATTCTATGATTCTATGATTCTGTGATTCTGTATTCTGTACCTTTGGATGTGGAATAGGTGATTGCTATAGTAAACTGGACAATTACATTTAACCTGAGTGAAGGCCATACTCTTGCTGAGGAACGCTCTTTTAAAGTGCCACAATTTAGGAGAGAATAAAAACAACAATCCTTGAAGTGCTTTGATTTCAGTTGCTCTCTGCCCCATGACAATAGCAAATTAAGCAGCTAAAACCCCACAGCAAATGTATTTAAATCAACTGAAACAGCAAAGAAAACCTCATAGGCTTCAGCTCAGTCCTGGAAAACTCCTACTGCCTCATGAGGGACCATAGCCCAATCTTAGCTTGAAGGTTGCTTTTGTTTTGCCTCCTGGCTCAGAACTGTCTCAGGCAGCTCTGTTCTTTTTGTGAGCAAATGCCTAACTGTACTTTCTATAAAAAATGAGGTTAATTTATCGTTATCTCACTAAAGCTTTGAAAGGCTCAGTGCCCAATATTGTCTCTGACTGAAAGCTCACGAATTCAGAAGATTGATGTTGGCACAATCATGTATCTTCTCTTTTAAGTCAAATATT
The DNA here is from genome assembly GCA_026413545.1 of Cichladusa arquata. Taxonomy (NCBI): domain Eukaryota; kingdom Metazoa; phylum Chordata; class Aves; order Passeriformes; family Muscicapidae; genus Cichladusa; species Cichladusa arquata. The sequence continues at coordinate 143,574,188 of JAOTQP010001286.1, read as the reverse complement.
TTCCCATAAATATTTTGAAGAGTGTCAAGCCTAACTAGATTTTAGAAATTAAACTGGAGAGTGAGGCATTTAGAAAATGTCTATTTTAACATTTTTGATTGCCATATTTTAATCATGACATTTCAAAGTTTCTGAAATGAAACTTGTTAAATTTTGCTAAATATATTTGGGTTAAGATCGGAAAGAAATATTGGATAGCTGCACAGAAGTATTTTATAATTATGGGAAGGGTGAAAAACACCAAAACTGAAAACCATAGACCCAAAAAACCAGTATCTGAACTTGTATTTCTGATGGAAAGGCACATTATTTGGTTTTCATCTCAAATGAATTGTTGGAGGTCCCAATTCCTTCACAAGCTTTAAAATTAAGAATTCTTAGTTTCCCAGACAGAAAGGCTTCCTTATGTAAATTCCTAGAAAGACACACAAAAGCAGCTATGCCTTAGGCTCATCCCTTCAATATATTTGCTTTCTCCAGTTTACTTTTTGGTTATTGCTATCAGAGAATGCTACACTGACTTCCAGAGGTGCACACATTGCACACACTTTCCCATTGCTCACTAAACCTGAAAGTGGCATTATTGCTTCTTCTAGCTCCTGTAAAGCCTTCTGCCTTGGTGGAAGTAGAAGCTGGATATGGATATTTAGGTAATCCTTGTCTTTCCCAACTCTAACCCACTGCCACCCAGCCTTGCTCACAGTGCTTGGATTTTCCTTGTTCTCTGGGACTAGGAAAGGGAGAAAGCAAATGAGGAAGGATTACACATCAGTAGTGATCAAATCATTAGTGTGCCTTGAAAAGGGCAGCCCATGAGCCTGAAGAGGTCTGGGAGAAATCTGGCCAGAAGTCATTCAGAAACCAGAAGAGAGGAAAAATTGCTCCAAGCCCATAATTTACCGTGCTGGACCACTTAGCTCTTCCTCAATCTCATTCCCATTCTCATGCACAATCCTGAAACAGTCTTGAATAAAGAGAGCATAAAAAACAGCTGAGTTCTGCTGGGGGTGCCTATGGGCATAGAGGAACTGCAGATATGGTTATTCTCCTGTGCCAACACCATGTGCTGAGCATGACCAGTCACAGCACAGGACTTCCTAAACCTTATACCAATTGCAGCTCTCTCCAACCCTAAGATGGGCCAGGAACCACCCAGTCCTTATTTTTTGGCAAGAATAGAGCAGCCCCCAGCACACAGAAAGTGTCAAACAACCCCATGGGCTATACAAGCCACCTTCACACCTCCAGCTCTACAAAGGGAATTGCTGCAGATGGGATGATGAACTAATCTGGGACTCGTCTTCCCCAACATACTGGCAGACTGAGCTCACAGAAATACAGGGTTTAATGGGAAGAATATTCAGTAAATTTTCTTTCTTGGAAGCAAAATCTCATCATCTTCACCCAAGAAAAGCTCCAGTCAATTTCTCAAGGAGGTATTGTATGAAAGGTTAGGTAAGTATTGGACAATTGGTCTCTATATAGTGTTGTTCTGCTTAAAGAGAAAGTGGACATGACTGTTTCCTTGGTGAACAGAGGAGGTAGATTGGCTCTTCTTAGCTCAGGTGAGAGTTTTCTAGCTTTTTCTTTTAAAAAAACATCTTGAGTTAAAGATGATGTTATTAAACTGGAAATTATATAGTTGCATTTTAAATTTCAAAGGGGTCTGTAAATTGCTTTCATGATGTTTTCAAACCAGCTGGTGGCTGTGTTGGCTGACTATCCAAGTTATTAGTGAATGATTTGGCACACTGTTAATCACTGTGCACTTGCAATGCCAGCTTTGGCAAGAGACTGTGCTTCCTTAAGGAATTTCCTATTCTGCAAATCAGAGTTTAACACCAACCAAACACCATCTATCAAGACTAAAGTCTGCCTTACACAGCATGAATTATATTATTACATTAGTTTCCAGCAATAAGTCTCTTGAATGTCTTGGTTGTTTTTAACATATACTCAGTTTAGGAAAGCAAAGCAATTCTTCAGAATGAGTTTTCAATTTGTACGCTTGAATAGTTTAAATTCCATTCCAGCAATACATAATGCATTGCTACCATGCTCTGTATCTAATTCAGGCTGCTTGGATATTAAGACAGTAACCACTTGTGTATTGTCATCAGTACTTAGCAGATTGAGGACAATCTTAGAATGAAAATCACTCCCAGCAGGTTCTGCTTTTGGTAAAGTTAAGGTTGACAACAAGACAAACCCAGGAACAGTGGAAAATAAATTATTGTGTACTTTTCCTCAGTATGTTCTAGAGAAAATAAAAGCTTTTTTAATGTTTTCAGCCTGACCAGCCTCAACACAGCCCACTGCTTATGAGAAATGTCATGCTAATTGTGTTGCAGTTTCTACCACTGCCACCAGTCTTGTTAGAGATTAATTTAGGATTTGAAGGAATAGATGAATTTATGTGCAGCCCCAATATATTTTCATGATGTTAACTCCTGATGCAAAATTGAATGAAAGGATTCCAGCACTGCAGCATAGATCACACACTTTACAAATGGAGTGGCAGTGTGAACCCACCCCAAACACACCCATCTCCTGCAGAGCTGAGACTGAAGGGGTCGTGCAACATGCACACACTCCTGGCCTGGAGTCATGGGTCTCTGAAAGAATCATCTTTCAGAGAACCAAAAATGAGATTGTTTGCCACTTACAGAAATTTTAAATTTGTCAACAGACAAATTATTGATCCTTGTACTGAGAAAAAATTCAATACCAATCACCCTGCTACTTAAATTCGTATTGATGTTGTCAATTTTTTAATGCACTGTTTATAGTCATTTTTTGCCATAATATTCTTATGCATCTGGCAAAATACATTTTAGGGATAGCTTATTGAGGCAGAGTAAACCTGAACACGCTTTCAGATGCAAAACGAATAATTTTAAAATGAATTTATTTTAAACTGAAATTAAAAATAAATGTGAGGAAAAAAAACAGATTTCCTATGCTGCAAAGAAAAAGTGCAACCTTTATTTTTAATCTAATATAATTTTTAACAGTGAGCTACATTTTCAATTAAAAATAAATAAAAAGAAAGTTTGGACTTTTCCACACATTCTTCATTTCTTTTCTTTATTTAGTTTAGTTTAGGTTTGGTTTGGTTTGGTTTGGCTTTTTTTGTTTCACAACAAAATATCAACCAAACTCCCCTACATTATTGCAGTGGTTGTTATGGTCGTTCCTTCTGGATGTATTTCACAACACAGAAATGACAATGTCATTCAGTATTTGTGTTGTAAATGGTAGAGGCAAGAAAATTCTTCCTTCTTCCTGGGGATATTTGGGTTTTATGCAATCATCAAAGTTGATGACAACATTTTACAATGATGACACAGCTCTGGACCTGCCTAGAACTGATTCTTAGACTCTGTTCAAAGCCTGCTGCTCACAGAGAAGTGGAAGAAGATGCAGTGGAGGGGTGGAGGAGTCCCCTTTCCACTGGAGTTGTAGTGGAGGTGGATTGTTAGTGCTGCTTCCTGGCAATCTCTGAGCAGTCTCTCTGTGTGCAGGTACAGAGTTTTATCAAATCTGTTTTACAGACAAATTTATGTCCTTTGGACAAGTCAGAACTTGAACAGCTTTCAAGAATGTCAGGCAAATATTTCATCTTTTCAATTTTTACTAAATAGTGATGTATCATAGGCTACAGTGAAAGAAGAGCAGCATTGGAGAAATAGACCTGGATATCCAGATAGTGCTGTTTTGCCTATGCCACTGGCTTCACATAAATTTAACTAAACATTATTTCTTCTGTCTGAAAAATCTTACAAGACCTGAGGAGACTTAAGAAGGAGCTACTTGTATGGCTCAAGTTGCAGAATTTCTGATGATTTGGGGTTTCACTGAGATCAGGCCAATTTGAAAGCCCCACTGGGCTCTCTGGCATTGAGGGCACTCTCCATGGGTGAGTTTCCAAATTCCTGCCTGGGGCTGGCAGGGAGCCCCTCTCCCCAGCCATTTCACTGTGGAGCTGCCCATCTCCCCAGAGCACCCTGTGGACTAAGGTCAAGAAGGTGGCAAGGGAGGGAGGGGAGCAATATCTTATAGGTGCCCATAAAAGTGGTCATTGCACGAGTTCCATGCTACAGAAAATTCTCTGATTTTTTCCTTCCCATTCTCAGGCAAGGTCACGCCTGTCATTAAGCCAGCTAACACAGATGGAACACACAAGCAAAAGTCAAATGCCAAAACTAGATCTGTTTGGGAGCATGAATACTGTTTAATAAAAGTTACTCCCTCTCCTACTAAATTTTTCTTATTCATATTCACAAACCTTCCCTTCACCACTTCTGTTTCCAGGCTTCTGCAGAGTGGAAACAAAACTAAAGGAGAATGTACAGTAGTGCATGACAGAGAAATCAGGTTCCTGAACATCATCTGTCATCAGCATGGGGATTTTGGGGGGGGAAATATTTTTCCCCCACTAACAATAAATAAATTCCTAATGCAAACAAATTACATAGCCTTCTCAAAAAATCTTGCAAACTGACAATTTCAGCAACACTGAAGCATCATCAGATGACTCAAAACTCAGCTCCACAACCTGCAAAGGCAATAACATTTTATAGACACCAACCATTACTACTTGCAGCTGAGGTTTCAACGGGAAATGAATTTTTTTTTTTTTTTGTGATGCAGCCACAAACTTAGTTTTCAAGAAACATCTAAAATAACCACACACGACCTTGCTAGTATACCACCTCACAGTGCTAATTAATAGCTATTACTTGAAGATAGTTTTAGTGGAGAACAAATCAAATGGAGTATAGACCAAATTTTTCAAGGGATATATATTCAGGTATCTGTTTGTACCACCACTAAATTTGTCTACTCTCTTTAGGCATCCTCATCTCTTTCGTTTAATGAAGATTATAAAACAGATATATAATTGAGCCAGTGGCAGGAAGAAAACTACCCTTTAATAATTTCACAGCTTCTGAGCAAAGCCACACAGTGAGAACCAGCCACCTGGACACTCCAGGGCTTAAAGACAGCCATGATAATGGTATTCCAATAGCACACATTGCCTGAGACACTTCTGGATCCCATGATAACTGCTGTGTAGGCACGAGCCTTTAAAGCTCCAGCTTAGCAGAGTGCTTAAAAGCATCCTTAGTCTTAAGCAGTAAATTTAACAAAACTGCTCAAATGTTTAAATTGGACAAATAGCTGCTGTGATAAGTCAGGAACTGATGTACTGTAGTTAAAGGAGGGTCTGAGCCCTAAGCCTCCAGAAAACTGCTCAGACCATGGGATGTTGGGGGTTATGTCCATCTATTCTATCTACTATTCAAGTGAGTACTCAGATGAGAGTGCCTATAGGGTCCTTAGGAAACAGGACTCTGATGGACTGAGCTTCTAGCAGTGTCCTGGAAATGTGGTAATTGCTTCCCTGGAGCTCTTTCCTCTTGCTTACATAGTCCAGATTGTGTCAGTGCTCTGTGACTCAGGGACACATTATTCACTTACATTCAACCTGTCATCCATTGGGACCCTGAGGTCCTTTTCTCTTGCTCAGCCAGTCTGTGCAGGACTTTGCCTTTGTCCTCATCGAGCTTCTTGAGGCTCCTACCAGCCCATTTCTTCAGCTTGCAGGCCCACATGAATCTGCCTTCCACCATGTCAACCATTCTCCCTAGTTTGGTTTCAACTACACACATGTGAACGATATATTCTGCCTGTCACCCAGGAATATGATCAAAATGCTTTTGGTTCCAGAACTGAACACTGATTCTGTGGAAGCACCAAAGTTCTAAACTCTCTTCTCTAGCCCACATGGATGTAGTGAGGAGTTTATCAGCAGAGCTTGGAGTGGTCTCATATACTGCATCCTGGGAGCTGTGCACCTGCCAAAGAAAAATACATCAGCTCATCTCTGCTAAACTCAGATTTATGCTACCTGACCTCACCTGCTTGAAATCAGAGCTGTTATTATCACCATGCCCAAATTCAGCAGCAGTTTATATTGCAGACACCTGACCTAACAGTCTAGAATCCCACTGCTGTCAGATGGAACCAGCCAGCAGATCTGGTGGAGCTCAGGCTGCTCCTAGGCATGAGACTGGATGTACCCAGGCATAAACCAAATGCCAGCAACTCTGTTCACTGGGTCCTCTCCAGTGCTGCAGAGAAGACCAGGATAGCATGTTGGATGCAGCTCATGAGTAGTCAGACCACCTCCAGCCCCAGAAGCCAGACCAGGGTTGCTACTAATGCTCCCTCCCCACTCAGTCAAGAGACACAGACTCCATGGAAGGAGCAGAAACCCTGACAGGGCCTCCCTGGAAAATCATCCCTTAGATAAGAAATTGCTTCCTTAGAATGACT
>JAOTQP010001286.1:143527792-143540675 GCA_026413545.1 Cichladusa arquata | reverse complement strand
CCCATTAGCAGAGGATATCTCCCACAGAGGTAAGAATCACTGCCCCACCTGGTTTCAGCAGATGGTGATAGAATACACACTTTTGGGCATATCATTACACTGTAACCAGCAGCCCAAAGTGAGACCCTTTGAGTTCTCAGGGACTGCAGTGAGCAGTGACTGGCAGATCCCTCTGAGTGGGGCCAAAGTTTGCTGTACTTAGAGGACTGGTAAACATCAACTGGGATGATCCCCACACTCGTCTAGGCTCAACCCTCTGCCCATTTAGAAGATGCAAAGTCATCCAGAGTGGGAAATTCACTCAATTTGAAGGGAATTTTTCCCAGATACCTCGCAGATACCCTTTTGGTCTGTGTGCCTGCAAGCAGATATGTTGCTGCAAATAGATTATGGATGTGGCTCTCCTAGATCCTTATCACTTTAGATTTGTAATAGAGGCCTGTAAGAGTTATTCTTGTGGTGTAGTGAAGTCTATATGAATCCATAATTAAATTGTTTAACTTGAATTAATGTTGTTTAAGATTTAGGTATTAACTGTCAACCAGGACTGGGTATCAGTTCAGCAAGGGGGTCTACTCAGAACCTTTGGTATCAATAGGAAAGTCTTTCTTATTCCTTCTTATCTTTACCCTTTCCCACTCTTATCCCTGTCTTCCCCCACTAAGCCCACTCCCCCTTGGATAATTTTTTATTTTGGTCATAGATTGATTGATTTTAGATTTGCTTTTCCTTCTGCAGAAAGCTCCGAAGTCAATAGTAACAGAAGCTGCACCCTAACTTTCTGACATTTGGAGCAATGTGAGTTTGTTCATCTCCATGTTTCAGAGCTCCTGAACTATAACTTTATTTTCTGAAAGGATTCTGTCAAACAACTCGCAAAGCTTTTGTAGCACAGCATCTGGTTCACATCAGCAATGGCATTGAAAAATTTTGCATACAGGCACCTTTTTATTTAAGCTAGAGCTGAGTTTCTACAGTTTACCTCAACTCATATAATGATTTAATCATTCTTTTGATCTCTGTGAACCCTGGTAAAAGTTTCTTACATTTAATTTGTGATCCTAACTTTTAAAATTAAATCAATAACACTTTGTTCAATGAGAAACTTTTAAATGCAGGCATAGCTCTAAGCTTGGGAATAGTCTAATTGACTTCAAAGGAATTAAAAGGTGCTTAAGCACCTTGCTGAATTAATAACTAATTGCATTATAACTCCAGGAACAAACTTAGTTTAACTTGAAAGTTCAGTATAGTTTATTCAAACTTCCAGTTACAGATGGAATGTTCAGGGATTAATAAACAGTGGCATATCAGAAATTGCAAATTAAAACTTGTATGAAGGAAAGAAGACTAGTTCAAGAGATACAGGAAGAAGCTAGTCTAACACAATTTCAAAAGCTTATAAAAAAATGATGTTCTTTCCTTTATTCTTGCAAGCTGAAAGATTATAAGGACTGACAGTATAAAATTACAAAGATAGGAGAAATGAATGAACTACTGGAAGGGAATGAAGGGTCTATTCAAAAGACAGTTCCTCCTGCTTTTCCTGCTGAAAAGGATTCTGTTACTTCTCATACACAGAAAATGCTGTAATTTTTCTCTTCTGCAATATTATGTGCAGAAGAAACAACCAAAAAACAGTTTTGATGGTACTTGAACAGATTTCAAGAAGTCTTGCAGTGTGCTATGAATAGAAATACATTTGTTAACTGAGGGAGAGGAACAAGACATTTTTTCTTTGCCAAACCAAGAGAAAATGTAACCAAATTGCTGGACTGGTGAGATTCTATCCCCCTCTCCTTCTTTGCTCCCAGGGACAATGGAAACTTTCTTCTAGTGTAAAAGCTTTCTTTTTTTGGCTGAAAACATTATGAAAGATGTTGTTATTTTTCAAATCCACAAAAAAAAGAGAAGATTTTAATAGAAAGTTTTAAACTGTGATGTCATGATAGGATTGTGATTTTAATTCATGTGAATGCTTAAGGAATTGACCTGGAATTGTCCCTTCAAATAAGCATTTGCAGAACCACATCTTTTGGTTCCGAATACACTAGTACTCCTTGTATACTCATTTTGAGAAATAACATTTAAAACAAAGGGAAGATAATTCATCTAATTTCAACTGGTGCATGATCACAGGGCAGTAAGGCTTGGGCTAATTTAATCATTTTGATGAGTTTACATCCAAGACAAATATGGTTTATAGGAAAGAGCAAAGCTGAGTTTCCAGCCACTATGTTGACTAAATTATTATTCATCACTGTTGCAAATACAGCACATCCTTCCTGTGCTGTTGAAGTCACCTGCTGTCTGAATGCAGCTATCAAAGTCATGTGTTATTACGATACATGGTGCAGTAAGCTGGAAGATTTTCCACGTAAATCAAAACAGCTAGAGATTTGCAAGCTAGCCTAGTTTACATCAGGTCTCAACTTGCAAGAAATAAAATTATAAATGTGTCTTTTGACCTCTTGAAATGTTCCCGAAAACAAGTGGAGGAAAATCATTTTCCCTTACTGAAGACAAAGTGTGTGGACTGCTGAGTGTGGGTGGCAGAAGGCATCTAGGAAGGGGCAAAAGCCTTTTGAAGCATCACTTTGTCATGATCAGAACCTATCTGTGTATCCTGCAAAGGGCAGATAAGAAAGGCCTGCTGGGCTCCTTGCGTCTCTGAGGAATCTCTTTGTGAAGACTCTTCTTGTGTAACTACCTCACCTGCTGCAGACAACCTTATATATGTTTCTTTTCTGCAGAATTGGATCCCAGCACTTTTGCTCAGATAAGTTGCTGCCAGCTGAATAAAAGGAAGGGCTGTTATCCACCTGAGTTGATGGAGCTGACATTTTCTGTGCTGTGGTAACTTCTCTTTGCTTCTCATGGCCAAGTGAATTACATTGTGAGACTTAACAAGCAAATGATCTAGTTAGAGCATTTATGGGGCTTCCATTAACCCAGGCTTCCCTTGCAAGAGCTGGAATCGCTCCCCTGTAGGTAAGGAATATCCTTCAGTGGTGTCAGTGGGGCACAGGGTGCATCAGCCTGGGCGTGTGCAGCTCTCTGGGTCACCCTGGAGCAGGTCTGGCTGGGGACAGGCTCATGCCTTACTGTGCCCCATCATGGGGGGAGCTCTCTTTCCCTCCACAGCAGGACTCACACAGAATTCCTGTCAGATCCCAGGGCAGATGATTGAAGAGAAGGATTAAAGGTGAAACCCCACATGTAATAGAAAGGCTTTGCAGGAAATGGCTTGGGGATAAACCTAGGCAGTGTACCCAGAGTCCCTCTGTCTGAGGATGAATTTGCAAGGCTTGTTAGGAGCTCTGGGTCTGAGCATTACTCTGCTTGCTCTGAATTTCTTTAGTCTCTTAAAACTTAGATTACAATGCCCAGCCTGGTCTTTTCTGATCCCCTAGAAAAGGTGTGTCACAAAGCCACATTTCAGGCTTGTCTCACAAACAGCATTGATGATTTTCTATCATAAAACAAGCTGTTAAGACCTGATGCTGAGGTCAGAACTTAGGAGTTACAGGCTGCTTCAAGAAAGCTATTGGGGAGTTCAGCCTCTCTTAAAAGCTGCAGAGAATACCAAACAAGGATCAGAGATCTTCAGGACATTGCAGAATAGAAAGAGAGGCTCAATACTGAGACAAAATCACAAATAACCTGTGCAACACCACAACTTGTCTATCTGGGAGCCCACTGGTAAACATTAATCTCTCCTTGTGAGAGTTAAGTAATTTTTAAAAATTAGTTTGCTTTTTGTTTTCGTCTACAACCATATTTCACTGTATATCTGCAAAACTGATTTAGGGCTGGTTTCATTTTCTAAAAATATTTTTTCATGAACCGACTGTATTTTTGAGAGAGGAAAAAAATGTTCTGCAAACATCCTTTGGAAACAAAGATGTGCAAAGCGTTTTATCTATTTCTTTTTAAAAAATGGAATGAAAAGTGTGGACGGACTTTTAACCCCCTTCAGGACTGAAACATTGATGAAACCGTATGGGAAACCTATTCAATAGAATATCTATGGATAAATGAAAGAATTCAGTTTTTGAAGCTTCTTATTCTTAGCACTAAATTCCATTTCACAAGGCCTACGAACATGCATCTCTAAAGTGTTACCCAAAAAATCCTCTTAACGCTGCAACAGCTTTCATCTCTCTGCTTTCTGCAGAGACTAATCCATACCTACAGAAACAAGGGACCTTTTGTTCAGCTCCATTCTTAGGACATTTTTTGTTACATTTTTCCTCTGTAGAAGGATAACAGAGTAAAGGCTAATATGGACCCAAGGAGGCAAATACAAAGGCAGGCTTACATTCAATGTGTGAATCTTGACTCAAAGGAGGATTGGATAGGCATGAGGATATTATCCATCTGTAGTTAATACATTTCTTTCTATGATAATGTGTTTGTGGCTCTGATTATCTGCTTGGGCTGGCCCTGGAATCACAATGACAGAATAAATTGAATCCAGAGTAGTAGTGCTAAGTCACATCTATATTAATAAATCGAGTATTTCCAGGGCCAATTTCTGGTACCAAGGTGAGCTAGCATAGATTGGCCCCAAATTCAGCTGAATTTCTTTCCCTTCAGAGCAAGGTGTCTGCACCAATAGTGATTGTTGGGACCAGTTTCCAGCCCCACTAATCACCCACCTGCCCTGGGATTTGACCCAGTAGCACTTAACTGTGGGACAAAACCATCCTGGGCTCCTGAGAAGAAATGCCAAAATGCAGCATCTGAGAGTGTTCCTGGTCTGGTGTCATTTATATCTCTATAACTGCTTATGACAGACTGCACACCTATGTCTGGGAAAGGAGCTGAGGACTAAGTTGTTGTTGCTGTGTGTTTGTGGCACAGACTTATTGTGCCAACTGGGGCAGATCCCTGGGAACTTTTTCTTTCCTGCCCACTGCTGTTTCTTTCAGTGCAGTGTGTATTATCTCACATGAATCATAGTTCTGGCTGCTGTTAGGGTTAAATATAGTCAGGGAACCATGAGGAAAAAATATGGGGACCATTGGTATTCAGATTAAAATGCTTCAAGCCAGTATCCTTATCAAGGATTTCTGGTGCATGTTTCCTGTTCGTTTCAGTGCCCTTCCAGACAAATTTGTGGGATTTTCCACAGCTCATTTACAGGAAGTTTAATTCACTGGTGAGCTGCACACCACCCCATCTGTGCCAGCCCACAGAGCAGAAGGGCTGGGATAGCCCCCAGCCACAGAGCCCAGCTCTCAGCACAACGTCATTCACCTCATTCCCCAGCTCCTGGCTCACATGCCTGGCCTGCCAGCTGACTCAGAGGCTTGCACACATGTGCCTATTAAAACCAGAGCAAACTGGTCATCTCCAGCTCATTATAACTTAGTTTCATATGTTTGGTTTTCCCTATGGCAGATTTCTGTTTCAGATCCAGAATCTGCCCGCAGTCAGTGGCCAGTGCTGACAGAGCAGAGACCATCTGCCCCAGAGGACCTATGTGTGGAAAATGGTGATTGTTTGTTTTTTTATTGAACTCCAGAAGCTTCATGAATACTTCAGCTATTTTATTCCCAGGTGTCTTCTTCCTTCATCTCTGAAATTCAGGTTGCATCCTCCCTGCTTGGGGATCACTCTTTTGTTACATGCCACCTCATACAGTGACGCCTTGGACCCAATCATGTTTCTTTCTGCAACTGCAAGATAAATAATATTTATATTTTACTGTTTCAGGATTTAGACTTTTGTTATTTGTGATATATTTTATACTCATCTGTAGCTTTAATATATTGATGTTTTAAAACTATTAAAACTTTGGAGATAGAATGACTTTGTGCATATCCTGTGTGTCACAGTCACATATATGAAATTATTTTTATTAAAACTTAACCTTGGCCTAAATACATCCTGGATAAAGGTCATCTCAGAAGCATGTGTTCATTCCATGCAGCAGGAGCAGGACAGAGAAGGTGCTGGCTATTTTCCCAGGTGCAAAACAAATGATGGCATAAGACTTTACTCCCTTCCAAAGGGGCACTGGTCTTTCTTTCAAGTCACTCCCTGCTTGCTTTGACCTTCCTTAAGTGTCTCCTTTTATTATTTTTTTTTTTTTTTTCCCCCAGCTGGAAAATCATTGAAGTAAAATCTGACCTCTATGATTCATCCAAGGCCACAAAATGAATAGGCTTTTTATGAAAAACCAAAGACAAGGACACTGATCCATGTCTCTGTCCTAGTCAGATGACTGAGGTCCTTGCCCTGCAGCCAAGTTTAGTGGCAAATTTTGGTTCAGTGCATGTTCACATGCATGTCTCCAAAATCCCACGTGCACCTGTGTGCTCACATACATGCACACAATTATTCCCCTGCTTGCTGGCACACTGCTGCTTTCTTCAGGCTAATGTTGTAAAATCAAAAAATGCAGGCTAGAAAAGAAGAAATTTTTTCTATTGTGTAGATCCTGGTAAATGCCCACAGAAGAACAACTTTATTATGAGGGTGACCAAGCACTGGAACAGTTTGCCCAGAGAAGCTGTGGAGTCTCCCTCACTGGAGATAGCCCAGAACCATCTGACACAATCCTGTGCCATGCTTCAGGGTGATCCTGCTTGAGCAGGGAGGCTGAACCTGTGGTCCCTTCCAGCCTGACCCATTCTGGTTCTGTGAAATGAGCTGAGATCATGTGCAGTCACAAAGGCTGGGGGCAAGTTAAGGCTGGTGAAGTTGTTGATTGCCATTTCAACAGTACCTCTTTCCTCCTGTAATACAAGATAATGAACCAAGACGAACTAAGGGCAGGCCATCCTACAGAGTTCCTTTCCAAAATTCTGATTCTTTAAAACCATTTTCACTTTTAGTGCTGCATGTGTTATATTTGCCCAAGTATGACATAAGAAATGAGCTGACTTATCAGAAATGCATTTGGTGCTAACACTAATAATACAGGAATAAAGGACACATCCTCAGTGAAGGCTGAGGATACCCTTGCCAGGCTGCAGCCCACTTCAGGGTTCTCCCCAAGTTCATAGGGCAGAAATTGGAGTGCCTAAGGCCTTAAGTAATGGGCATATCCTGGCTTCAGAAGGGCACTTGAAACACTCTAAAAAACAAGTGGTTAATTTAAAAGATGTGGTTGGAAAGACTAATTCTCCATGCATTAGGGACAATACTTACAATACCCTTGGCTTTTGGCCAAGATACCTAAGAAGTTACAGATCTGGAAGAAGTGGGAGGGTAAAGCAGCACCATAATGGGTGGCTGGTTATATCCATGAATTTATGCCCCTTGCAGTGTGGATGCTTTTCTCTTAAACCGTTGTAGCAAAATTTGATTTATGACTGCAAGGCAGAGTGACAGTTCAGTCCAAGAATTTCTGAAAAGGGATATTGAAATGCTTCATTAAAGAAATGACAGGGATGGGCTGTGAGGAGATTCCTAAGAAAACTTTGTAAGAGATTTTGCTTTCTAATATAAGTCACTATTAAAGTAAATGAGCATGAACTTTGCAAGGAAATGAGGCATTATGTCCCATGAGATTTCATCCACCTGTCATTATGGCCAATGAAAGAACTTCCATTAATCAAAAAAGAGAAATATTTTCATCTAGTCGCTGAGGGAACCTGAAGATCCATCATTTTTTCACATTTGGTTTAATTCATATGCTTTTCTTTTCATCAGTCTTTTCATTACCTGTACTTCTCATTAATGCAGAGGAAACAGTTTCTGTAAGAGATTTTTTTTTCTGGCAAAAATTAAAGGTCTCCAGCTTGCTGAAAATATTAGGTTTCAAAATTGGACTTTAGTGCAATCCTCTCAATAGTGTTTTTATCATCCTCTGCATACCTAACTCACGCACTGAGGATCTATTCTGAAGAAATACTCAGCATGTCCAGTTGTATCAATGGTAAAGCTGTGCTCCAGGCACAGGAGGTGTTTGGCTGGTATGTTCAGAAAAACAGAGATGTGGTACTTCATAAGGGATGTCCAGAGTGAATGTAGATGCCAGATTTTATTATCAGTCTTCTATAGAGGAATAGAGATGTTGAGAACATGGATTACTGCTTGATTTCCTGCTGTGTGTGTGTTTGTGTGCAAGTGTAGTGATAAAAGCCATAGAAAAGCAAAAATAATATTGGCCAGATGGTCACTAACCAAAAACATGGGGGAAAAACCTTTTTGTCAACTTGTTCAATGCTTTATAAAGTCACTGAAGAGATTTGTTCCAAATTAAAAATAGTGTGTTAATTTCTCATTGAGGACTGAGTTCACATATATACAAATGAGGAGGACAAATGAAAAGAAAACAATAAAATTAACATCCCTAAATCCTAAGCACTTGAATTTGCAGTCATAATGTTCATTTAGTGCACAACTTTGCATGTAAAAATTCTTGAGTATTAAACCAATGACTTAGAAGAAAATGTGAGTCACAAGAAATTGCATAAATAGAGCTGTATAGAAAATACATTGCTAATAAAACATTTCACTTTCTCAGATGTTAGCAAGTCACTTAGATCTGTATCTCAGTGTTGACCTGTGTTGAACTGTGTGTATATATCATGAACAACATGCTGGGACTTCTCAGGAGACAAAAGCTGCTACAAAATGAATTAAAACCTTTTAGACAGTGAAAGAACAGAACACAATCTCAAATGCTGCTACAGCAAGCAGCAAAGTAATATTTTTATAGTGACATGAACAATGGAGCCTCAGTCTTGCAATCATAATAAAAAGGAAGAATAGTTTGTTTCAATCATGAGAGATTTTCAAATGCACTCACATTCCAAGAAAAGGTGGGGGAGCAGACATGTTCCTGTAAGACGCTCACAAACGTCACAATCCATTGTTGAAGGTGCTTAGACTCTCCCAGAGTCAGTCCTGGGTTGGCAGCTCCCTTGAGGAAAATTGAGTCACTCTCTGCTATCTAGAAAATATAATTGAATGACAGTGCAAAAGACATGTCAGCTCTAGTCACTGTCACCCTTCCATCTACAGGCTTTTCACTGGGAATGCAGTAAAGTTTAGGGGTTTTTTGCCTTTTTTCCCCCCTTCTCTTCTGAGGCTATTCCAAACTTGTTCTGTGTAGTAATTCTGAGCTGTTTTGAATCAGAAATACTCAGCTCAGCAGTTGGGAGCATGTTTGGCACTTGTACAGATTTATGTCATGTATTCCTTTCAAGTAAAACCACAGGAATAGAGGCACAAAGATGATAGCAGGCAAGGAGCTGACCAGGAGCAGTTATTAGACTGTAACTTGCCATGCTGCTGGAGAGAAGCACAACACATTGGCTCTTTGGGAATATCACCTTTCCACCTCCCACCCCTCCTCAAGCCTTGTACTCATGGGCATTAACTTGTGGAGAGGAGTGAAACACAAACGTCTCCATGTGCCCTGCCTGAGCTTTCTGACATACCCCAAAGTGCCAGTGGAAAAAACATTTTAAGTTTCCTCCTTGCACTAGGTTTTAAAATGGAATTTAAATATGAGATTTGAGAAGATGTAAAGGAACTCACTGTTGAAGGCTATGACAGAGACCGGTGGCTGATGATCATCTTTCTTTTGGCTCTCACATTCTTATCTTTGTGGGATGAGGAATTTGGAGATGGAACCTGAGCCAGGATATATGTGGGATGACCAAAGGATCCAGAGCTGGTTCAGAACATTTTTGCACTGGTGAATTGTGAGCAGGAAGAACGTTGAAAGGCTGCAAGGAACTAATTCACTCAAGGAAAGCCAAACAATTTTTTTTTTAACTAACAGAAGTTACAGCTTCCAAGAAAACCACAAAATTGCTGTGGTAATGGATTAGAATGACCTCAAAACAAGAAAATGCTTATGTCATTGAGTCCTGCTTCCTATTCCAGCATGAATTTCTGCATGGAATTCTAGACAGACTGACTGGGGGGCCTTAATTTTGTCTGCCAGACTAGAGGTTGTTAAAAGATGGTTTTATCTGAGTACTTCCAGTAAGTTTAGTTTGCAGCCACAAAGCACTATGAGAAACTTCATTAGAGCATGAACATTCCTCTTAAAGTTCAGTCTAATCCTGTACCTATCAATATCTCTGGCAAGCAGTGCAAAAAAAAAAAAAAAAAAAAAAAAAAAAAAAAAATGCCCAGGGGAAAATGAAAAAAAGGCAAGCATGTATAAGTCCCAACAAACTCTTTCCCAGTCACTGCCTGTTTCAGAGAGTTTAAGCCTAATGTGCTTTATGTATTCATAATCTCTAAAGGATATTTCCTTGTCCTTGTCCTGTCTCCCCTTAAACCCATCTAAGCTCTTTGCATCTGCATAACCCTTTAACTACTACTTGCACGAATCTGCCACCATTATTAACAAAACCTACCTGTTTTGAACAGCTCCTAATGTCATTTAGTGGCCCTTAATTCTTCAAATGGAAACCTAATCAAACTTGCCTCATCAGCTAGAGGCATTTTCATCAGATTCCCAGTGGCCATGAGAAGCAGAAACTACTTAATAGTGCCATAATGTGGCTGTGTCCTGATGTCTCAGTCTGCATTCTGAGCTGTTTTCTCCACTGTGCTGCTTTTTCACATCTTACTGTAGAGCAGGGAAGGAAGGAGGGGAGCTGTGTCCTCCTGTGACTGAGATCATGTGCTTCACTCAGTAATGTATGTGGAGGACAGGGAGAATTTATCTCCCCCTCTTTTTTACTGTTCTGTTTACGATCAGCCTACTTGAGTCAGTAGGAGAATTCTGAAAGAGGCAGCTTCTTACTGCTAAAAGTGACTCCCAAGTAGTCAGAGTTGTGGTTAAACTGCCTCCCACACACTAAGGAGCAGCAAACCAAGCAAGCAAGCAAGCAAAACTTCTTAAAAATGTAGCATCTCAATGAACCGGTTGTAATGCTGCCAAACACAGGGCTGTGGAGCTGGACTGAGCTGGGTGCACCCTTAACAAAGCTATGGAGAGTCTTACATTCCTGGGAGGAAACTGCCAGCCAGATGTGTGATTATCTGCTCCCCTTTACCACATTACAATTTTCATTCTAGTCCCAGTTTGTTAGAAAATTTGTCCATCCCTGCCATTTGCACTGTGTTATCTCACTGAAAACCATTATTGGACTGCACTGCTCAGCTCGAGCATGAGAAAACCACTCTGAAGGGAAACTTGGAGGAGCTCGTTTTGCTGCTCTGAAAGGATCTCTGGGAGTGTGAGCTGAAGAGGAGAGAGGCTTTTGTGCCTGCCTCTCTCCTCCTGAGTAACCTTTCAGCCAGAGGAGACAGACAGACAGCTCAGCAATTTGGCACTTGTCAACTGCCAGGAGCACCTTACAGGCTGGAGAGGGGATATCCAAAACTGACACCCCTGAGACAGCAAGTTCCTGAAGGAATCAAGCAGGGTGGGAAGCAGTGGAGGGCAGTCCCAGGCTCTGCAAGCTGTGTGGCATCACCTGGTCCCCCCCAGCCCTGGGGCTGGCTGCAATTTCCACCACAGCCTGGTTATTGCAGGAGAATTGGCAGCTTCCAGCTCCCCTCAGAGGTGTAGGCATGCAGTTATTGTGGGAAGGAGTGCTGCCTGTGGCCTGGGAGTTGGAACTGAGTCATCTTTAAGGTCCCTTCCAGCTCAAACCATTCTGTGATTCTACATCCAGAAATATCCTCATGCTGTCAAAGCACAGAAGATCCACCCCAGATCCATAAGAGGGTCTGAGCATAATCTTTATGGGCTGCACTTGTCTGTGATTTGTCACAAACTGCTGAGTGAGCTCCCTGTCTTTATCTTAACCCACGAGGTTTCTCATTTTCTCCCCCTGTCCTTTTGAGGCAGAGTCAGTGGGAGTTTGGCCCCTCACCAAGGTTAACTGAGCACAAGTCTGTAGGTTTAACTGAGCTTTTCTCAAGCCTTTGGGAGATGATAGCACCACAGAAGGTGCTGAGGGCCTTGCACATTTAGAAAATGTCAGCATTATGCTACTGATGCCAGCAGAGTTACATTCAGTTGACACCAATATGAACTGAAAATCATTCTCCAAGAGTTTTATTTTCTTGCTTGTGTCAGGCAGCACACAAATATGAAATGAAAATAAAATGACCAGATTGCTAACAGACTGCAACTATGGCAGGAATAGCTTAGAATAGATGCACTGAGGAGTATTTTCACTGAAAATAATTAAGTGATGGGCCAGGTCAGTGATTTCTGAAGAAGTGGCAAATGAAAACTGTAGAAAAAAGAATATTTGGGCGTATAATTGCTGAGAAATAAACATGGAGAAGCTACTTCTATCTAGGTAGATATTTCCTCCTTATTTGTTTCTGTTTCCCTTACCAATCCATGTTCTATGATCAAATCTGTTCAGCAATGCCAGAACATTTCCTGCCACACTTTTTGACACAGTTAGCCAAAACAGTGTGGTCTTCTGCATTTTTTTTTTCAGTTAGGAAAAACTGCTGACAGAGACAGAACCTCTTTTATTTACAGAAACATGCCACAATTGTAGTGATTGTAGTAACTCCTTTTGCCAAGTTCTCCCCATCACTCCTGCCCCTCCCCATCCTACCCAAGTTGTCTCTGAGTCAGTCAGGTTTTTTTCTCACTTCTGATGCTTTCCTTCTGGCTCATTTCCTGCATTTGTATCACCTTTTGGCTTCTCAGAGGCCTGAAATCCTTACTGAAAAACAGAGAATTTGCCCTCCTTTTTCATGCATGGTTTACAAGTGCTTTTACACCAATGCTTTATTTCTCTGCCTGAAGTAAAGCTGCTGTCATTATTGCTAATAAGCTTCCTAAAGAAGTCTTATGAAATCTTAAAATCCTTGAAAGAAGAGCAGTGTTTATCATAATCTGTACTATTGTGCTTCCTTTCCTTTCCTTTCCTTTCCTTTCCTTTCCTTTCCTTTCCTTTCCTTTCCTTTCCTTTCCTTTCCTTTCCTT
>JAOTQP010001286.1:143492816-143527150 GCA_026413545.1 Cichladusa arquata | reverse complement strand
CGTCCCCTTCCCCTTCCCCTTCCCCTTCCCCTTCCCCTTCCCTGAAACTTCCCTGAAACTTCCCTTCCCTGTTTTAAGGTGCACACATGATGCATCAGAATAGAATTAACTCTTATTTATTCCTCTTAACACTTGAAATATAGCTATTACAAGTGGCTGACCTGGCTTCAGGTGTTTCAGTGATATTATTTGACTACCCAGGAGCACCTTTTGTCATGTTCAACATTCAAGCAGGTCCCAGGAGCCTGCCCATGATCCACATAACTCAGCTGCTCACTAGTAGCTTAATAACTGCTCAAGTTCATGAATACACTGGGGATTCTGTGGATTTTGAAAGTGACCTTTGATTCAAAAGGAAATCAGGCAAAGCTTTTCAGACACAAGGACATGCCTCCAGAAGTCTCTACCCTGCAGTTTACTGGAGATTAACTCTGTATTTGCCTTCTTCTTCTTTACTCCACACTTCCCATTTCCTACCACCATTGCCATGAAAGGCTTTGGGTGAGATGACCTTTATTTGGATGTAGTGTGGTGACAATTTAGGTAATGTGAACTAACACATCTGAGCCTGTACTTACAGCAGTCCACTAAAGAGGGACACCACAAAACTCATCAATTACCATGTCATCATCTGTTTGATGGACAGTGAAAGCTTAGTTAGGAAGCAATGGAGTGAGTTGCCATGGAAAGGTTAAGGATTCTGGCATTAGAGTGTCTGTAATCCAAATCTCCCTAAGGTTTTTCAGTCTGCAAATGAAAAAACTGTAATTGGGAAAATATGTCTTGTTGATATCTGCAAGGTGATATTTTCCATCCTCTTTTGGTCAATGGCAAAATAAAAAGAAAAAAAATAATGGTTCAGTTGCAGCCAATACTGCCATCTTAGAAATAAATTAAACTTTTTATAACCTTCTCCATTCCAGCTGTGTTGACATTGTTTCTGTTGGCATTCCCAGAGCACATGACTGAGGTAAGGACACCCTGCCAGTATCTCCTGAGAAGTGTCCCTGGATGAGTTTGGCTTTGTGCCTGCTGTCACAGGATCTCCAAATGACAGCCTCTGATTAACTCTATCACATTCTCGTGTCTCAGCAGACACATTTTCATACTAGTAACTCACCTACTAACTTCTCTATGAAAATGTAACTCTTTAAAACTTTCTTTTAATCTTCGAGCCCATCCTTTTTCAGAGGAGCAGGTGTGTTAGCCAGGGTTTCATCTTTGATGTAATCTTGCTGTGCTAATTAATGTTCTGGTAAGTCAAATTTGACATGAGGAACCTGCAGCACACAGATCTGGGGCTCTCCTGATCTCCTCAGAGGCTTTGCTAATATTGCCCACTATATTTCCACAGATCAAATGTTCATTCAGAAAATCTCAGCATCTGTTTTGGTGCCAAGAATATGTTATATGTCTCTGTGAAACACCTTAGGTGCATAGCACAGTCCAGCTCACAGTGTCTCCCAAAAAGCCTGCATGTATTCTCAAAAATGTATGCTCTGTTTTTCCTGGGGAGCCTGCCAGAACACTGCTGATACACCAAGTGTAGAAAAATATTTGACTTCAACCTTGTCTCCTGGAATTTTTCCCCAGGTAGGGAGGAGAAAGTGAGTCCTTGTTATAAGCATATATATTTTGGGGGGGTGGTACTGATGGGATATTTTGCACTTGTTTGTTTGGAGAGCCTTTGAAATGTCTAGTCAGTGACCAGTGAGTTCACCAGCTTTGCTGATGTTAATTTTTTAACTGTTGTAGGTCTTACAGCAATAAACCATTTAATGTCCTCTCTCAGGCTCTGCCTGTGGACAAGAACTGCAGTAATGAGTTTAACAGCTGGGATGGCTGAGGTCTTCCAGCTGAGCTCTGTACTCTGTCAGCAGCTTGTTCACCCCAAGGATGCTTCTTCAGAGCCATTGGTCTGTTGACCTTGCAGAGCATGAAACAAAGGATATCTTATGTTTCTTGCCTCTGTGATTTCTATACAAACTCCCCATGTGGGAAATGAGTTTACTGTTGTATAACCTAAGCTTAACCCATTTATTTGCTAGAGCTTTTATTTGTCTTCTTAGTCCTGTAGCATTACTGTTGCTTGATCTCACTTTAGGTTGTGTATCCAACTTAGAATTAATAACTGCCACTTGCTTTCTGGTATGAAACACCTCACTCCCTACACTCCTTATGGACAGTCTTGTGATGGATTATGTCCAAGTTAAATAAAAACTATCAAAATCATCAATCTTCTTCAATCATCTACTGTAAGAACAAGTCTAATCTTGTAAACTCTGAGGGAAATCACAAGAGGTTCATGCATATGAAGACAAAGGACAATCCCAGCATATTCCTGGACTCTCCCTGGATCTATCAAAGCAAGTACTAACTAAACAGATTATGTTCATGTCAATTATGTGTCAGCTTTTGATGCCTCACTGAATGGATGAAGAGACCGTGTAAGAAGTACTTGGGGAGAGGTGAGCCTGACCTCAGCAACAGGAGCAGTAACGGTAAGAGAACTGGAAGTGGATATGACAAAGGAAACAAAAGAAGCTGTCATGACTGTGCACCTTTACAGAGACTCTGTTGGTATCCTGTGCACCACAAGTCCTCCTTCAAGCACTAATACAAAGAGGCAGCTTTGAAGGGAAAAGCAGGTGACAGAGCTAAGAGGGATCAAAGGTGACATCTAAGTGACAAGAAAAGCTGAAATGTTGTGTGGAGACCATTTTAAGGCATCAGGTAATGGAGTCAGATCTGAAGTGGCATACAAACCTGAAACACATGCAGATGGTTTTTAAGTGGTATGCATAAGTGAGAAAGAGAACACGCAAGCTTAGGGTGTCAAGCAGAGCTGAAACAGCTAAAACAGACGAAGCTGGAGGAAAGTAGTATTTTTATTGAAAAATTCCTGCAAAAGCATCTTGCTACCCAACATAAGAGCTGTGTCCATTCATCTGGGCAGGTCAGAGGGTGTCCAGGGAATCCTAGGAATTGCACATACTTTATGCTGGCAGATGGACTCTTGCAGTAGTTGAACTTATATGACCCTGGACAAAGACATGTAAATTGCAGAATAACAAGGAAAAAGTAACACCTATTTAAATATTTTACTTAGATATTGCACTTCTGTTTAACTATGTGCTCCCTCCTGAGTCACTGACAACTTGAAGGAAGGGCAGGGGTCAGACCCTGGCCAAGACATCCTGGAAGAGGTTTGCTGTGCATGCCTTTCCAAGCTTATTTTGTTCTGACCTCTAAAGCAAAGTTATCATTGTTTCAAGTGTTTGGGCTGCCAATTTCAACCTTTAGGTCATGGAGAAATTCTTGTGTGACTGTTTATTTTTCCTCTTTTTTTTTTTTTTTTCCAAGAAACCCTACAGTTTTGTGGTCAAGAGACCTGACAGCTGAGTCACATTCTGATCATGTTGTTGCCATTTGACCTGACCATATTGCTCAGCCAGACAATATAGCTACCTACATTTTCAGAGTTTCATGTTACAGGAGGGATTTTGTTGCCCCATTCTTTCCACTCCAGATATTTTCTTTGAACCACTTAGAGCCAAAAAGGGCTGTTGTTCCTAAAGTCTGCCTCATGCCTTGTCTAACTGATCAGATGTCTCCATGCAGAACTGATCTCAGGTAACTCTTTCTAGATCACCCATGAGCCAAGTAAACAGATGAATGTATTTTAGGCTGAGAATCTTTCTAACAAATATTTATTGGGTTCTCAAGCTGTTAAACTGCACACTTTTCAGGTTGTGTGCAATTTGTTTTGTGATCAGGCCAAGAGAAAGGTAGTTTTGGAAACATTAGGAGCTTTCAGTTGTACTCGCATCTGTCTTCCTGCAGAACCTTCTGCTAATGCTTCTTTTTCTTCCTATGCCTTTGTGGATTTCTTCAAAGGAAATGAAGTCAGCATTTGGGTGTTCATTTGGTTTGTTTTCCATTGTGAAATTTATAGATGCACACAAGAGAGTTGATGGCAGAAGCACGTAAAGAAAATTCACTGCTAAGTTTCTGTCATAACTAAACTGGGCAAGCTGCACAGATCCAATTCCATCATCTTTCCCCTCTGTATTAATTTATGAAAACAAGTAATGTCACTGTTATGAAAAGGCTTTGGATTGGAGCTGGAAAACGGGACAGCAGTCATGGAGAATTTATTTATTCTGATACATGAGATATCTTGGAAGCACTGCCCAGTAGCTACTCAGCAGCTTTTCATCTGTGGTTGATGCCTGTATGAGGCAGGAATCAAGGTTCTTACAGAACTGTCTCTTCCCTCTAATTTATGAAAAGTGATGGCTCCCAATGCCATTTGTTTTAATGGTTGAACACCTCCATTACAAGGACGAACAAAATTATCACAGCCCAAACTTGAACCCATCTCCGTAAATTTTTGAGTCATATTGAGTCCTCCATGACTAAAAGAACAAAGGACACAATGTCACCTCCCAAAGCAGAGGAACACATGAGAACTATATGAAAATGCCTTTAGGACATAGTTTCAAAGCTATGACTGTGGGAAGACTTATTTTATAGACAGACAGAAGGTAGTGCTCGTGCCAAAATGTTCAGGGTCACTAACTTCACTCATTAACAGTGGAATGGGGTGTGAAGGCATCCATTGATTACCTTGTAGCAATCCAAAGAAAGGAAGGTTTGTTGTAAAATATTAGCACAGAAGTGGAGGGTGTTGAGCTACACAAGTCCTTAGGTAAGCTATTTGAAACTGGTTGGTTTGGCTTCAAAAGGCCAAGGATTAAGCAATTGCTAAATGACAATCATTTTCTAAAGGTGTCTTATATTCCACTGCAAACAGCAGAGAGGTGGCTGAAACTGGTAAATCCAGAATGTGAATACCACAAGCCACAACAAGCAGCAGTGATTTATAGACAGATCTGCAGTGATTGACACAATGGCACTCAAGGGCCTTAAAAAATGCTTCTTAAATTCTAGGCATATTTACCCCATTTTAAAGCTGAGTGGAAGAACTTGTGTTTCTGGCCAGCACTGGTGTGACTTTTGTTCCTCACCAGCCCTGTATTGATTCTTTTCTCTTCTCTCTACCCCAAATCCTTTCCTTTTTCTCCTGATCGATCTGTTCATCCTTACACCAAGTAGCAGAGTGAGATAAATCCTCCACAAGAACCAACAGGCTCTGTGCAATGGCCTCTGGTGTTAGAGCCCTGTCCCTGGATGTGAGGAGGAAGAGTCCAAATCCAAGTCCTCCTGTCCAAATGCCAGATGCTGGCAGGGAGTGGAAATGCCTGCAGGCTGTGTGTTCCTGCCAGTCTTTGTTGCTAAAGGTGTTCTGTGTGTGAGCAGGGAGAAACACAGGCAAAGACTGGGCAAAATTCACAAGATCTGTAACTCCTTAGTGGTTCCAGTGTGCAGTCAGGATCTTAGGGAGGTCCCATTGCTGTCCCAGCTAGTCACCATGTACTGCATTCTCCTTTGCACTCACACAAGAAATGTCCACAGACTTGTCTCAGTCCTGGTGCTTCTGAAGGGGAGAAGTGTCTCCAGTGCCATGTGAGAGAGAAATCTTATTTTCCACTTGATGAAATTGTAAAACACTCAATGCAATTCCAATTTTTGTGTGCTTAAAGGCAACACATTGGACTGGTTGAGGTATGTCTGGAAACTTCAGTGATACACTATTAAATTAAACTGGTTTGTACTGGGTAATTGCTGGGTTACTCCTTGGCACAGATTTTATCCCTCTTCTAGACAAGGCCTGGACACAGCTTGTGGGACAGCAGGAGCTGGGACTGTTCCCAAAAGGCAGGTTGAATGCAGCCACTGTTTTTAGTAAAGAGACTCCAGCTGTTCTGACAGGAGGTTTGTCATGTCTCTTAGCTCAATCTATTTTGCACTATTTACAAAAGAAAATGAAATCTTGGGGTGTGCTGTGAACCTGGAGAGAAGCCTGAACTTCTAACTTGCAATTTGATTTTGTTCTCAGTGCTGCTGCTCATAAGAGAAAGAAGCCTGTAGAGTAGATGTTTGCATCTACTTGAGATCATGGGATCATGAAACGATAGAATAGCCTGGGTTGGAAGAGACATTAAAGATCATCTAGCTACAAACTAGGGACTAGGACACCTCCTACTAGACCACGTTGTACAGAGTTTCAAATTCAGTCTTAGAAAAAAATCCAGTTTCAAAAAGGTCATTATTTTTAATGCTCTCAGTGAACTAAAAGAATGTTTAAAATATTTAGTGTCTTTTTATTTGGGATGGTATCTTCCTTCAGTCTGTTATTTATGTTACTGGATGCCTTGTTTTTAAACCAAAGTGAGAATTAAGCTTCTTCAGTATCTATGCAAATGTCCTGAGCAAGGTGCTTAAACATGAAAGCACTATGTCAGTGAATGAAATGTGAAAACACTTATTGAATTAAGTCCAGAAATCCTCGTACACCTGCATAACATTATTTCTTTATTAGGAATAAAGGAAGTAAGGGAGGTACATAGAAGGTAGTAGGAAAGAAATGCTAAATAATGCACTAGAAATTTTCCTTTTAGCTGAAAGGAAAAGATGTGGGGTTAAAAACTAAGTCACCTTAGGAAAAAAGAAAAGGGTGGAAATGTACTGCAGGAGTGAAAGAAAACAGGAGTAGTGATTTCTTAAACGCTTTTGAGAGCCAAAGGTATTACCTGACATAATTTCTTTCCCCAAGACCCACAGGGATTCTGTTCCTTCCCATCATTGACAAAAAAGGTTCCAGACTCCCAGAGCTCCAAATTCTTGGCATTGGCAGTGTGTCTTATTAAACACTTTTGTCAAAACCACATCTGGATCATATCCTCTTTTTCTGCTGTATTGCTGTTGCTGCTCTTCTTCAAAGGGTATTGGCATGTGCTATTGCAGAACTTTTCAGTGAATGCATGGAGTTAGCACCTAATTTTATGACAATGTCACCTTCCCTCTTACTAGAACAGAAGACATAAATACCTGTGGAACAAGCTGCCTGACATTTCTGTGCTCCAAAATCTGCTTTGCTCATTGCCCTGCAATGGTCCTGCAAGAAGTACATCATCATAAAAATGGTCTTATTAGCAATACAGAAGCATTGATCCAAGTCAGAGGCTGCATTTCAAACTCTTTAGTATCTTGGAAAGTAAATTTCTGAGACATTCTGAAATCAGCAGGTGAGTTCAACTCCTGCATCCCTCCCTGGTGTAATTAGATTCTGATAACTGCAGCAAGAGTTGTATTCCATATGCTGCATTTATGATACTCTTAAGTGTAATTTTATTATTCCTTATTTTTTTTTAAAGAAAACCAACACTTTGCTATAAAAGAGTGCTGTTGTTAGACTAAAATATCACTGAAACTGCACTGAGCAAAGTTCATTCAGCCATGGTCTTCAGATACAGATCTAGCAAACGCCCCTGACAGCTCTGTACAGAAGGTGTTGACAGCCACTCCCAATGTTTTTTTCAGACACATCCGTAGGAAGAAACATTAATTTCCTCTTACAAATCAGGTAGAGAGGGTTTTGATGTTTTACAAAAAAAGCAGTCATGGAAGGAGCAAGATGAAATTTTGAGCCTATTTTTACTGTGGTAAGCACAAGGTAAACTCAATAACAAGAAAACAATCTCCTCAGGTTTTCTCAGCATATCCTCTTCCCCTGTGTTGGTGAATATGTTTCCTTTTCTTGAGTACCTGGCATAAAGCTGTCAAGTCACAGTTTTGTAGATCTCTATTTTGTTGTTCCAGATCCATACCTCTGTAGCTTGAAAGTGACAGGATCAGCAACTTGTTTCCCCTCTTCATTTCTGCTCATTTAAGCAGTTTTTTAAAAATGCCATCTTGAAAGATCAGTTGAAAATTTTATTTGCATTTATCAGTTTGATTAATCCTCCTAAATGCAGGAATATCTTATTTAAATAGAATATAATTCTGCATTCCTTCCATTTACTGAGTTTACTATCTCAGTTATTACTAAATTAAGTTTTTCTGCTTTTCTGAGAAGAGGTTTTTGCCAACTAGCTTCTAAATCTTTAATAAATATTACTCAGTACATTCAGGTGGCTTTTCCACCTGAATCCATTAGCTTGTCTACCCCGACACATTTTTGAATATAGAAATAAGGGCAAGACTGGAGCTGATCAGTCCATGCCTAGAAAATAGACACTGCAGCCTGCTGAAAGCACAAATGCTGATTTTTCATCTATTTACAGACTAAAGGTGAAGACATATTAAAAAGCACCAGCAGGCAAAATTAGTAACAACTTTTATACCTGTAGCCTTGTGCCCACTTTCGCGAATGTGATTTCAGCCACCACCCCTCAGCAATTCATGGAAGGAAGGCAGAGCTCTCCTCTGGGGAGAAGGGAGAATGATGGGCAGAGAACTGTGTCTGAAAAATGCCTCCAGGTTTTCACTCTGAATAGTCCTCCCCTGCCTAATGGCTTGTGTGTGCAGTCTACCTGGAACAGCCACTGCTGATTCAGGTGCTGTAAAACTCGAATCTCTCCTGCAGTGCCACAGCATTTCTGCTGGCTTCACACATGGCAGGACAGTCTGCAGGTGAGATATGATCTCAAAACTTCCTGTTGGACACAAAACAGAAATTTGTGATTTTTTTTTTTTTCCTTTGAGCAATTTCTTGCTTTCTCTGTGTTTATAGAGTGGGTTTGGGAGATGCAGAAAACCGTGGGTGGATGGGCACGGAATGTACGTGCTGCCAAAGATCACTTCATTGCTGATACAGCAGGGTGTGAGCTGTGTCAATACACCATTATTTTACTCAGTATTTAATTCTGTAATGCTAATAATGCAAATTTTTCAATCATATGTATTCAGAACTCTGATCAAAACTGTTTTCATCCTCTGCTTCCTTCATACAAGCAGCTCTAGCAATAACTTAGATCAAAGGAAACATGGAAAGTTTATGTTCCATCTTTGTTTTGGATCTGTGCTGTCGCTGGTGCCAGGAGGTGGTGCCACAGAGCAGGAAACAGTTTGGGTA
Organism: Cichladusa arquata; assembly: GCA_026413545.1. NCBI lineage: Eukaryota > Metazoa > Chordata > Aves > Passeriformes > Muscicapidae > Cichladusa > Cichladusa arquata. Next base: position 143,518,170 of record JAOTQP010001286.1, on the reverse strand, counting down.
TGGCCTGACCTGCACACCTTCATGATCAAGAGATTAGGACATGGTTTCACCTTCTTCCTAGTCAAGGATCTTTTCTGAATTGTGCCACAGTTCAAATATCCCAAGGTAGAAATAGAATATTTGTTTGCCATTCTATTTGTGTTCCTTCCACATTAATGTTTCATTTTTAGTAAGACATTTCATCAGAGAATTCACAGCTCTCTTCCACACCATGAAATCTCCTCCATCCTTCCATCATAAGCAGACTTGAGAGCTCTGTGACAATGCATCTCCCTTACTTGTTCTCCCTCCTTTTCTATTACCTTTCTCACAACTTTTGTTTGCTTTTTCTGAAATAGGTAGAAAAGGATTAAGTCATTCGAAGCAGATTGAGGACCAGCATGATCACTGCTTTATAAATGCTAGAAAGTTTCTGTTGTTGCCTTTCCTCATTTACCTGATTCAAGACGGCTTGCAGAAGAAGTGTGGATCTGCACAGAGCAAAATTAAATCAGCAAGTCAAAAACTGAGAGCCATTTCATGTTTTCAGTCCTTGATAGCACCATGACATGTTTGCAATTCAAAAACTTTTTATTTCTACAGAGAATCTGCAACAGCTGATAGTCATGTACAGAGACAGTGATCCCTCAATAAATCTCCAAAGAATTCCTTCTTGAAAGGCATGCTGTGTCTTGTAAGTCACATAAGAATTAGTAAACCACTATTTTGAACAGTTTTAGCTTGGGTGTGCTTTACAGGACTCATTGCCACTAAGGAAAGTAATAGTGTGTTCCTGAACTTACAGATGTGGCTTTAACCACCACCCTTTTTTAATGTTTCAACGTCATATACTTTCAGATATGTTGATTTTCAAACCAGTTCCCCCACTTCCTGCTCTCAGTATCTTGATTTTGAACTTGATATAACCTGGTTGCCATCTTAATTCTGTTGCATGAAAATCTCTTGGCTCTGTTTCCTTTCCAGATCTGGGTTTTCCCCTGCCCCACTCTCCCTGTGTCAGGCTCACACATGGTCTTTTTAGGATCCAGACTTTACGCTGGATTTCACAGTGTGCTTTCTGTTTGCTGCCCCTCTTCTGAAATTTTGCTTCATCCACTGCCTTAGTCCATGGTTCACACACTCAGCTGTGTTTTCTTTCCCATCAGGTTGTAAGGTCTTTGCTGCTGGACTCAGACCTTCTCAGCTCTGCAGCATGATGATTTAAAATATTTATTTTCTATAAAGTATCTTCAATCTGAGCCTCACACATATAAAAAGTCTCTGGCTTCTCAGAGAAGAATTTCAACTCCTCAGGGTGAGATATGGGTCCTCTCAGGCTGTCTCTATCCCTACTCCCTTGGCATGGCACAATCTCCTTGTTTCTGGAGAGGAGGAGAGCTATGGAGTAATTTTACTGTCTGTAGCACTCTGTTGGAGTGCCTGGAGAGTCCCAAAGTTTTATCTGTGGCAGTGTAATATGTCTGGAGAAAGTTTCTGGAGTGGAGATCAGAAGACACAGAACAATCCATGCCTGTGCCACTGAACCCTGTCCTTGGACCATATCCCAACTGCCTACAAGGATAGTCCTAGCCAGTGCTGGCTTCCAAGCTCTGCATGGAAGTTGTTCAGTAGAGTACCAGGCTGCTTGGCCCAAACCATGCCAGATGTTAGTCTGACACTTTAAGAACACAGACAAATATGACCCAGTGTTCAAGAACATTTCCTGATACTGTGGGACTTGGTAATAAAGCCTGAAATGTCCAGGAGAGCCTTGCTGTTACAAAACTTCTTATCTTTATTCCCCCTTTAAGTATTTATGGAGTTTTTAAAGGATTTCTCGCATTTCCTAGACTTTGCTTCCCTCAATAATACCAAGGCCATCAGCTGTTACCTTTGTGTTTGGGAGGCCCAGGAGACACAAGAGTCTGATTCCACAGGGACTTGCCCTCCTTGTCACACAGGGACAGGAGTGCCTGTCCCTCTGGGCATAGCCAGTGGAACAAAGACACCAGCAGAGCATGCTGAGGATGCTGGGTGTGTTCTCAGAGCCTGGTAAAGTTTACTGGCTGCATTAACACTTCTGCATGCAGCAGCTTCCAGACAACTCAGATTTGGTTACCTGCTACTTTCTCACACTACCTTGCCTTTGTCATTCCTGACTGCTGCTCTTCTGTTGAGACCAGCAAATCAAATGGATCCGACAATTTGCCAGGCTCAGATTGCACTATTTCTAACTCAAATTTGTCCTGTAGATGCTCATTGCTTTAAAAAATGTGTTTATAGACAGAGGTCATTTTAGCACAGAGAATATTTCTGATCATGCTCCCTGGTATCCCACAGCTTGACATGCCAACTAGGATAAATGACAAGCCACAACATGTCTTGTTTATTGGGGGATTTTTAATTTTTAAATTTTTTTTGTTACAGTCCACGTTTTCATTTTGGCTCTTTGCTGTGATCCTCCATCTTGTCTGTGTCTCCAATAGAATTTTGCTCTTCAGTCTGACTGATTCACAGGCAGCACTGGGATCAGGTTTGTTTGGATGATCATGTACCAAGAGAAGAGCTGGGGTCCTTCAGCAGTGTCTGTGCACTCAGACCATTAGAAAGTCCCATAACCACATCACTGAGCTCTTCCTGTTCTTTGGAATAGCCTCCCTATCTTCTCAATCAGCCTTTAGGATCCTTTGGTTTTCCTGCCCAGAGTACCTGGGTGATGGGATATAAGAGATGTTATGAGCCTTCATTCATCTATGAACAGATCAGACTGGGTGTCAAAAATGTTTTAACTATGTTAGTGCAATACTCTATGAGCACAGCTGGCCCTGCTGCTGCACCCAATGTTTCCACAGCCTCCATGACCCTCAGGTCCCTGGAATTCTTTCTGCCTTTCATGGTGTCATTGCCAATGTATTCACTGGATCCTCAGTCCCGTTGCTTTAATTCTTAGTCTGCACAGTGTCTCTGCTTGTATTGATGTCCTCCATGCAGTTGCCTATTTTATTTAATATTTTCTGGTGTTTTTCTAAGATTTAGTTCTGTTAGACACGTATTGACTTTAGTATTTTTGGTGTTTAACACAAACAGATATTCTTTTTGCTAATTGGTTTTGGTTTAGGTATTTTTCCAAATGAAGTTATATCTCCCAATAGCATTGCTCCTTCTGCATACACAGTATTCATCATGATGGTAGCTTGGACAATATTTCCATCTGACTTATTTCTTGACTTTTATTTTTCTTTAGAAGAGATAATTAAGTTTAGCTCCATTTTCTTTCCTTTATTCTCCATGATCATTCTGTAGAGTTTCCATCCTTATTACCACACTTGTTAGTTTTCCTCTGGAAACTGATGAATGCTGGGGATCAAGATACTTTTCCAATATCTCTTTGCTGTACTTTTAAGTGGTGTTTTGCTACCATGGTGAGTGTTGCTGCCTTATAATAGGCAACAACTTTTCACATCACAGATCTTGTAGTAGAAGGAAGTTACTCCCTTCATCTGCCACTGACTGTGCATGATGTGGTGTCAGGCATTCATGGTATTTGGCATTGTATTCCTTAAGGAAAGGACAAGGAACTCATTACCTGGCTGCTTCAATCACTGCATAAAGGAATTAATAAGAGAAAGGTGAAAACCCCTTACACATGGTAGAAGATGTGTGTTTGGTAGGGTCCCATTCTCTACAACAGGAACTTTCAACACACACGTTTACCTCTAAGTGCATCAGATCTCTGGATGGCTGCAGATGGTTGAAAATGCTGATTCCACCAAATTTTTCTGTCCAGCACCCTGCATATCCAGTACTTCCCCTTGCCCCTCTGGAAGCTGCTTGGGAACCAACTGTTTCTGAAAATCAGAGTATGCTTTGGTACCTGTCAGTGAATTTTATGAGCTGTTTCCTTAGAACCATTTCTTCTGCTCAGTGATGTATGCAGAAGTCCTGTGGGGCAGCTGGGCTGTCAGGTTCCATTTCTGCTGTGGCAGTTTATAATTGAGTGCATTTTCATGCGGATCATTTTTCTTTGGGCACAATCTCTTTTGGGCATAATCACTCCTCAGAAAGCTAATGCTCCCAAAACCATGTAGTGATTAGAGTGACTGGTCATCTGGCACTTCATGGAGTTCATAAAGACACAGGACAACTGCATCTGAATTCCCTACTTATTCAAATTGGACATGAAGGGTTTTCATCCATGAAATTTCTTAAACTCTGAAAGGCTAAATGCTGTAAATGCACTCACTGGTTGCCAGTAGTTTGAAAAACACGTTTTGTGGTTCAATGTGCAAAACACAAAATGGATAGAGAAAGAAGGCACCTTTAACCTGGGCTTGGTGATTTCAGGCCGTGGCTGTGGCCCTGTTAGAAGCAGTGAGTGGGTAGAAGTGTTTGAATAGGGATTATGAAGGATTAACAACAGGACAAGAAAGCAACAAGTGCATGTGGAATTGGAGCATGAGGGAAGATTCAGGTGTGGGAACATGAAAAACAGATAAATGTGGTAATAAACCACCATTTTGTTCTGAGTAGAGTGAGGATTGGATACAGGATGGACATTGAATCCAGCTGCATCAGAGACTACATTTTGCAACCTGTAGAGGCAAGAGTGCAGAAGTCAAACATGTGGCAAATAAGGGAGCAGCAGTAAGATCCTCTGAGATAGATAGAGGTGTTAAATATTTCTGTCCTCCTCACCCCTCCTCACTCCTTTTTCCCGTGTGAACAGAACAAAGTCAGGAACCTACCTGGTCCTGTATTCTCCCAGTGAGATTCTAGAGAACTTGAAAAAGGCAGTTTCATTACAGCATCTTCTCCTTGTGAGTTTTGATAAAAGGAAATATCTTGAGAGGTCTGAGAGGCAGAATATGAATATCAAATATTTGAATGGTACCATGCATATGATGGAAATTGCCCAGACTCAAAACAGGATCAAGTTGCCATAGGTTGCTTTATGTACTTCTTCTGTCCCTCAAACATCCCAGAATTTTGTAGGAGCATAAAAAGATGGGGATATCTTGCAGAACCAAAGGGAGTGAGTGGTACATGTGACATCATGTTTTCCAGGAAGGATTCTCAGCAACACCTTGACTTGGCATCTCACTGTGACATGGAAACTTTGCAAGCTGCTGAATTTTCAATGGAAAAGGATGCAGGGGAAATCCAGTGTCTGAGATGAGACTTAAGTAGGACACAAGTGTGCCAAGGCACTTCCTCCTCTGCCTGCTTCCTGCACGCTCAGAGTGACAGTGCCCTAATTACAGCCCCATTCCAGCTGCTGCAGCTGCAGTGAGGCAGATGCTGGTTATGCAAAGGCTCCCCAGGGGTCACAAAAGTAGGTTTGGGGTAGCTGAAACCCAACAAAGCAGGTCCTGGACAGCACTGAGCCTCTAAGGGTTAGGCAGGTTGTCTATATTTGTAGGATATGTTCCCTCTACCAGCAGCAGAGAAAAGGAACCAGAGGTGTCAGCTTTGCTGAACTGCTCCTCCAGCTTATTACAGAGGAAATGAAGTGATTGGCTTTCAGAAGGTGCCTGCTTTACAGGTGGCTAAAGAGAGGTGAAATAAAGCCCCAGGTCTTGTCAAGATCCTGAATATTTTCCTTCAGAGAGCAAAATTGCTTCAGAGCATTTAGACAAGAATCAGGCATTGACCTTTAAAGATAGAAATAAATGAATTTGACTCTTTTGGTACTTTGTGCTCATCAGATTAAAAATTCCCAATACTTCACCTGCTTCTCTGCATAAACAACAGTCCCAGTAGTGCCTGCTCATTTATTTATTTACATCTGTGGAATGGATGCCTTTGCTCTAAGACTATGTGATTGATGAGGCACACATGAACAACACTCTGCTAATGTTTAACACAGGGCAGAGTTTGCTCCTGGGCTTTCTGCAAATGCATCTGGCTAGAGTGAGCTACAGAATTGGACAGATTTACAGCCACCAGCTGACCACTGGTCTCTCCCTTCAGTCTGGTGATGGATGACTTGGACAAATGCACGGAGAGACTCCTAAGGTATATCATACTGCATATATTTTGTCCTCATTACACTTTGGGCTCATCAAGCAGTCTCTTCTTTCTTCTGGAAATAACTGTACAAACATTTTGAAGAAAAAGCAACTCATCCTCCTAAAGTAAACTGTCAGAAATTCCCCAGTAACCTTTCAGTGCTCTACAAAAATATTAATAAAAAAGGAATTCCTTCCTGTTTATGTGATGAGTAGATGTTTGGGAAAGGTACCTCATATATCAAACCATGAATATAATTACAGTTTGTTAAGGTAAGAAGGCTTGTGCATCTGTCACCCAGTCACTGCCTGGATTACTAAGCAGATTTGTCCTTGGAGTCATCATTTATTTAGTGAAATTCAGAGTAGACCTGCTGGGATTTCTTTTTTGGTGGAAGCCTGGTCCTTATCCTCATTTGTGCTACAAACATTTCTTTCAAAACTGCTGCAATTGCAGTGGATTTATCCAGGTGTTGCACATGTGAAATCAGCAGAGCCAGTCCCTTGTCCAATGCAGAGATCACCTCTGCAGGGCTGTGGCTGCAGGGGGATGCACAGTCACACCAGGACACATCTGGCCAGGTCTGGCTGCAGGAGTCACTCTGACACTGCAGGTGTCTCCAGGTGCCCAGCCACACCAAGATTTGTCACATTTGTCACACTCCACCTTGTTTGGGTGCGGATTTGGTGGAGGATGGGAATGTCAACAGCTGGTCTTCAGGAACTTCTGCACGGTTAGAGTCACACTGACCTCGTTTTAGACCACAGAGGTATCTGCTCCTGTCTGCTGTGCTCACATCACTGCAGACAGACCTTCCATTCTAATGTGGAAAAAGCCCTGAGTGGTACTCAGATAAACAGGGGCAGCAGTTCAACCCAAGCAAACTGCCATGGGGGCACTGCTCTTTCCTTTTAAACTAAATTGAAATAAGTTAATAGTTAATGTAAAGTTACAATAACAGAATTGCCCCAAGATAAAGGACAAAACTCTTAAAGGAAATTATTCATAGGCAACTCCCTCAGCCAAAACTCTCTTGGACTGAAAAAGGAACATTTTCATGCAGTTTAACATTTTCTAGATTATGAAAAATTTAATTCAGTCCAGAGTCACTTATATGTGCAAAAAAGCTGGGTTTTTCCAGTGAAATGTAATCCATCAGTCAGTGTTCTAGATGACTAATAATATTTACAGGAGGGCTTCTATTGGTTTAAATTCACACTTCCAGATAAGCTATTACAGTTTCAGAGTGTCTGAGCCCTCATTTTATTTTTCAGAGCATTAGGGATTTATTTCACTTTTTTCAGTGCAGTGAAGCTAAATTAATAAAAAAGTGCTATAGTAATTTAAGGGTTTCTACACAGGGATTTTTTGCTCTACCTGAAAAACTCTGAAATTCTCCAGCTGATATTGACTAAATGGATTCCAGGCACTGCTATGAATTCTGCAAGAGATGTGACCATACAGGGATTTGGAGAAAGTGCAGCTGTGTCTGTTTGAATTCAAGATTTTTATTATTTCTGATGCATTTCAGTACCAGGAAAGAGCAAGGCAGAGGAAATGGTGTGGGAAGAAGGCTCCTGAGTTTTGCCAGGACTCTTCAGCAGCTACTTCCCTTCCTTCCTCCCTCCCTCATCATCATCTAAACCCCTTGGAATTTAGCAGTTCTCACACAGCTCCTACCTGGTAAATTGATGGGATTTTCAGAGAGGAGGAGAAAGGAAGGGGAGGAGGAGAGAAACTTTTCCAGTGCAAGAAGAGAAATTCCAGTTTCTGTATCTTGCAGCATATCTACTTATGGGTGAGCCTGGTTATGATTTAGCAGATTTCCTCCTTTAAATATTTATTTCACCCAGAGTAAATATACCTGTGTATAGGTACAGCTTTTCTGGAATGGAAGCCTTGCTCTTGTGCAGCCTAAGCCTCTCTGGTATTGACAAATTAACTCATAACTGGTATAAACTCTATCTCCATACACTTCACTGCCCAGAAAAACAAAATCACCAGAAGTGGTTTTCTGGTGTAGGTAGAAACTGCTAGAATTTTTTTCTGCCACAGCAAAGAATCACAGGTTTTTCCCAGAATACATTTTATCTTACTTATCTTAAATTTTTCAGCCAAATCTTGATCTCATTTTTAGATAAGCCGTGTGAACTGTTCAAAGCCAGACAACTGCCTTTCCCAAGAACTACTTGAGCAATTGTTTACCCTTCTGTACTTCTGCCACAGAATATCCCTGATACTTGTGCTGTTCTGGATTTCTTCCACCATTGCCATGAGGGCTTTGAATTCAGATGCTGCCCTCCAGCATGTGCTCCCAAATCTCATTTCCAAGAGAAAATCTGCTTCCCAAGTGCAAGCAATGGGTCCCTTGGCCCTAGAGTGAAGTTCTCAGCCTTTTTAGAAGCAGCATGAGGTTTTCTTAGCCCACACTCTGGATGCCTGCCTGACATTGCCTACATCCTAACATGGTGCTGATACCTAGGTAGGTAGGGCAAGAGAGGAAACTCAAATGAAAGGGCTTTTTCTACCTCAAAATGCAAGGGAGACCAAGGAAGAGCACTTGAGAGTGCTTCATTGAATGGGCTGACCTGCCAGCAAGAGACAAAATGGGAATGGAGTCAAGCAAGCAATCCCAGTGCCTGCACACAGCCCTGTGTCTCTGGCTCTGCCTCTGACAGGGACCTGCAGCCTCTGTCCTGTGCTGACAAGGCTTTTGCAGTTTGTCATGACAGCTCTCGAGCAGACAGCACAAACTGCACACACACACGTGCTGCACCCCCTGCAACAGCAACACTGAGAAAAGCAGACAGGAGGCTCCATTTAATTGCCAGGGGACATGATAAATGTCATTGGTTTCAGTGGGAGTTATTTGTACCCTGCAGTGGGAGAGCAGCACCCTGGTATCACTGCTGCTCTCTGGCTCTTGGTAGCTGGAACTCTGCAGTTGTAGCAGGGCCACTCCTGCTGCCAATTCTCTCTGTTTTCATCGTTTTGTGCTCTGCTTTTATTGAACCTATCACGGGCTATTAGGAAGAAACTTTCCCTCTGGCCTGTTATTCCATTATCATTCATCATGAGGGTTTTTTCACTTCATCTGACACATTTGATGCCAGGCTGTGTCAGGAATGAGTCTCTGCACCAGGGGGACTCCAGGGGCTCAGGATGCACTGGGAGCTCAGAGCTGGAGGATGGGGATTGCTGCAGATGCAAATGAGATATGTACATCCAGCAGCATGAAGCACTATTCCTGCATTTTGCTCACTCTCATTGCTGCAGCTGACAGAGGGGATCTACGTGTCCCTCTGTGGTCCCACAGCCTCAGAGGTTTCCAGCCACTTCAGAGGGAATGTTCCCAGCCCTCTTTTCATCCATGTCCCAGCATGCAGGCTTGTGCTAATCAGTTTTAGCAGGCCCATCATTTGATTGACTTCAAAGCTGGGAACCCAGTTGGTGCCTCTCTTAAAAGATAAGAAAGGCCAGCAGGACAAGGGTTGTTTTTCCTGCCTTTAGTTTATACTTGTCCTTTTTGGGGAGGTCAGAGATAAAAGGTGATCTGTTTCATGCAACATTTGTTTGATTTCTTTCAGCCACTGTTGGATTAGCTTCTCACATCTTTGTCCAGAAAATGTGTTTTCATCACCTTGTAACAAAACCTCCTTCTCTGGTATCACACATTCGGACTGAAGAAGTGTTGCCTTTGCTTTTTTGAGTGCCTAAGGTTAAAAAACTGCAGTGATCTGCCATGGAATTCACTCTCTCCAAAGGGCACCAAAACCACAAGATCCTGTACAGAACAATATCCACAGCCAAAATCTCCTGTGCAATAGGCTCCTTCCATGGCAACATCTTGCAGATGGCTGAATTTCAGCAGTTATCTGGGCTGACACATTCATTATTCTGCACTGCAAGAACAGACTTCTTATGCATGAAATGGTCATAAGGATGAACATAAGTAATGTTCTGAACTCTGAAATGGGAAATTTGAACAACTGTCTTTTTACCCATCATGAACTCAAAGGTGTGGGTTTTCCAAAGAGCAGTGATTTCTTTTTAGGGCAAATAATTTATTCCAGGACTATTTTCTTCCCTTCCTCTTTTTGATCTGATTACAAATATCTCTTATTTATTCATTATTCATGCATTAGGTAAATAGCTTTACCCATTTGACTTTGGTGTGCAAACGATTTTGCACATAACTTTTTGCAAGAGTTTTACAGAAATCTGAGATTTCTGATCAGTGTTGCAAGGCTTACTTTGAGGGGGGATGGTTTTTTATGCCTCCTGGCTGAATGACTGCTGTTACCAACTCAGCCAGCTGAACTGTGGTCAGGAAAGTGGTGCCTGTCCTTTTTCAACCAATGCACTCCATGCCCAGAGCATGCCTTCCAACAGCTGAGCTTCAACTGCTCTCAGGATGGGTTCAAGAACCATAGATTTGCCTCACAGCTTTCTTTATTATACACTGAAGGCCTCTAAGTGATGGATATTGTCCCTGTTCTTGTATCTCTTGCTTTTGGGATTTTCAAAGGGAAGAAACCAACTTAAACTAAAGGGTTTTTTCCAAATAGGATGCAGAAAAAGATAGAAAACTATGAAAATGTTCTTTGCAAAACATAAGATTTGCTTAGCATGGACTAATGCTCTCTACACATACTGCCCATGCCTGTGCTGGAAGGGAAAGGTGAGACCAGTGGGTGACTGAAGACTAAACACCAGGGTGTGAAAAAAATTCAAATGAGGATCAGAGTTGCATAGGCATGAAGAAATATTTAGGAATTTTTGGTGCTAGTGGCTCACATGTGGAGCTCAATTTCCTGGAGGGTTGGGAGTTCAAAGGAATTACAGCACTTTTTTCCTCCTGAAATGCTGCTAGTGTTTCTAATTCTGAATGATCCTGAAAAAGAAAGAGTTGTGAAAGAAAGATACCCCAAATCCTCCCAGGAATGTAAAAAGAAAAAATAAAAAAATTATTTTATATATTCTCTTCTCTTCCCCCTCCACTCCCTTCATGCTCTCAGCATTCACGCCTATATCCCCACTTTTGGGGAACTTGCTTTCTGCCAGGCTGCTCTGTTTAAAGGTTTCTGTAGCTTAACAATTTTTAAGATTTGAGTCATATGCCTTGCTCAGTGACATCTTCCCTTCCCCCATGCCTCATCTAAAGGTTTCTGGATGTCAATCCACCGTATGTTTCCAATCTGGAGCACGGCACAGGCTTTGTGTGAAGTACATACGTCAAACACTGAAGTTCAAGAGAGCCACAGTGTTTGCTGAATGGCTGGGGATCAGGGGTTATTTGACAAGAAACATCTTGATGCAGGACCTCTCCTTTCTGCAGCCTGCTGTTTTGTGTCTGCTCCTAGAGATGAAGAGCAATCCCAGCCCAGACAGGGCCCCTCTGTCCGACCACTGAACCAAGAGACATGCTTGTTTCCAGTTGCTTTGGCTAGACAAGAAACAGCAGAGTTAATGGGCAGAAGGGAATATTAATTTGCATTTGAATACAGCCCAACACAGTTACTCAATGTTACTGCTGGGTAACGGGAAAATTAGGCTGAAAGGGAGTTAGCATATGGAAAAGAAATGTAGCTGATGCTGCGAAGACAGACTGCAGTTGCAGTGAATTAGTGGCCACAGCTGTTAAGCAGGATGCCATGCTGCTCTCAGGGCAGTAGCAAAAGTAGATATTCCATTTTATACACAGTGTGACACAGTGTGGAGTGGCTGGAGAAATAAAACCAACCAACAGGAAAAAAAGTTGTGTATCTGTGTGGGAAGTGATGTAGTTGCAATATTAAAAGTCCAGTGATGAAAAACCACAGAGGCAAAGGAATGCGAGGGGTGGTACTCTGCCCTCTTAAAAAAAGCAATAAAACCCATAAAAAAGTCTCCTTCCATTTGCAGTGGGCCATTATTATTTTCCAGGAGTCTGGCTAATCACAGCAATTCTCCCTGAGTCAGACAGAGCCCAGAGCCAGATTTTTATACACATTTCTATGTGTTAATATAGTTGAGAGCAATATGTGGCTACTGTCTCAGAGCTATTGCTTTTTTTATTCCTTCTTTTCTCAGGATCTGGGTTTCCTTTCCTGGCTGAGGATCTGACTGAAGTGACCTTGTGAGCTACCTGTTGTTCCAGGGAGCTCAGGGGACAGACTGGGACTAGGGAGGTTCATACAAGCAGCTCCCTTTCAGCTCTGGGTCTTTCCTTTCATTAAGCCCTGGTGTGGTCTGCAGCATTCATTGCTGTGATCCCATGGACACACAGCAGAGTAATGTGGAAAGCCATAATGCCCTCCCTCTATTTTCTTTATTTGCTTTCTTTAATAAGTGAAGACTCTTGAGTAAGCTTTAAACACATACAAAGCCATGACCATACATCCTCACCCCTTTTCTTACAAGACAAACTCTCATCAGAGCATTGCTTTTCCAAACTGGCTAAAATTGGCATCATCAATAAGCCAAACATTTTAATGGCACTGTGACCCTACGGTGTTCAATACAGTACTCACCTAAAACTTTCAGTACCCTTTCAGTTTTGATATGTGCTCCAGAAAAATATAAATACGTAGAAACACTTGAATTTTTTTTTCCCGAAGAAATCCCTAGGATTTAGTTCCACATCTGCCAGCAGTACTGCTGTATGGCTAAACACATTGCATGGCTTTGAACTGCTCAAGCGTGACTGTAAAAGGATATTGCCTGTGCTTCTTATTGGTTATATCAGATGAGTCTCACTTCAGTCCTTTGCTTGCTTTGCTGATCTCATTAGAAATAATTAAAGTTTTTATCGGGTTCACATCTAGTTGCTTTGTTTATCTTGGGTTTTTTCTGTGTGTTTTTTGTATTTTTATTTTGTTTTTTTTAACAGATCATTTACTTCTGAAGCCTTGCCACACTGCCGTTCACCCAGCGTTATTATTACTGAATTCCTTCTGAGGGTTCACCACCTCCCTCATAAATCATTCCATTTCTATTTAACAAATTTAATAGCAGGATCTGGTTTCAATCCTCCCTACACAGAAAAGCCACTTCAGCTTTTCATTTGGACGAGGAACTTGATGGAATGTGCCTGGTGCTCTGAGCAGTCCCAGTCCTCAAAGCATCTCCTTGCTGGGGCCAGCTGGGATGCCTGGGGCTGCAAACTGCAGGGATCTGGGCCTTCCTCACCTCTGCTGCTGAAGAAGTAAATGGAAGGAAGAAAAAATAAGGGGAAAAAAAAAAAAGCTACCTTTTTTTTTTTTTCCCATCAGCCTAAGTAAAAGGAGAAAAAATTCAGGTTCTGTGTTGAAAAATCATGAAAATTCTGAAGACATTGAAAATTTCAAAGGGGATTTTGAATAATTGCAGTGCAGGAATTAAGACATGTTTATATACAAAGCCAGCACTGTCACAGTACATTGAACATTTCACCCTGCCCATACATCTTCAGAGAGGAAGATATACTGACCATCACCATATAGACACAGAGCAGCAACAATTCTCAGGAGCATTTCACATCTTCTTAATTAGGTGTAAGAGCATGCTACATCGAGGTGAGGAGGAAGAATTCAGCACTGAAGCTGGTCCTTGTGAACACATCTCAGGGACCCAGCCACCATTCATTGCAGGGAATCACCAATCATGCCTTAGCAAAGCCTGAAAGTGCAGACTTACAGGAATTTACTGAGGACTGGCTGACATAGATTGAATAATTTGCCCCTACAATCTGATTTTCAGGTGTATGTTCCTCTAAAGGAAGCTGATACCTGTGTGTAGGCATGCACATGGTTTTTGGGGCTGTTCTTGGTTTGACCCAGTCAGTGCTTGGCCTTGACTTTAGCTGATCCCAGTACAGAATCCCTTGGGAACTCCTGAGCACCTCACTTCTTTGCCCCTGGGAGTTAGGGAAGTCTATTTTCCCTGTTTGTCGCTATTTATCCCAGGATCTCATCTTTCTCCTCTCACATCCTGCCTTTTGCAGCCCAGGTAGGGCTTGGTGAGGGTATCCCAGGCCCACTTCAAGGATTTGTGACCACTTTCACAACACTGCAGAATATCTCTGCACTGGTGACCATCTCCCTCTGGCAGTCCCAGCTTGGGCAGAGGCTAGATTCAAATCCATTAAAGCCACCCTAAGATCCTCTTTGATTTCAAAGTGCTTTGGATTTAAGCTTCTTTCCCATCCAACAGGAGTCCCTTCCAAATCAGCTCCAAGGCACATCAGCTGGATGCTGTGCAAAGGGTTTTCTAGTGTCAGTTTGAGCTCTGTGGGTATTAAAGAGCACAACATCCTACTTGATTTTCAATCAGTCACATTCTGCCAGCAGTTGTATTTTGAAAGAGAGGAGCAGAGAAAGGGGAGGTAATCCTTCCTGTAAGTGTAGGCAGTGCGCACCAGTAGAACATAAGGACACCATAATGACATCTTATTAAAACAATCATTGCAATGAAAATTGATTATTTACTTTGTAACCCATTATGCTTTCCCAGAAAGTACTTTTTGGATATGATTTTCAATTTTCTTTGAACCAGATGTATCCCTAACCACAATCATATCTACAGCTCACAGATGTTTTGTCACTTTCAAGCCACCAGAGCAAGAAGGGAACACCAGGAAGAAACAGAGGGATGAAAACTGGTCAAGATTTCATGTCTAGTGTCCATGGGCAGGACCAGAGCTCACTTGCATGTGCAGATGTTTGTCTTCCTAAGAACATACTGATATCTGCACTCTGTGCCACTGCAGGGGACATGGAGGAGCAGAAAGAGGGAACTCCCTGACCTGGTAAGTTTTCTCTTTGTACATCAGCATCATGTCCTTGAAGCTCTAGTCTTATCCAGGATTTAAGAGAATTTTTGGAGTTGGAAAAGAGGAAAAACTTCATATACCACACTTAAAACTCACATCTTTGGTCTTTATCTCAGAGTCTGGATACAAACAACTGGGAAGCTCACCTGGCTTGGTTGCAGTAGAAATAGATTAATATTTTCTGAAAGCTCAGCTCTTCTGTAAACAGCACAAAGACTTGATCCCAAGCAAAGTTGCCCATCCCCTAACATGTAGGCAGCTCAGTAATCACAACCTGGCTGACACCACTGTGCCAGGCAAATCAGATCTTCACATACTCTTTCATAAATGCCTTAGGAAAGAACAAAATGATACAGGATTTCAGGAGGAAAATGCACCTTTCAAGAGCCTCCTAAGTCCAGAGAATCTGCATCTGTGTCTTTCCATGACTGCAGGCTGAAGCAATATGAAGCAAGAGAGCAGTTAAATTCACACACTCTGTTTCAATGCACACATTGCACAGTGCACACACACACAGCCCCCAGGGTGGCTGGCGTTGTGACATGGAAGCAGGTAACCAGAAGAGCTGTCCCTCATCAGCCTCAGGCTCCTGCCAGCAGGTAACAGATGTCTGTTGCCACCAGGAAGGGCAGGGTGAGCACTGCCATTATTCCCAGCTCTGGAGCAGGTTTCAGCTGCCTGTCTCTTTCTTCCCAGGGCAGCTTACACAGGCACTGTCAAAAGGTGTGATTCAAGCCTGCACGGAGCCCCAGAGCCAGATGAAGCCCTGCATGAGCCCATCAGATGGCAGAGCTCAGAGCTGCTCCCTCCTGCTGCCTCCAAGCCTGGCTCACTCTGAAGCGAGCACCCGCGGTCAGGCTTTGTGTGCAGAGCCTGCTTCGCCTTTCAGCCATGGGAACAGCTGTGTTCAATCAGATCTGGCTGCAAAGTGAGCTCCTGAGTACACAAATGCTAGCAATGATCTGTGCAATTTCATCATGCAGTAATTGGCAGCCACGCTGCCTAAGGGGCTCTGAGCTCCTGACCAGCACTGGCACTTTCCTGAGCTCCGCTCCCTGAAGTGACACGTGCACGTACAAGAGCTGAGCAGCAAAAAACTCCCCAAAGTGTCAGGGGTTAAGCCCAGCCAGCAGCTCACTCATTCCCTCCAGGTGGGATGTCAGAGAGAATTGGAAGAGTGAGAAAACTTGTGGGTTGAGATAAAGACAGTTTAATAGGTAAAACATAAGATGCACATGCAGGCAGAGCAAAACAAGGAATTTATTCACCACTTCCCTTGGGCAGGCAGGTGTTCAGCAATCCCAGGAAAGCAAGGCTCCACCACACCTTGCTGGAGAAGACAAACACCATCACTTTGAACATCCTCCCATTTCTCTTCTTCCCCAGTGCTATGTGCTGAGCATGATGCCATACGATGTGGGATATCCCCTGGGTCAGTTGGGGTCAGCTGTCCCTGCTGTGCCTCCTCCCAACTCCCTGTGCACCCCCAGCCTCCTCACAGGTGGGGTGAGGAACAGAAAAGGCCTTGGCTCTGTCTAAGCTCTGCTCTGCAGTCAAAAAACCATCACTCTATTTTGGCCATGCATGCAAAGCACAGCTCTAAGCTAGCAACTCAGAAGAAAATCAGCTTTATCCCTATCAAATCCCATGCGCTCAGGTATGAGAATTGGGTATCAAAAAACTGGTTAAGGCTGGCACAAATGAGAGAGATTCTGTTTCACCAGGTTATTCCAACTCCAAAGGGCTTTGCAGAGATGAAAATATATCTTGCCCACGGCCAGGTCAACCCTCTGCTGGCCATTTTTCACCAGCCATTCTGGTTAGCAAAGTCCAGCCATTCTGCAAGTGTGGCAATGAAAGAGGAGATCAATTGAGAGCCAGATTCTGAATTTTTGTGTAAATTCAGGGTAAATCCTAAATCACGAGGAAGATTAGGCTGACAGTACACTAAAAATGTTAATGGAATTATTTAAAGTTGTGATAAAACAAGAATTGGAGAATTATTTTTTTTCCATGAAGGTGGCCCCAGCTGCTGTCTGTTCATGGCCACATCACAGGCTTTTTCCCTTACACCTTCTCACTGCAGCTGTATCCAGGTTTGCAGGATCTCAGCAAAGCCTTTGGCACAGCTGCTGCCCTTGCTGCTCTGACAGGTGACCAGCATTTATTTTTCCTATAATCAAGATGAAAGTGGCCTGTGGTCGATTCATGGCTGTGTGAAGCCTTTCCAAGGTGCTTGCAGCCACATGAATCTCAACTCCCTGGCATGCCTACAGCCTTGCTTGGGATTGCAAGCCCCCCTTAATTCTGACTGCACAGGACTGTGTACCTGAGCCCTGCTGGGACTTGGAGACAGGGTGGTGATAAAATGTGCTGTTGCGCTCTGATGGTTTTTCTCTTCTTCCTGTGGTAAAAGTAGTTGCATTTAGAGCTCTCCTCTCTACGTCTCCAAGCAATGCATTTCTGAGAGACAGGATGGGTGGGGAGATTTCAAAGAGCTGCTTTTCTTCTCTTGCTTTCACTTGCAGCGTGAAGAGTTCTGCAAATCCTGTCACAAGCACTGCTCTTGGACCTCAGCTCTTCTTGTGCTTCCTACTGGAAGGCAGAAGAAGCAAGTGTTTAAATCAGGTGCACTCTCCTATCAGGGCTTGAGCCAGCCCTGGCTCAAGGTATGTTAGACCTGTTACTGTGAGACTGGCTTCCCTTCAAAATTCAAGCCCATGCTAAAAATAGAGGTCCTTTTGTACTGTGTGGTGCCCATGCGTTTGCTGTGTGGAACATGTCCTCATGTGCACCCAGTGGCTATTCAAACCTGCAAAGTTTTGTTCATTGTGTTCACCCGAGAGAGCTACAAGAGCCTGTCCCTGGATCCTGCCTGCACGGCTTGCTGCCTTCCCAGGAGCTCATTAGGCAGTGGAATGGTACACAGGACCTGAGCAAAAGCCCAGTGGAGCCAGTGAGTGATTTTCTATTGATCCAAGCCCTTGAACTGAAGCAGCACAGGTGAAGCAAATTGGGCAAATCTTCTGCTTTCAACCCATCAGAACAATATTTCAATTTCCCCATGTTGCTTCTTTTATTTTCTTTTGGCTTTTTTTTAAACTATTTCGTTCAGTCAGGTTTCCCCTCTGTATATCTCCTTGTATTTATAAATATAGTTACTAGTGGGGGGGAGATGAGCAAGAGGCAGAAATCAAGGCAAAACTATGGTAAAGGGAGCTTTGTTTAACACACCAACAGGAGAAAGGAGTGAACCACAAATTACTGTAAGAATAATTACAGTTTTAAAACAGTAACAACAAGAAGTCGTAATATATCATGGCTTTGCCATTAACTAGCATTCTTTATCTGATGAATTCCTTGTGCTTTGACTTAATTAAATCTTCCTCATTCACATGGTATGCAGAAGGCAGAAATCTTCAGCAAGGTTGTCAAATGGCTACATTAGCTGGGAGTGCAAAGCACATTTCCTCAGGAAATGAGCGCTTTTCTTTGGAAAAATCATGTTTGCTACATCTACTCTGGCAAAGCTCATCCCCTTTGAAACAGAAGAACAGCTGAGGAAATGAAAGCTTAATTTACCTGAGTTAAGACAGGGAAGTTTAGAGCAAAAGAACCTGAATTTCTAAAAAAGCAGATGTTAAAATCTGAGGGGAAAAACACAGCTGGAAAAGAAGGAAAAGCAAATGTTACATGGATGCTTCATCAACTGCAATATCACCTTGCTTTTTTTGCCACGTTTGCCTGCTTGAATTATTGAACCAGTGACAAGAAACTCTCCACTCTGGAATCTTAAAAGCTTTAAAAGAGGAATAAAAAGTGTTTGTGTCTCCTACGGACAGCTTACACTGGGAGCACCAGCAATAGACTGGGAAGTGAGTGTTTCTCTAGGTGTATGCCAGCTGTCGAGCTTACACTGAACAATGTTCTTAATTAGTGGTAATGGGCTGGCAAATTCCCGGAAGTGCATAACAAATTTTTTTTTTAATAATTATGATCATTTAAAGACAATAGTGTATTACAAATGATGACTAGCAAGGACAAAGCAAATGTCCATTAGAAGATATGGTTTTAATCAACTCAACTCGCCTTAAAGCACATTAATGCATTTTTTGTTGAAATGGTAAAAACAGAACTAGGAAAAGGCAGGCAACTGTGCTGTGAAAAGAAAAAGCAGAGCTCTTCTACTTCCCAAGCTGAAAGGAAAGCAAAGAAATTAATGAGGAATTGTGACACATCACACAAAGGCACTACTCTCATGGTGCTGCCCTTGGTGAGCAGAACCCACCTGCACTGCCAGAGCAGGGCTGTTTTGGGGAAGGGGATGTGCTCTGTGCATCTCTGTCACCACTTGCAAGGCACCTGCAGTGACACCCAGTTGCTTTGATGAGGGTGTCTAGTGCCACTTTTATAAAGTTCAGGATTTACCACTTAATTTTCAGGTGTCTGTTTTAGACTTTTTCAGTTATCCTAGATATTAACATGACACTGGCAGACATGACATAGGGTCCATGGAAAAGCTGTGTCCTCCTGGAGAGGCAGCTGAATTCAGATGAGTTATGTGATGGGAGCCAAATTGCATTAGAGGCCTGTGTTTAGACATCTGAACCAAGAAATGAGAGATTTCAGGTCCTGTAAATCTTGTGCTGTTCTTGCAACATCACACCTTGTCTGGCTTAGTATGGATCTTCCCACCAGACATTCTCTGAAAGTTGCTAAACACAAAGGTATAAGGCAAGAACATAGCTCTGAGCTCAAAACTGTGTTCTATATTCAGAAATATACTGGCATTTAAAATAGAATTATTTTCTTTGTAGAGGGTGTACATTTCAGATGAGGAAGCAAGTGGGCACATTTAAGGGAGGTTGTGACATAGAGGAGGAGTAACCAAGAAGTTACATCTCTGAACTTTCCAAACTTGACCTTCTCTGTGATTGGTGACACTGAAGGCAACAGAATGTCTCAGGTTCCAGGAGGAAATTCCATGATAAAAGTCCTTTTGTGGAGTCTCTTCAGCTTCTCTTACATTGTTAGCACTCATGAAGATTAGAGCATTTCAGATTTTTTTTTGTGGGGTACTTTTGGGGATATATATCTAGATATCTATATCTATCTATATCTATATCTATCTATATCTATCTATATCTATATCTATCTATATCTATATCTGTATCTATATCTGTATTTACATCTATATATATCTATATCTATATCTATATCTATATCTATATCTATCTATATATCTGTATCTATATCTATATCATTATCTATATCATCTATCTTTATACATACATACACACACACACACACACATACACAATTTTTGTCCCTAGCTTTAAGGACACAGTAGAAAACTATTCCCCCAGAGCAGAAAGTAACCATTATCCAAACACTCTTAAATGGAGCAGATCAATCTGCAAAGTGAGGAAGGACATGTCTCTCATCCATCATGATGACTCTGCTGAAGGCCAGCACATGAAGGTTTGATTTTGTCTACTCTGACAGCACTCATTCAGCCAGCAAATCTCTGCCACGTTACTCATGGCTCTGAAAGGCAACTGGCAGCATACACAACTTAGAGGTACACAGACTCAAGCAAGCACCTTGAAAAAATATCAGCATAATTTGGAAAGCAGGGGACAGGGACAGATATGAATTATTCACCCTTCAGAATATGGGTGCTCAAAACTGTTATTTGTGCTGCTCTAACCAACTCAGAAAGCAGAGTCTGTGCTGAGCATACAAATCTTGCTATTATTGTCTCATCTTGGTGGTTTCAGGGTAGATTTTACCGGGAGCAAGAGGTGAGTGGTTTCTTCCCTTCCTAAGTAACACTTTCAGTATTTGCAACCGTGAAGGGTTAAAACTAGTATTAAGCACCCCCAAGAAATTAATTTCTTGGAAAAAATCACAAGATAAAAGGCAAGCCATTTCTCTTGGTAGTCCTACCTTTTTTACCTCTTAATTCTTTTTACCATGGCATGACTGAGTACCTCCATCATTGACCACAGCATAATGTACTTTTAAATACATTAACTTAGGTACTAATAACAACCTGGCTGCAATAGCTTGGATTTGGTACTGGCAGAAAATCCTATTTGAAAGGCCTGGTAAATTCAGTCAGGGCCTGAGCTCTGTGCTGGCCAGCCCAGGTCACTGTCACAGCAACCTGGAGAGCTGAGGGACAGCTCTGGCTTCAATTGGCTTGATGTCATGACCAGGCTGACAGGGTGGGTGTACAGCTTCTGCATGAAAAGCCATTCTTTAACCCATATAAATGTAGATTTAATTGGTTGATAGTGCTATCCAGGTGTTCCAGGGGAAACTGAAGATAAATTACTGAGTTGAGGGACAAGATGACCTCTGGGAATGGCAGACAGTTTATATTCCACAGAGATTTGGAGGTTCAGTACTGCCCAGTGTGCTGTCAGCTTTGGCTGTAGATCAGTGCTTTAAGTCTGTTCACTGGCAGATCACAAACTTTGAAATGAGAGTGGAAGACAAACCAGTCATGAACATCTTGTCTGAGGCATCTTTGCATTGTCTCCTCTTGTGCCTGGATGCATTATCCATGTTTACAGGGCATGTGCACATTGGAGAGCTCATTGCAGAGATTCCCAAGATCACCACACCCAAGCTGTTGCTGAAGCAGGACACTTCATAATCACCTCAGCAGGTCTCTACCCCAACAAATCAGACCTGTTGAGAGGCAGCTGATTATGAGCCTGGGAGCGCTTGGAGGTTGCACCACTGTACATCACAGCTGGAGTCTAAACTCTGTGTGCCCCAGCCCCTTGGTGCTGTCTCTCTTCCCACGGAAATCTTTTGTGCAGCTTCAAGCAAAAATAAGGCATGATCACCAGGGAGTCTAACAGAATCATAGAATCACTTAGGCTGGAAAAGATCTTTAAGATCATTGAGTCCAACCCTAAAACAACTTGCAGGAAACTATAGAATCAGGGGGGGAATAAGTTGGTCCAGAAAGAGCTTTGTGCAATGGCTGCTCACACCCAGGCCAGGCCAGGCCAGAGGAACTCAAGGATCAAGCACTTGATGACACTCAGTTTTCTGTTCTGTGTGAATGTATGTTGACAGCTGGCATATACACATTCCAATTAGCATTTCAACTAGACTTGGAAATCTCTCACATTCAAGTGGTGTGTTACAACACATCCATGTTTTCCAAAACCTTCAAGACAAAGTGTAAAATATCCTTAAAGCAAAGAGACTTTGTCAAGTTGTCCTGTTTTCACACTGGCCAGTGGCTAACCATTGTAGCTATGTACCTTTTATATGGAAAATAAAGAGTTTTAATCATGCCTTTTAAGGCATTTTTCTACCTGAAACATCCCCCCAGCCTGCACAGTACCCAAAGCAGGGCAGGGACTGAAGCACACATTTTAGCTTTATATGCTGCTACAGGGTGAAAATGAAATAACTTTGCAGTTACAGATATTCTGGCTGCAAAGATTAATCTGAGGTCAGTTTGTGCCCCTAGACTGCCCTGCAGCTCTATTGTGTTTTGTTGTAATTGCTGAAATGTAATTGAGAGGAAGAGTAGGACCTTCAAACCCTTTATTTTATTTTTTTCCGTTTTTCACTGTTTTGTTTGTGCTTCTGCTGCCAACAAAGCATCATGAGCTGATGAAAAAATTAGCAACTCTAAAGCACAGTTTAAGTTGGTTGGGAACCAAAATGATGAGGAAAATTCAAATGAAAAAGTTTGACTATAAATGGAAGAAGTGGCCGTCTTTTTCAGCATTACACTTTATAGTTTAGTTATTATAGTTATTGAGAGATATATATTAATAATAAATTATTATATTATATTATAGTTATAATAACAGAAAGCTATGTCATAGCATGGGAATTGCTGTGACTTATATATGGTTTCATAAAAGTGACAGAAAGTTGAGGACTGTGCTGTGTCTTAAACAAATAAGAAATTTAACTGCCTCAGTAACATTTGGAAATTCAAGATAAAGCCCAAGTCCCATGTCTTATATTAACAAATTACTGGCTCCTAACACAGGCCTGCATAGCCTTTTGTACAATTAGTGACAAATTTGGGGCCTCTGACATATTTAGTGCATGGAAAGTAGAACTAGTCTGTATGATGGATGATGACTGCATAATGATTGTAAGTAATGGTCTGTTTGTACATCTGAACAAAGCAGAGGAAGCAATTAGCCCTTCCCATAAGCTCTCCATCACTGACAGCCTGTCATGCTTCTTCAGCTTCCCTGGGACAGAGGAGTGGAGAGGAGAAAAGGAGGTGCTGGGAAAATGACAGAAGGTAGAAAGGAAGGAGAGCAGAGTAGGTTCTTCCTGAAACCCAGTCTGAGTGACTGGGTGCCCTTCTCTTTGTGTCTCAGGGAGCCTTCTTCCCATCCAGGCTCATCACTGGACATGCTGTCCATCCACTAGTCCCTTCCCTGGCAGTCTGCATGTCTGATCCACGTGTCTCACCCTGGACAGTCTCATTCCAGCCCTTCTTTCTCCCTCCTGGCCCTTGTGCACTTGCTCATGCCCTACATCATGGATAATTTTATGGAAAAAGCAGCTCAGTACTGAGGAGCCAGCCTTTTCTTCCCTCTATCCCTCCCAAAAAAGAGAAAATAAATCCAGGGGAAAAAAAAAAAAAAAAAGTTGAATTGTTAGAAAAAAAATAGGGAAAAGAGCAAAGAGCTTTGTTATCCTAAAACACGGATCAACCCTACACATTTGAGTAGACTGTGCAAAACTTTTCTAGAAAGTGGAAATTGTTCAACGAAAGGAAAATTTGATTTGAGGAAATGAACAGCAGCTAAGGAGATTAGTGTTCATCAAACTGCAAGGGTAGAAGAAGCAGTGAAGGGGGAACTATGGAAGATCTATAAAATTATGAGTCCCAGTGAGTTGGTGATGAGAGAAAAATTATTTGCAGTCCCTGCCAGTTGACAGCTAGGGGCTATGAAATAAATCAGCTGGCAAGTCCACACCAAAGCAATCAAAGCAGGATATTTCTTCAGACAATGTACTCATCTGGGAAACTCCCTGCTCCTGCCATCTCCCTGTCTAACTTTCCTTTTTCATTCTCCCCTACAGTTCAGGCAATATTATTTTCTCTTTCAACTCCACACCTCTGCAGACCTCAGAAATCCTCTCCACAATATTGTCCTCATGCACATCCATTGGAGCTCCCAGTATCATCACTGCAGCTAGCTGGCTTTTACTCTCCTAATTGGCACTAGTATCCATGAAGGATCTTTCCATCCTGAAAGCCAAACCCATGAGCTGTGCCATTCCCTACACATTGCAAATGCAGAAGACACTGACCTGCAGGCAGCAGCTGACAAGATTCGTATCAGTTTTGCCCTTCTGCTCAGCTTGGGAGGGAAGTTGCAGACTGGCTGATGTGAGCTGCTTTCTGAACTGAGCCTTGCTGCAGATCAGGAAATGCCAGACCAGGATTCAGGTATTTCAAGTATCTTGTCTGTCATCCTGCTCTGTTGTCTCTAAGTATATCAGCAGATTTCTCAGGGTCACTGGGATGTCACCACAGCCCATTAATTCTGCAAATGTGCTCATCTCCCTCAGGATACAAAGGGACAGAAACTCCAGGGGCAGTTTCTGGCAGTTTTTCCTCCTGGAAGTAGAGAAGGCACAGAGAGTGAGACTGGCACAGGAATGTACTAGAGGCATTTGCAGATATTCATGCTCCTGTCCCTCAAAAGAGCATGAAAAACAACCTTCTCTAATCTTTAGTAAAGAGCAAACTGGGTGAGGACTTCACAGGGAAATGCAAAGTACTGAAGGATATAATGGAAACAATGATACATTTTACCCCAGGTCAAAGAGAAGAGAGAAAGAATGAGCTACAGATAAGAAAGCTGCAGGTAGGAGGGAGTGAGGGGAAAGCAGAGAGCCAGGGGGAACAAACAAGGAAAATTCTTTCTTTGGTCTTGAGCTTTAATTTCTGTATGTCTGGTTGAACTTTTCTGTGAAGGTTGTTGTGCGTGGTTTAGATTTGGGTGGGTTTTGGTGTGTTTTTGTTTGTTTCAAGGAATAAAGCCACTTCTATAAAGTGGTTAGTGAACAGGGGAGTTTTTTGGAGTATATCTAATGCTTATTTGACTAGGGGAATTCCTTGAATTTATACACAATAAACAACATGTTACATAAAGCTATGGATTACAGCAATTTAGCATGATTTCGCTAGAGAAATGGCCACTCAAGTCCTTCAGATGCTTTAGCATCTGTGCATAAGATGTTTTAAAATGTTACTTTTTGTCAGTCAAAACATTTTCTAGTCTGAGATTATCCCACCTGCCACACAATGTATTTCCCTGCCCTTTTGGCAGTGTGATATCTATTAAGTTTTATTTAAAAGAGTAGAAAGACTCAAAAAATAGTTTCATTATAATAATTTGTGAATCATCAGGTTGATTTTCCTCCCTAGTACGTGAAAAAATTAGATATCACAAAATCTACCTGCAAGAATCTTTGTCAAATCTTGATTTCTTTTTGGGTGGCTACATGGTCAGCAGCTGGAGGTGGCATTGACACAGGCCCAGGGTGACACAGGTGGGGTGG
>JAOTQP010001286.1:143482022-143492716 GCA_026413545.1 Cichladusa arquata | reverse complement strand
GGGTTGGTTGGGTTGGGTTGGGTTGGTTGGGTTGGTTTTGGGTTGGAGCAGGGATGGACGTGGCAGCAGCCACAGGGAGGAATGAGCTTGTTAAAAGGTGATGGTTCTGTTCCCACTGAGGGCTGGGCAGGAGCTCAGAGCTCCTCTCTCAGGGAGACACAAGGTGCTGGTGTTGGATTGTTGTCTGCATATTGCTTCTGAGAGAGATTCTACTGCCTTCCTGAGAGCTTCTGATATCACTTTACCCTCTAATCTGAGAAAAAAATCCACAGTCCATCCATTGCCCTGCCAGCCCACTTGCTTCCCACACTGTGTCATACTCAACTGGCTCAGTGCAGAAAGTACTGGGCAAAATGCCTCAGAGTTGGGTTTCCAGAAGTTCAGTGAGGTAACTCCAATGGTCCCTCCTGGCCTTTGTGTTTGTGATTCTTCAAACATTCACCGCTGCTGTCATGAGCAAACAGGTCTGGAAGAGGTAGGGTTGGACACCAGGAGATCCTCTGTTCCATTCAGCTCACAGACCATGAGGTCAGCCTTTTCTCACTGTCTATTTACTTAGTGGTAGAATCATATTTAATCTATTTTTTAGACTAGGAAGGGAAAGTGCTGCTGGAATCTTTCATCAGTTTATTTTTCCTTTTAGCTTTGTCCAGCTCTTTATGGTCAAGCCTATTAGGTGATTCTAGCGAACTAAAGCCCAGTGAAGCTAAAATCCTTGTCTCAGAAAACTAAGTCTTTCTGTTGCCCTTTTTCCATTTTCAACAGCAATTAAAGGAAAAAATATCCCCTTATTATATCCCATCACCTGCTGAATCACGAGTCGATATTCTGACTTACAGTGGGAGGCTTTTAAAAAATACTAAACTCATTATTCCCTGACCTAGTGATTTATATTGTGATCCTTCCTGGGAAGAAAATGCAGCAAGGTTGCAAAGTGGGAGAATGAAATCAAGAGCACGTTGCAATAAATTGAGCAAATGGTACCCTAAATGATACAAACTGCAGTCAGGAAGAAGGAATATATCAGAGCTGTGTGAAATATGCCAATTTAAGTTTCCATGATTTTTACAGATCAAAACCTTTGAGCTTTTATTTGAGGTGGGTTTGCTTTCACAGAGATCTCACTGAAGCCATAGCATCTGTCAGAGCCCATGTACAGCTGAAAAGAGAAGAGAAGTGTCTGGTGATCTTGCCAGATGCATCTGTTTGCTGCTGAGACCAAACATTCTCAGCAAGTCCCGAGATGCTCTTGATTGCGCTTTCTGGAGCTGAAAAACATCCAATGGTTCTTTCTTCTAAAGGCTTCAGGTGACAAGCAGAGTCTCACTCATCCCTCTGAAGGCACCTGCTTCAGTCTGATCATTCATTCAAGCATGGCCTTTCTATCTACCACACATTCAGCAGCACAGATTTTGGCCATCTTCCTCCAAGCTCTGCCCATGGTGGCTGCCCCTGAAGATCAGAGACAGGCAGTCTTTGAGAAAAATAAATAGTCCAGCATTAATGTCCTCCTGTTCAGAGGTGTGGATCTGGTGCTGTACTTTCCAAACTGGAAACTTTTCAACATTCTTGTGGTATAATGGTGAGTAACCAAAATGCCTGGATGCTCTTTACACACACTGTGTCTGCCAAAGGGCCTCAAAGAGGCAATTTACCCTTTCATAGCAGCAGGCTGGCTTCAGTCACAGTCAGCATTGGGAAAGGAAAGCTGTTCTGAGCAGTGAAACACAGAATAGCCCACAGTGCCTAACAGTGCCCATCTCTACTGCATTTCACACAAACCAGGCTGATGTGACTTCACAGACCTGAAAAGATGCCCTGAGGTGC
Organism: Cichladusa arquata; assembly: GCA_026413545.1. Classification (NCBI taxonomy): domain Eukaryota; kingdom Metazoa; phylum Chordata; class Aves; order Passeriformes; family Muscicapidae; genus Cichladusa; species Cichladusa arquata. Next base: position 143,490,889 of record JAOTQP010001286.1, on the reverse strand, counting down.
AATGCATTTATCAGGTGTTTCACAGGATGAGTCCCTTCTCTCAACTCTATGGAGTTTTCCTGGCATGAGTTAATAATAGAACAAACCCCGTCTTGCCTATGCATGTTCAGTTAAGATCAGCTAAATTAATTTCTCTTCGTTAAGACAGTTACTACTTTGCCATTTGCCTCTGGATTTTTACATCCTGTAAAACCCAACTGCAACATGTAGTGCAGTGCTGTGCATACAAAAAATATCATCTGATGTTTGCTGCTTAAAATAGGTAGGAAACTTCTGTGGAAATAGGTCTTACATCTTTCCACAACAATTTATCCAACCTCACTGCCGGTAAATCTTCAGGGAAATATTTGTCTTCATTTTCAGCTTCTTTAAAAGGAAAGTTTTAGCAGTTTCTACTTTCATTCATTCTTAGTTAGTCTTGTTGTAAGAGAAATAGCAAAGTTCATGCTCAGGCTGAGACCAGCCCAGGGAAGTACTTAGTGTGAAATGTCCTGCTGACTTCCAGAGGGACTGAATGTTTCAGCCTGTGCATGCACATAAGGGCATTACTGCTGGGGAGCTTCTGATCTCTGAATCCGAAAATGTGACCACAGAATACATCCCAGGTGGGTGTCAACTTGGCTCCTGGGGAAGCAGGAGAAAGGAAAGTGGTGCATCATCTCAGAGGAGTTGTGGGCACTCAGCTGCAGAGACCCAGACACCATCAGAGGAGCTCTGAGAGGTGATGCCATGGGTGCATCTGTGACATCAGGAGTGAGAGTGCCCTACTCTGTGCCCTGCCTCCCCATGGGACACTGCAGCACAGACAGCAGGGGCTTAGACTGCAAAGTCCAGAATATCTGTACAAAGCCAGAGTCACCAGAGGGCTAAGATAATACACAGATCATGAGATGCAGCCTCTTCCCATGACCTTCCTCTGCAGGAGGGTGAGGCAATGCCAGCCCTGGGTGAGGCAGAGCACTCTGCAGCTCTTTGCAAAGGTGAGAGGCTGCCAGAGCCCCTTGGCAGGTGCTAGTGTCAGCACAGGGAGCTGTGCTGGCTGGAGGCTGCCACACAGACCTGCCTGGCTTCTCTGGGGCTCGGGAGGTGCAGTGAACTTCTGTTATGTAACCAAAGCTTTTTTATGCAACTGCTTCTCCAGCGCTGCCCAGTGAGATCCGATTATTATGGAGGATGAAAAACATTGTTATTTTTAACAGCTGGATCAAGGCTCAATGGGCTTAAAAGGATATTCAGAAGCAGCTGCTTCCATAAGGCGTTCAAGTCAGTGGTGACCACTGGAAAAACTGTTTGCCTGTGTTTTGGACACTACTTTTCCATGGCATCTGTGTTGCCTTGCAGCTGTAAATGACAGGTTGAGTCCTTTTTCCATAAACGTTGTAAACTACTTGTTGCTGTTCATCCAGGCAGTGGAACAACAGCTTTCCAAAAGGTTCCTTTCCATGAGATTAGGAAATATAAAATAATACCAGTGCTTCTGGAAGGTAATATCTCAAACCACAGCCTACTGTTCACACAGGACACCTATCCCTAAGCACCTCTTTGGAATAGCTCATACACTGTGCAATATTAGAATCCTTTATCCAACACTCAAGTCATTCTTGATTTTAAGGGTTTGAAGTACTGCTATGTTAAAAGAAGTCAGGGAGTGAGACTATTCCAACCATGGCATGCCTGATGCTCACCTCCCTGCTTTGACAGTGGTAAACATACTGCAAGCCATTACAGTGCATAGGGGCAGAAGGTGTCAGGGCTTTTGAGGAAAGATAAAAGGATGAAAGTGGTTTGCTCCTCTCATCCCAAACAAAAGCAGAATTTTTATCATCATTTAGTTATTCAACTTCCTGACTTCCCCACCCACCAAAACAAAACAAAACAAAAAAACCCAAAAAACTGAAACTTCAGGTAAACTTTCATTTTTGTTCTGAGGCAGATGCACAAAACTCAGACCTCCCTGAATTTTTCAGAGCTGGGATAGCAGTTTGTTTCACTACAAAGGCAAGTACAGGTTCTGGCTGAGATCTCCATGCCTTGGATGTCCACAGTGTTAAAGGACAATGGACTGTCTTTCTTCTCTGGTGATAGATCAGATGGAGCAGGGCAGGAAGGATTTTATTTTTTAGATCTGTCATTTTAAACATTCTAAACCTCAAACTCTTCAAATTTATTATGTAGATTATTTATAGCCTTACAGGCTGAAGTTCCATTGATTTTCTGTACCTTCTCAGGCCTGCAGAAAGTGTCTGACAACTGTTGGACAGTCAGAGCATGTCGTGGGTCTTTATGGTTCACTGAGCATTTGGAAATGGTCCCAGCTGTGCTTCTGGAAAAGGTTCTTCTGCAACCTGAACTAACAAAGGTTTGACTGACTGGAGTAAGCAAATCTAAGTTCTCTTACTGCCAGTGGCAAAAACCCCATACATATTTTTCATTAGAGGATGATTTCTTTCACCTCAAACATCTATTTCAGAATGGAGCAGGTAATCAGAGAAGTGATTCATTGTAGTGACCACATCCAGTTGGCAAAAACTAGGTACAAATCTAATTCTCAATAGCTGAAGAAAATTAAAATCAACCTTACCTGGCAAATGAAAAGAAGCTCTCAAGGGTTTTAAACAAGTAGAAAAATGCATAAAAATCAAATTTTGTTCTGTGTTGCCTGTTGTATTAGATTGAAATGCAGTGCACTAGCTGAAAGATGATCAAGAAACAAAGCATGACTCCTTGGCAGGATTAACTTGATGTTGATCACACAGCTCTGTTAGTCAGGGTGTGCAGCATTGTGATAGGAAAACTAAGAGTGGTGGAAATGGAAGATGGCTGGGTGTGGAGGCACCAGCAGGAGCATAAAGCAGGGACAGGGCTCTCAGAATGTTGAGGGAACACAGCAGTCAGCAGGACCCCAGCACATTGCCTCCAGCTTCACAACACGCCCAGACCTGGAGATAATGACCTGATGATTCACAGAGGAGGCACAGAATGGAGACAGTGATCACTGCCAGACCCAAAAGAATACAAAAATAGATACTGGAAACCTAGACACCCTGAAAGAATTGTGAGAGACACAAAAAAGACTTAACAGATGGTGTAATGGACCCTGGATCTCACAGCTCAGCAGAAACATTTCTATACCTGGCTGCTAGGCTGATCACCACAAACAAGCTGCTGCTCATCAACATGAGACTGGGAGCATGAATCAGTGAACACACTTTGTCTTTCTGTTTGAATTTTAAGAAAAATCACGTTTTCTTACTGTAAGGTCATGAAGGCCAGGACTATATGCGGCATGAATACTTTCAGCACATGCTGATAAAGCATTGTGACAGCATTCATGTGTATGTAAACTGTATGCCAGTTGTCAGTGTGCAGCAGGAGCTGTTTCTTCTTCGAGGAAGCATGATGCATGCTCTGTGCTCTGTTTCTGTGATCTCAGGAGTATTAGTTTGTTGTGGTTTAACCACAGCTGGCAGCTCAGCCTCATACACATGTTTGCTCAGCCTGCCCTGCTGGGATGGGGAGAGAATTGCAAGGGTAAACGTGGCGAAACCTATGGGTTGAAATAAAGACAGTTTAATAGGTAAAGTAAAAGCCATGCACAGAAGCAAAGCAGATCCAGGAACTCACTCAGTACTTCCCATGGGCAGGCAGGTATTCAGCCACCCCCAGGACAGCAGGGCTCCATCACACATAATTGAGATTTGGGGAGACAAATGCCATCACTCTGAACATCCCCCCTTGCCTAAGCATGACCCCATATGGTGTGGCCTGTCCCTTGGGCCAGCTGGGGTCAGCTGTCCTGGCTGTGCCCCCTCCCAGCCCTTGTGCACCCCCAGGCTCCCCTGGGCTGGAGTGAGGAGCAGAAAAGGGCTCTGTGCAAGCTCTGCTCAGCAGCAAGAAGACTTTTTGTCTTATCTCAGAAATAAAGATACAATGCCTGGAAATGACTGATGCAAGCTGTTATTAAGGGAGATATATTCATGCATTTCAGCAGAGTTAGATGATGATGAAGTTGAAGCTAATTCAGTCTTGTAATTGCAGATAGCTGTTGTTTCAGGAACATTATCATCCAAAAGATCTGGTATGTATCATCTTGATGTTTACAAATAAACAGTGAAGTGAAAATTGAACTCTGGCTAAAATGAAATTAGAAGTCACCTCCTGTGGTGTAGTGAACACACAGTGCTGATCATCAGCAAATGATTTCTACTTTGGTAGCTTTGCTCAAATAAGTAGCTCCAAATAGCACTGAGCCTTTTTTGTACATTGCAGATAATTTCATTGTACAATATTGTGTTCTTCAAGCTGCAAACAAAACTGAGTCACATGCTTAAAATAGTGAAATTATCCTTAAAGCAATGACATTTCATTCAGGAGTTATCAAAGCAGGTTTTAATCCAAGTGTTACACCCCATCTTACTGTTGTTTGCCTTTGTGGAATGGAGAGGTGATACTATGAAAAGTGCTGGTATTTGAAATAATTTTTTATTCAGCAGCATTATCTGCCATTTCCTGCAGCCTGCAAATTTATTTGCTTGTAAAAAGAGGCACTATGGGAGAATATGATGCATAATATTTTTAAGGCTTCAAAAGAGTGATACCAGTTAACACCAGCTGTAGACCCATTCTTGGATAAGCTCTGATGAAATCTTCCAAATCTCTAATATTTTTCACATTTGAACCAAAAATAAGTCTCAAGGAAAAAAAAAAAACCAACTGTATATTTGGCTGGGTCCCGGACAACTGGAGCCAGTGACAGACTGAGAGTTACCCTGTTTCCACCCTTCATGACTTCTGTGGCTGTGAAAGAATCACAATTTCGGAAGGATTTGTTGTGGTGTGAATGTCCTCACCATGTACTGAGGGTTATGAATCTCAACTTTAACATGAGGCCTTCTGTTGTGACTCCTTCTCCTTCAATTTTTGGTTTAAATGCAGAGAAACATAAAATCAGGTTCTGCTCAAGTTCATTTTCTTTTGACCACAGTGTCCTTCAAATTTGCAAAGTCCAGTTGAATTGATTTCTATGAGATCTCCTGTAGGGCTTGAAGTAATTGGGAAACATTTTGGCTAAACTTCCTCTGTGCTGCTCCCAGGGTGCAAAGCAAGCAAAAAACTGACTAACTCACATGAAAGTCCCTAAACACAAATGATCACCAAGCTGTGACACTATTTCCCTTAACTAAAACTAGTCACTTCTAGTGACTAGTTGTTCTGTAGTGCCCAGTGAAGATCCAGCATCTATTGTAAAGACAGTTGAAGGTACAATTCCTTTTTTCCTAAAGCTGAGAGCCAAAACAAACAGAGGAATCAATGTCCCAAAAGTACTTGCTTCTCCATGCTGACTATAAAGACAGGTCAAGTTGACCATTTTAAATGAACAAACCTACACTGAAGATGTCTGAAGGAAGGTAAGATAAATGCCAGCTGTGGCATTATGGATTGATGAACCCCCATTCCTGATTTTTGTTGCCTTTGGAGGTGGAAGTGGAAAGGAAGAGCACAGGACTGAATTCCCCCTGGGCACTGTACAGCTGATGAGGAGAGGAACTGCTTCCTTCAGAGCCTAGGTGTGATTTATCTAAGGCAGAGAAAAATCAAGAAGAATAAACTAAGAAATGGAGAAATAAAGCAATTATCCCAACAGTTTGTGGGCTCCTCAGCCAATGCACTAATGGTGGAATATGACCTATAGAATTATCAACTTACTTAATTTCCATGTTTGCTTAGCAGTGATGTGCTTGATGTTGTTGTCTTAAACTTTATGAAATGCCAAGTGTTTCAGGCTGGCACAATAAAAGTTAAGTTAAAAATAAACAGATTTTGCCCATTGTGGCTGCTCATCTTGATGCTGTATCTTGGAAAAGCTGTGAGGAAACACAACAAGAACATTCACACCCAGTATGCATTTAAATAAGAAAGCTGTCATATACCTATTTTTCATTTTCTGTTATAGCCAATTCCAAAATACAATTCATGAAAGAGTCACAGAACCAAAATCAAGATTGTAGTTTGGTGACATAAACATAATTTATTTTTATTCTCCTAGATAGTGAAGTCATGACTAGCCATAAAATATGATTTTCCAAGAGAAGAAACTGTGTAACTGTTTGGATTTGGTGTGTGAAGTATGCAGGACATAATGCTTCAAGAATACTACAATGTAAAGAAGGTCAAGGTCAATGTCTGCAGATGTTAATGTCCTCTCCTAGAAAAGGAAGAGTTAGGCATCCCAGATGGCAAAGACCTTAAAAGGAAGAACTGCAAGAACAAGCTGTTGTCAGTGAACATTATTTCACTAAAGGCAGAAATACTAATGGGAAGGGAAAGTGGTTTTTCCTTTCTGGTGGAGGTGTATCCTGTATTCCAAGTAGTCTCTTAATATTTTAAAAATTCATTTTTGCTTTTTTTGGGAGCTGCAAACTTACTGGAAAGTTAGATTTGGCATCGTGAGCTGAAAGATAATGCTGGGTAACACTGGGAGATGAGAAACATAAGGTTCCTCTTAGGCCTGACAGCAAGTTGTCTGGTGTGCATTCATTCCAACATCCCACAATAACACAGATTACATCTGTCCCAAAGGATTTTGCTTCATGGGTGCTGTTGTTTTCAAGAAACTAAATATTCAAATGCCTTAGAGGATCTGGACTGTTCTGAACATTTAGCAATTTCAAAATGACACCGTGCATTCATGACATTTAAATTTCATTAGCATTCACACAAGTCACATCTTGTCTTTAGGGGTTATGCAGGAAGACTTTAAAGACTGCCATCAAACACTTTCAGCTGCATGTCTGGTTAAAGTCAAGTGGTCTAAATGACACCCTTCTTGTGCTCAGCCAGAAGAGTGAGTGTGGTCACTGTTCACTAGGGTTGAGAGAGCATCAAGATGCCAACCCACAGCAGTGGTGAGCTGCTCTGAACTGCAAAATCCAAGCTGAGGGTGCCAGAGGTACCCAGGGGGGCTGCCCTCACTGCCTGCTGGCTTTGCTGAGCACATGGGGCAGGGAGGGAAGAACCATCACAAAAGGGGCAGAAAGTGTAGCACAGGGTAGGAAAGCTCTCCTGGGGTGGGGAGAGAGAGCAGAGAGGCTGGGCTGCTCTAGGCATTAAATTCAGTGGGAAGGTGTCCCAGGTGGCAGTGTAAAGATATGCCCAAAGGTATGTATTCTATCACCCTCTGCTGAAACCAGGTGGGGCAGTGATTCTTACCTCTGTGGGAGATATCCTCTGCTAATGGGCCAGCTATTAAAAACCAGATGGGGCAATGTTCTTTATCTTTCCCACCCTTCCTCCAGGAAGATATCTTCTGTTAATGGGCCATTGAATCCCACTGTATGATTGATAAAATTACATCATCCCACTGGGAGATGCTCCACCCAGGAGGAGGAGCCAAACATTTCCTACCTAGATAAAAACTGAGATTTGGAGCACCAAAGCAGCTGTTACCCACTGGTTTCCAGAGGACAAGAGCTACCAGACTGTTCTACAGGATCACTGCTTCAACAAGACCACTTCATCTGGGCTGCTACCACCACCCTAACTAGCAGGATATCAGGTTGTATTCTGACTCTGTCAGTGGTTTTTCTTTTGTAGTATTGCATGTATTTTATTTTTCCCTTTTTTCTGATTAAATTGTACTTCTGACTTGGAGTCGCTCACTGGTTTTGATTTCAAAACCATTACAGAATTTATTTGCTGTAACAAGAAAACTCTCTATTGATTCCTGCTCTTTTCAGGGTACCAGCATGATGCTAGTACATTTAGGTTGTCTCTTTAGGCTCTGTGCTTAACCAGTAAACAGTGGAAGCTTCCTCCAGGACAAATTTCGGAGCAGGGACTTAACGGAGCTGCGCTGGTGACTTCCCTCAGTCTTTAATCTGGGAAAAACCTCAGGCTACTATTTTCAGGCTCCCACTGTTCCCAGCTTAGCATAACTCCATTTCCTGCACCATGAAAGCTGAAGCAGTGATATTTCTCTCTCTTGGAGCAGTGTCTACTTTATAAATGTTTTGGAGGTGCAGGTACTATGGTAACGAGCGCTACAGTCGGTGCCTAAAGAGGAATCTACATCGCCAGAGATGCTTGTCTTTGAACAGCTTGACACATCTGTTGATGAACAGCAATCTGATTCTGTGTCAGCCCACAGGAAAACTCAGCTGAGCTGCAGCTGGATCAGACAAAGCAGTTGTGTAGGGATTTCAGAGGTAATCTAAGGCAGAGCCATGTAAAATACAAGTGAGAATGAGAAAATACCCAGAGGTTTTAGGAGGCAGCAGTATTTATTAGGAGCCTGAACTTATCTATTCTAAGCAAAGCACTAGGAAAAGCAAAACTTGTGTATAGCACATAAGCAGCAATAAAAGCTCACTCCAAACTGAGAGAATTAATGCTCTCCTAATCCTGTCACTCTTCAAGGAATTTTGAAATATCGGCAACTTCTGGTAATCAAATTTTCCCAAGAAACAAAAAACCAACCAAACAAAACCACTAAACCCTGCCTAGCTTCAGACAACGTTAAGTATGCCAGGAAGAAATCATAAAATCAAATTAAACTTTGGAATGAGCTGTCTGAAGCTTGCAAGTCTGCCTTGAGTCGACTATAATTGCTGAAATCTCTTTGCCACATATAGCCATAAAACCTCACACAATTTTCTTTTTTTAGTAAGTTCCACTGACCTTAACTCATGTGTTTTCTAGAAGAAAATGAAAAATTTCAAAGCTATGACAAAATATTCTTTCATACTATTCCAGTAAAGAGGGAAAAAGCAGAGACAATAAAAAATAAACCCCCCCAAAAAAAAAAAACTTCTCCTTTTTGCTCTTTCTCGTTCCCTCGTTCCTTCCTTCACTCCTCCTTTATTCTCTTT
>JAOTQP010001286.1:143465122-143481922 GCA_026413545.1 Cichladusa arquata | reverse complement strand
ACCCCCCCCAAAAAAAAACCCCAAAACTATAGTAATTGAAAAGAAATACAAAGCAAAGATACTGAAGGAATAAAATAGGCAGAAAACCAAAAAAGATGAAAAAATGGAAACAGAGGGAGGAAAAAAAAACGTATTTTCAAAATTAAAAGATGCAGAAAAGCAATTAACAAAATGCAGTTAAGCAAGAAGCAGAAAACCTGTTCTATCACTTGGCAAAATGCATAGGTACTCTAAGCTAGTGTTCTGCTGCAATTAGGAAAAAAAATACTAGGAAAGTACGAATATAAAGAGATCTGTCATTTGATTTTTACATTAAAAACCTGATGTAAAAATATGGAGGGAAACATTCTTATTTCAAATATTTACACTAAAGAGATCTATTTCACAGAAAAGCAACTGTTCACATACGGAGAATTAGAAACATAAAGACTTGTGCTAGCTAAAATAAGGAGAACCAAAAAATGAAACTGAGATTCAAAAAGAAGCAGAACCACATGCTTAACTTTACCATCCAGATATTCTCAGTGGTGATGTATAGACAATATGGTAATGTGGCTTTTTTTTGCAGTCCCAGTGGATAAGAGCTCTGTGCAGGGAAGATGATGTTGTGGAATGCTCAGCTGGTGTGCCACCTGTGCAGCCCCTCAGGTTTAACAGATGGAGTTGGGGGAATTCTGATGATTAAACTGGGAAAGGGGCTATATATACTTTTTAAGGTATTGCCAAATCACTTTTTGGATAACTGCAATGAGTGAAATGTAAGCAAAAAGTAAAATTGTAACAGTGACAAATTCTCATTTTGAATGGTTAAAGAGGATCCTAGTAAAACCATTATTAAGCTCTTACTATGTGATTAAGAGTCACTGTCAGTAAAGAAATTTCACAAATACACTTAAAATTTATCAGATCCCAGTATTTTTAGATCATGTAATTATATTACTGCCTTCTTCCACACAATGAAAATTTATCAATCTAGTGAGTGGTAGAATTTAAACATTTAGAATGTAAAGTGATCTAATGTGTTTTCCCTCTACCACCAGCTGTATTTAGAGATAGAAAGAATAGGAATTGATATGAAACATTATTTAGATGGATGGAATGGTTTAGTGCCACTTTAGGATAAACAGAACACATCATCTGAAGTTTCTGGCTGCTTTTAATCAGTCATGGACCTACCCTGTTCCTGCTCTAGGCAACAGAAAGAAAGCAGTGTTTTCTCAAGGCAATTCAACAGCCTGAAGATCTCAGCTGCCTTCTGAAGATACCTGTCCTTTTTCATGCACCAGAGGAATAGTTTGGAACAACAACAGGAACAAAAGCACGCATGGACAAATCTGAGCTTTGAGCAAAAGGAGGCAAACTCCTCTGGGACTGCTGCAGTCTGTGTGGTCCCTGAATATTGGATCATGACAAATGGGAAGCCTGACATATTTAGAATGAGTGGGCAATCAACCCTTGTGCATACTTTTTCACCAGGCATGTAGCCATTGGAGTGCTCAAGATAAATAATGACATATTTGTGGGTGCAGTGCCCTGGGGGGCTCTAAATGGACCTAAGGGCAACTCCTAATTAGGGTGAACCTACTCCTCCTTTGTTTTGAAACAAGGACTCTGTTTTTCTTCTCTGAGGCGCTCACACTCTTATGTTCTGTAGTTTAACAATGGCCCTTACTGTTGAGGGGTTTACTATGTCATAGTTTGGCCGTGGTAAAAACTGGAATGCATAATCCACTACAGTCAGTTGTTTCACTCTACAGTGCCAAAACAAAGCTTGGATTGTGGTCAGGGTAAAGACTCAGACCTGGATACCTTCTCAGACCTGAGAAAGTGCCCATGTAAGCAAACAGGAGATATGCACTTAGCATTTTGGAAATCTGGGGCAGAGGGCAGGAAAGGAAATAACTTATTCTGTGTTCCCCCTGATCATCCCTTTCTCTGTTTCTTCTTGTTTTGTTTGCCTTTCCATATGTTTTGGCATAAGAGTGAATCGATTTCCCTTCCTAGGCCCTCAAAAGGGAACATGTTCTCCCTGACAAAGAGAACCAACTCAGCCTGGAAATATTCCAGCAAATCCCAATTAATGTTGAAGTTCCAATTTATGTTGGAATTCCAATTAACATTTCCAGATAGAGATAAGGGATCTGAATAAACATGTGAACATGTTGCTTTTCATTGCAATTCACAATTAAGCTTTTTAATAATGTTCATGAAGAAATTTTGGTATGAGTGGAAGAGAGTGAGATAGTACCTGTTAGAAATAGGAAACTGATTGCAGAATGGAGTGCAAAGTAGAGCTCATTTTGCCAAAGCCATTTTTCATTTTTTCATATCCATTCCTGCTCTTCACCACTTATTTCTTTCTTCCATTTCTCATGAAAAATTATGGCAATAGAGTCAAATCAATACATATGATTTTTCTTTGATGGTTTCAAAGGCAAAACAAGAACATGCACATTTTCAGGTGATACTCTGCTGTGACTAAAGGATTTGTCATCTGCTGGGAGTGCTAATTAGAAGTAATTTCATTGAGATTTACCTGCCAATGTATGCTGTCTTCCAAAATATTGCATTTTTTTACTCTGGGAATCTCACTGGTTTGAGGATATAGAGACACTGGGAATGAGGGTATGATGTGGCAGCTCTCTGCTCAGGATGGCACTATCAGTAACACTTGCCTTTGTCGCTTATCTTTGAACAGGACTGTGAAAATTTGAAAAGCCTTTCAGCAGTTCTGAAAAACAAAAATGGGAAGAAAGCAGGGCTGAGAAAAACGATTATCGGAATATCTGAGCAGAGAGAGTAGACCATGGAGATTCCAGAGCCTTGCCAAATTACATCACTATTAACTGTGGCAGGATCCCAGAAGGAATAAAACCAACCAGACAAAGTTCAGCAGATTCAATGAGAGGGAAGAAATTCGGTGGTCACAGAATGGTTTGTGTTCATCGACATTTGAACACAGGTATCTCCATATGTTGAGAAGACTACAGCATTAATTCCAGCTCCTGCATTTTTGGTATTTCTCTAGATGAATGCAATCCCATGCCACATTGGGTAAGAGGCTTACCAGACACACTGAGACAAAACGTTCACAGCCAGGAAATAGCAAGGTTTTGTTGCTGCATTGAGACATAAATAAGCAAGGCTAAACCCACAGAAGCTGAATATTTTGCATAACTTGCCATCATGGCACTGCACTTCTAGATGTCTTCCACCTCATGGAATTCACATGACTCCATTAGACTCCTAGGCTGTCACTGTAGATCAGGAAAAACCAAACATCTTTGAGATCCACAAGATCTATCTTGTAGGGATGTTTCTGTTTTCCAGCAGGATATGATCATTCCTCCTAACTTGTCTCACAACAAGGCAGCATCACAGCTCTCCAAGTCAAGGGGTTTATCTTGGGGCTTCAGGGAGGGACTCTCAGAGACCAGCACTGCCAAGAATCTCACAGTCACTCTGCACCTTTTTCCTAAAATACAGGAGAGTGTGAAGTTCATCTTCCTTTATCCAATATGAAACTTTATCCTTGAGACTGGAAAAACAGCAGTCTAGTTATATGCTCCCTGTTCTACAAAAAATGGAGGGATGAGAAACTGAGAAAATAATCTGGACCCAGTCTCTCCTCTGCACCCCTGCTGTGTAGATTCATCTCCTACTCACTAGATGGTGGATGTCATCACTGGACTGTAGTGACACTTGTCATACATTAGATATGAAACTCTTCTACCTTAGTGTGGATATTTAGAAAAACACAAGGGACCTAGACAGCCCAAGCTCCCATTACTGTTTAAAGAAAACAGAGACTGGATCTCAGGTGCCACCTCATCTTAAGGTGGATGCATAAAACAGATTCACTAAAATCACATCCTGAAAACACCTAATTCTTCCAATTGACTGAGGATGACTATAATGATGTATGCATTACATGGGTACATACAATACCTCTTAGGCATCACAGTTTTTACTGTAGAACCATAGTTTCACAAGAAAAATGTTCTTGAGAACTGACCTCAGACTCGCAGAGAGTAAACTTTCTCAAGTCTGTTTTTTGTTCTCCCACACGAGACACTATTTTTGTAAGGAACTGATTATGTGGATTTCATAGCTTCTGAATAAACAGCTCATAGTTTGATATTTTGGAGACAGTTAATCTCACCAAAAGAACCCTTTATTGCTCATTCACAATACCAGGTTGGGAGACTTTCCTATCCAAAGAAGTCAGTGCATTCTACAGCATTTAAAATATGCATGTATCCTATGCAAGAGGAGAAAGTACTCATATTTTAATGGCAAAGTGTGTGAAACAGAAAACAGTTATAAGATTTAAACAGTGTCACAGTGTGAGCAATGCATGGACAGAGATAAACAGGCACTAGGACCCTCTGGCATTTATGAACTCAAAACTTCTTCCTGCTGTTGATCAAGGAGGTTGAGGGCTTTTATCATTGTAACTGAGTTCTTTTAAATACTTTGCAAGTCAGGAACAGAGGAGCAATTCCTTAGAAAGACTACTCTATTTATTTTCTGTTACGCAAAACCTACCCATTTTCTTCAGAAGCAGGACAACTTGTCCAATAGTGTTGGTATCACCATGAAGTGCTTGGCAGCCATCAGCATTTTGGAAGCACCTCAGCAATGTACATTTGGGAATACTTTCCACCAGAGGTTTTGATGTATATTCTTGTCATTTGATATATCAAAATATGTGAAATAACTCATCCAAAGATGATACTGCTACCTTTAATTTATCCTTTACACTGAATCCCAGAAGAGCAACTTGAAGAAAAAATGTGGAGGTGTCAGGTTATTAAACCATATTGTCTTTTAAACTGTTTTTTCTCTCTTTTACAATTTTCAAATCCTGTTCATAAAGGAGATATTAAAAGCAATCAGTCTGGTTTCCTGAAGAGTATGATATTAATTATTCAGATCAGACTCCCTGAAGAGCAGATGAGGACAGACAGCAACAAGTGCAAGGGAAGAGGAACTAAACGTGTCCAGGCAATGTGCAGAAAATGAGGATGTCGGTGTTTCTGAAGGCAAACGAAACAGTGATGTCTTCAGTAAGAGAGGTGGGACATTGACCCCACAATGCCTTCCCTGCCCTACACCCAGGTTATGTGATGGGCTTTCTTGCCTGGAATTTTGGGAAGTGACACATGTAATACACGTCAAACTCCTCTGTGCTCCTGCTTTCTGTACCAAGCCTATTTGAAGTAATTTGGTACATGCCATCGACTCTAATAGCCCGAGGAATCTGGGTTTCATTGTCCTATAAGTGCTCTTTGCCTTTTCTATCTCTTTTTATGATGCTTCTTTTTAAAGTACGTCAAATAGTCTATGAATTAAGCAAACTCATCTTGTTAGAAGAGTCTCCAGGGTGCCTTTAGTACTTCAACTTCTAACTTCAGACCCTGGACACAATCAATGAATGAATCAATAATAATCAATGCACAGAGCATTTCAGCAGGATTAATGACTGGCTGGGAGGTGCTGATGGGCAGAAATTAAGTCAAGGGCCATTAATCCCACCTGGTCATTTGCCTCCAGGCAGTGCTTTCTGCCAAGGTCATTTCTGCTATTCTAAGAAAAAAATAAAAGGAAGCTGATGTCGGCACATGGGTATTTTTAGCCTGGCTTTTGCAGAGTCAGTGGCTCCCTATGACTGTTTCTATTAAATGTGAAACCCCTTCCAACAGGCACTTCCATTGCACAAGGTGTCCCAGCAGCATTTTCTCCATTTAATGAATCAGCAGGTGTTTTCAACCATCTACAGGTTGCATAGAGATGCTCTAGGGCTGATGGAGCCTGGCAGAGCCCTGTCTGCTGCAGTGGGATTTACTCACTTCCTCTCTACACTCAGCTAGGGGTTGGATAACACTTCTGCATGGGCCAAATTCTCAGAATTGTGTCAGCCACATATCGTGTCTACTTGGCCCTCAGAAAATCCTGTCAGCTCAAGTCAGACAGGGATCACAGAAGGAAAAGGACTTCTGAAGTTCTTCTTGGATAAGCCCCAGGGTGTTCATCTATCCACACAGATACACACACACACAAACAGATGGGGTGACATTAGAACTATAAACTTAGAATCATAGAATAGTTTGGGTTGGAAGACATTAAAGATCATTGAGTTCCAACCTTCCTGCTGTGGTCAGGGACACCTTCTGCTGGACCAGGTTGTTCAAAAGCCCATCCAACCTGACCTTGAATACTTCCAGAGACGGAGCTCTGATAAACCTGTTTCAGTTCCTCACCACCCTCAAAGTAAAAGAAACTTCTTCCTAATTTCTAATCCAAACCTACCCTCTTTCAGTTCAAAGCCATTATGCCTTGTTCTATCATTAAATGGCCTTGTTAAAAGTCCCTCTCCAGTTCTTTTGCAGCCCCGTGAGGTGCTGAAAATCTCCCATAAACAGTATATAACTTTCCCAAAGTACCCTAAATATTCCCAGCCTATGATGTATGGCAGACATACTGTGTCTACAAAAAAATGGCGAGAGCAAACATGAAGGTCAGGACCATGCTTGTTGATCATCTATGGCAGCTGCCAGAAGGTTATCAGAAACAGTTTGGCAAATCCACCTGCTGCACCCCAGAACACCTCGTTCTCCAAAGCATTCCAAAACATTCCAGTGTGTGTCCTGGGTGTGCATTCCTAAGCCTGCCCCTTACTCCCTGTGCTTGCAGACTGTGTAAACTGAGCTATTACAAAACCAACAATGAGTGGACAATCCAAGTCAGGTTCCTTCGCATCAGGATGCAGCTGTTTCCATTTGCAAGGCATACATATTGTGGATGGCTCTGTATTGTTCTTGGCTGGTTGCAGTGAGAAAGGAGCTAGGCAGTCCTAATCAGGCTAAATCATAATGTTACAGGGGCCAGGAGATTGCCTTGTTTTACTTGCTGCAAAATGCACTGAGGTGCATTCAAAACACTGCTCGAAATTTCTCCCTGTTTCAAGCTTTTATGTAATTCAAACAGGAAACTGATTAAATTGAGGCGTCCCTCTTTTCCATGCAAAAGCAACAGCTAAAAATGACAAAGTCTGAGCCTCCCCATGTGCTGCACAACCCCACAGGTGGGCTAATTTTCCTGTCAAAATGCAAATATGAAAGCTCTAAAAAATATTTTGAATGGACATGGATCTTTTGGAGGTAAAGACACTAGATGAACTATACTTTCTGATAGTTGGGCAAGTTTACCAGAGGTGTTACTCGCTTCCCAGGAATTTTGGGAAACTTGTATCCCAGGGAACACAGTCCAGTAAAAAAACAGAAAGAGCAGAGAGCATTTGGCTCAAGAGACAATGTGAAATAACCCATTTTTCTTTGTTTCATTTGGGCAGAAGAATAAAAAAGCAGATGAAGCTTGTATTCAGTGCAAACGTGATGTCAGTGGCAGTAGTCTATGTGCTGTGTAAATAGTAGTTACTTTCTGTGTGTTATTTGATATAATCTAGTTTTTGCTAAACAAAAACCACCTGGACAAACTAGTTCCTGTTCACTTTCTGCAAGCATTTAATGATTTATAGATATTGCCTACATCCCTCTTATGGTCTGTCGTAGGATGGGTATCAGAAAGGACTATATCCATGTGTATTTTTCCCTATAGAAAAGCAAATTTTCTGTTGAAACATTAACAAGGCAAGCTGTGTGTTGCAAGAGAAGCTGATCAGGTGCTATTTTAATGCTTGAAAAAATGAATGGTTGGTAAATAAAGAGGTTTTCTGCACACAGTTTGTGTCACTTTGTTTAATGAAACTAAGAGGGAAAAAATGGCTCGCTTAATGACTTAAAATCCTGAGCAAATTATGCAGAAGTAGATAGAAATCTGGATACTGTGGGCTGGAAAATGTAACCTCTGTAGCTTCAAGAGAAGCAATGACAGTCTAGTGTTGGCCTAATTATCTTCACTAATAACTGAATCATTCTCAGCCTATGGCTACAGACATACTATAACACATTTCTGGTGTGATTTAGAAGTCGGTGTTAACACCATTCAATTAGCAAATTGCTGCCTCACCCTGTACAGGTCCATATGTAGGTACAAAGTGTAACTCTGCAGTGGTACCCTGGGTTTTCTCCCAGCTTCACCTCCAGGGTTGAAGCCTCAGGTGTATGTATACCCAGCCATATTCAGTGAGATGTGCTGCTCTGGGGGCTTTTTGGAGTGCCAGCTGCCCTGCAGGTCCTGTTCTTGCTGGTCCTGTCAGCTCACAGAAATACAGCCAGCACTGCAAGCAGCATCCTGTTTCAGAGGAATTCCAGTGTGTTTCCTGGGGATGTGTGTCTGAAGTCAGAGAGAGACTGTGGAGAAGCTAAATGAGAAAGGAACCCCCAGAAAGTGGTGCAGGGGTGACTCTGCCATTTGGGGACTCCCAGGGTGAGTTCTGTGCCAGGGCTGTCATTTACCTCAGCTGTACATTTGTGGTCGTGCTGCCTGGCTTCTTTCATTCCTACTGCAGTTACTGAGGCTGCTGAGCTGCTCCTGCCTGTCAAATCACTCTTAGTGAGCATGGAGTTATGGGAGCAATGCCCATGCCCAAGCTGCCTTCCACCACTGTGGTCACTCCTGGGAGCAGGGGTGTCCTTTTACCAGGCTGCAGAGGCTGGAAGGAAAAGTGGCAAGTGGCCAACCTAGACTAGATGTCATGGAAGCAGGGCTTGGCAGCAACAAAGGAAAAGCTGAAACAGTCAGGCAGGAAGCAAAGTCTAGCAGCTCGAAATGCAGTTAAAACATCAGCCTGAAATGATTTCTCTACCTCACAAATATTTGAAATTGCTTCCCAGGAGGGCAGATATGAGATATCTTGTGGTTTTTTCTGACAATAGAGGAACTCTGTTCCTGGTTGAATAAACAGTATTTGCTTAGAGAGAGAGGAAAAAAAAAGAGACTTTTAAATCCAAAGCTGTAATTAAATGTGCAGCAATTCTCAGAGTATTCATACTGGTAAATGTTATTGACATTTCCTTTCTGCTTTTTCCAGCGGAAACAAATTATTAATATCCTATTGTTGCAATAATGAGTTCTTGATAGACATAGAATTTATTTTTCCTTGTAATGCTTTAGCCCTGAATCAGTTCTCACAAGTAAAAAATGGAGATCATTTTGTTTTAGCATCACTGGCAGTGACAGAAAGAGGAGCACAGCATGGGAACACCACGAAATGCATGGCAAGGCTGTTCTGGAATCAAGGAATACAAGGCACCTGTGCCAGTTGCCCCCTTCCAGTCACTGGAATGGATGATCTGGGTAAGCTGTGGAAGCACTAACTGAAAACTTGTCCCAAAACACTCATGATATAGCAAACAGCTTTTAAAAGTATTTCCTTTCCTACTCCAGGTAGCTGGTTAGACTTGGAGCTCCTGGATCTACTCTGTGGTGCTTTGGTATCTGAGCTGTTCTACAAGCAACTACTGCACCTGTCCCCTGAGCAATCACAGGCTTGCTTTCTCCTTTACTTTAAGGTCAGTTGGTTTTCTTTTTTCCAATTTTCTAGATACAGATACTTTAGAACATTCAGGAAAGGACTCCAAAAATCTGGATAACTACTAAATTATACTGCTCTGCCCCTCTCCAGTTTACCACTAATTAAACGTCCTTAGGATGCACTGGGACAATTATAATAATAGATGGGTTTTTAAAAAGAGCTGACTCAAAAATACTTTCTTGCTGGAAAATGCCTCCTTGTGGATCCAAAAAATGAAAGGAAATAATGTGATAATATTTTGTCATACAAGAATATAAAAAATAAAAATGTCTCAAATAAAAAATACAAAATTCAGCAGTTTGATCTAAGCAGCACAAATCATAGAAGTAATGAAATAGCGTTTTTTGTTTGTTTGTTTTGAAAATTATTTCATTTTATGGTCAAGCATGACTTGTAGGGAGAATTAATATTTTTTATTACATGGGATGATACAGGTGGAGAAAAAATATTCTCATAGGCAAGCAGTCCTTCCTTTTCTTATAAAAATTCTAACGTAGTGAAAGAAATGCTATGTCAAAATCCAAATAGATTGTTTCAATTTTTTTGGAAGCAAGACATTCAAAATCAGCTGAATTCCCCTTTAGCCCCATTGCCTTCATTGATGTTTTGGAATGGAAATTAATGTTACCTGGGGGAAAAAAAAAAAAAAAAAAAAAAAAAGGCTTTCAATTCAGCCATGCCAATACATTAGGGATGAAAAAATTCCAGACACCAGGTTTAGATGAAAATGGAACCCTCTGCCTGGCCACTGAGCTGTCTGCCAGCAGAGCAGCCTCCCTGTGCTTTGATCCACTGATCAGGATGTTGGCAACCATGGTCAAAGAGCCCAGAGAAGCAGAGCCCAGGAGTCATTAACAGGGTGGCTGTGCCCTCCTGGGGCTGATGGACAGGGTGCTAAACCTGCCTTGGCACAGCACACACCCTGACACCTTCCCCACCCCTGCCTCCTCCACTCTGCCCTGGAGCAGGGCTCTCCTGGCTGCCTGGGAGTGTTTACACTTCCCTGTGAACACAGTCCCCCAGTGTTTATCTACACAGCCAGAAATAAAGGCAAGCAAATAAAAGAGAGGCTGGGACTGTTTCCATCTGCTCTGCCCCAGAGCACTGAGCATCCTGCATGCAGCACAGCTGAGACCTGCTGCTCCTGCTCCTCTCTGCTGGGAACAGCCTGCCTTGCAAGTGCTTCAAGCTGTTTTAGGAGCTGGTACCCACACCACACAGAAATACAAAGTCCTTTGTGCCTAATTTACCACTGTGCCTGCCTTGAAGAAAAGTGGGATGTGGAGATTTTTGCACAAGGCAATGTACTGTTTTCTTTTATCGTTTTCTTTATTATGTGCAGGTTGATTTGAGGCACTTCTGGAACTTAAAAATCCGAAGAAGGAACTTATTGCTCATCTGCACTATCTTTAATTAACAACTTCCTTAGATTAAAAAAAAAAAAAAAAAAAAAGGAAAAGATGCTTGGAAACTTTATTTCTCTGTGCATTGGAGATTTGTTGGACACAGGTAGACATCACTACTTGGCTAGTATAAAGCTGCATTTATTGACTCTTATTTCCTCTTGAGTCCAGGCTCCTTTAGGGCACCTTGGGAATAGCTGGGGCTCTAGAAGAGCAACTTGCAAAATGACTTGCTGGCCTTACTGCCCTGCATGACCACCCCCCAGACTAATCTTCCTGCTTTTCCAGGTCCTTGTCCATTGCTCTCCTGATGCCTTGGGAAGCAAGAAATAAATCACAAACTTTCCCTGATTTGAAACCCTTTGATTGGAAGGCAAGTTGAAACTATCTTTGCTCTATGATGTCTTGGCTCCTTTGGATGGACCATCTCTTACTGTGTTTTTTTCCATGTGCTTTGAAAGCTTTCCCCAGATATGCCAGAATATATCAGAAATAATTACTTGTTTTAGAGTGATGTATATTTTGGATATGAGCAATGCAATGTTCAAAAATGTATCCCACAGCTTTCCCCTGGAAGCAGATGACAAAATATTGTGTGCAAAATGCAGCCTGAGGGCACTGCCATGATCCTGCTCCCATGGATCAGCGAGGAAAATTGCTGAGAATGAGATTTTGGTAGCTAAGCCTGTCTTAGTGCTGGTGAGTATCTGTGGACACAACTGTGTAGAGTGCCCTGTCATGCTGAGGTGCTGTTACATTTGCATGCAGTCTGCAGTTTTATTTGCATCTAAAAACTCAACTGCACATTATTTCTGGCTGCCCTCTCTGCCTCAGGGGAACACATGGATGCCCTTCCTCACCCACAGTATTAAACCATAGTCAGTGCAAATGTGTTTGGCTCTCATGTTGAGGTCCACATGGTTCATGGCATCTTAAGTGACATGGTGAGCCCCCCACCCATAGGGAATGCAGCAGATATTGTTTGGCCAACCTAAGGGCTTAGAAAGGGAGCAAAGTAGCACTGATGGGAAGAAGGGAGGAGGGAGGACACAGAAAACACAGACTATTTCTGTGTGGAAGAGATGGGGAAGAGATGTGCTTGAAGAAAAAGCCAGTGCATAAAGAAAAGGAAATTATAGCAGAGTTTTGATGAATTGAAGACATAATGGTCCATTCAGAGGGGACACACACTTGAGACCCTCCTCTTATTCTGCCATATAATGATAATTTGAAGGAAGACAGATGTTACAAATGTGGGGGGCTAATATTTCTACTGCTGTGTAGAAATATGCAGCTTCTGGTTCTCTGAGACAACTGGTGAGGATAGCACACAGCAGGCTTCCCTGGAGCAAACCCACCACACTCAAGGGTAGAGCCAGAAAATTTCTCTATTCCCTGTCCAAGCTTCAAATCAGGAAACACTAGAGAGAACACAGGTGTATGATATCCTCTCATCCATAACACATCAGAAATTTTAGTGCATAACCTAAGGTGCCTGCTATGTGATAGAGAGAAAAATAGTGTAGGTTATGCTTTACTGAAAAAAAACCACTATTAATATTTTGATTCTGTTTATCTTTACTTACAAAGAATAAAACCTCAGGGATAATGGGGACTGCCTGCCTGTACATAGTATTTTGTGCCTAATTAATTTTATGTCTGGGCACGAGCTGCTTTATCTGCTAGATTAGGTATCAGTTCTAATGTAACATTTCTTGCTTGTAGTTTGGGGCACAGGGCACCATTTTATTAGCCATTTTAGATTGCTTGTTTCATTTTGTTATACTTCCATAAAACTTCTAGCATAGCTGCTGTTTTCACTTCTCTCATAGTTGAGCAGACAACAATGTAAAGTTTTCAAACAAAAACCCTGGAGGTTTTACTGAGCTCCCAAAGATGAACAAAAGCAATGAGCACAGTCTGACCTGTCAGCAGAAGTTGTTTTGTTTCAATGATCACTCCACCATGTAGAATTCTTGCCACATAACAAACTCAAAAGCGGCATCTCCCAGAGACTCTCTCTGACTCCTCCAAGAAGTACCCTAGGAGAGGTGGGACAAGATGAATGGTTTGTACATTGCCTCTAAAGAGAGACTGATGATTACCTGGATGGGATCACAGAAGGCACTGCCAGCCAAAATCTTCCTCCTGCAGCCATCCTACAATCTCTGTGCCAATACCCTCGTAAGGATAAGCCAAACCCTGTCCCTCACTGAAAGGAGTGAATAGCTCAATAACAGCCTTTGCTTAAACTCTAATACATGGGAAAAAATGTGCATAAGGAAACCTGATGTCCAGCATCAGACAGAGCAGGAGCAGAAGAGTCCAAAAAGGCTGAGACCATGGGAGATCAGAGGAAGGATTCCTGGTATCCCATCTCAGGAATAATCCTCTCAGAGACATACTCAAACCACTCCACAAACTGATCAAGGAAGGAGCTTTGACATCAGTAGAGCTTAAGGGCTTGGGCTGAAACTGAGCTTCAAATGCTCATCTGTGAATTGAGGACAACGGGGTAGTTTAAGAAGCAATATGAGCTTGAATATGATATAGTATATGATATAGACTTAACCTAAGAAAACCAGAAGAGCAGCAGAACTCCCATTGTATACAAATTACTGGCTCTATATATGCCAAAGTATGACCTCCAGCTAGGATATAATAACCAGCTTTCATGAAGAGCACTCATTATATTGTGTCCATTATAAAAGAGCAGCTACATGACAGTGCCATAGGCTATAATGTTCTCACTTAGAAGAATTTCAATTTTCTTCTGAGAGACCTCTCCCTTTTGCAGGCTTATTTTGTGCATCCTGTGCTCATTTTTATTTTATAGGGTAAGATGTAGGGTATATTTTTGAGGTTTTTTTCTCCTAAAGCAACAAAGGAACTGCGCACAAAAAAATCTGTCTTGATTTTAGAGGCACAGCAAGGCAAAGATTCAACCAGTGTAAATCAGCATGATGAACACCAGCTGAGGACTTTTGCCAGACAACTATAAATCTGCTGGATCAAAGTGTTTGTCAATGACCAAAAATATCTCACAGAAATGGCCTGGCTAGCCCTCTGTTGACACAATAGAAAGATATTGCTAAATCAGCAAGAAACCTTGGATTTGTTGTGTGATGACTTAAAAGAAGTTTTCTCAGTTATTCTCTCAGCTCTTTTTCCTGAGTACTAAGTGTGAAACAACCCAAGGAGCACAAACATCTGGCTAAGGAGTGGGAGAAACACCTGTGGGATTTTGGATAAAATACTGACTGGCATAGGCAGATCTAGGCAGTCTGGTAGAATTTCTCAGCTATGAGTTACTGCACTTGTGCTCAAAAACAGCCAGGAAGCCACAAAGATACTTCCACATGCTGTTAGGCCTGTCTTAAGAGAAACAACAGATCTCTATAGAAAGCTACACCTGACAAAGCCTTCCTCATCACCCTTCATTCAATGGTGTGAAGATAGAGATAAGGGAGAGCAGGATGCCACTCTTCTAATCCTGCAATACCTAAAAACAACTGGGAAGAACAGCATCTCCCCCTGCCTAGTTCCTTCTTATTAGCCATAAATGACATGGAAAGGAGAAACTCCAATAGTTTTGGTGTTTTCATAAAGGCCTGAGTCCTGACAGTCACTTTCCCTAAAGAGATGCCAGTCTGGGTGAGTTCCTGGCCTGTGTTTTCACAGAGGTGTGGGCAAATGCATGGCAGAGTCAGAACAAGCAAGTTTCCACTGCAGGTGCAGCAGCTGTTCTCTCTCAGCCCAGGCAGACAAATATTCTGTGATTCACCTTGCACTGAAGGCAAAGAGCCCTCCTGAGGACTCTCTCTAGGATACTAAAGTTTTCCACACAGCCAGGAAATATTGTCCAAGGCTGCCTTGAGCTCAAGGCAGAGCTCATACCAGTCCCTGTCTTCAGTGTCACAGTAGGGAACCAGCATTCCTCCAAGGCTTGAGGGATGGGAGCTGGGTTAAATCTCAGGAACAGATTTCCCAGACCAGCTCACTGTAGAGGCACCTGCAGCCCCCTCTCAGCCTGGCTTCTCTGGGGGGCTGTACTGGGTCTGTCTGGGCTGGAGTTAACTTGTCCCACAGCAGCCCTGCTGTGTTTGTAGCTGGCACAGAGCTGATAGCACACCAGTGTTTCAGCTGTTGCTGGGCACTGTTCCCACAGTACCAAATCTTTCTTTCAACTCCTCCCTCCAAGACCCATAGGCTGGGTGTGGACAAGACCCTGGGCAGTGATACAGCCAGAACAGCTGGCCAAGAAGACCAAAAGGCTGTCCCATACCATAGGATGCCATGTTCAAAAAAAAACAACCTTATAGAAAAGGTAAGAGCAGGGCATATGTTACTAAGGTATTCATGTTCCAAAGCAAACACTACACATATTAAGATCTACCTCCCAGAAAGTAGCTGAACATCATATGCTGATGGGAAGTAGTGATTTTTTTTTTTCATGTCCTTTGCTTCCATACATGACCTGTGCTTTCTTTCATTAAACTGCCTGACCAATAAGTTTTTCAGGTTATTTTCTTGCCCTGTCCTGCTGAAGAGAGGGACTGAGAGAGGAATTGGGTGGGCACCTGAGAGACAGACAAGAGCAACTCACCACACAGAAGATGCTGTCAATCAGTGCTGCCAAATCCACACATAAAAAAAAGGTTGTAAAAAGCGAAATGGCCAGTGGTAAATGAACCTGGCAAAGAATCAAAAAATCACTACACAGGAAGAAGGAAAGACTAGGGAAGATGGACTCATCTCTAAATCATCCGTAGTAAAGCCATCAGTGGAGGGTTTGTAGTTTCCTGGGTCATTACTGGTTGGAGAGTTGCAAACAGGCACATTAATAGAGACATCACATTGCTGTCTTCTCCTCTCCAGGGTGAGAGTCCCTCTCTGGCTGGCTTGTAGGACACATCCCCAGGTCAGAGTCCTCTGTTCTCTCCCATGCCAGTAGCCCTTGCCAGAGTATCCCAGCAACAATCACACAACCTTTGGGGAGTGATGGAGTGACCAGAGAAATTGTCTCACAGTCCCTGAGTAATACCAGTACTTTCTTGCAGTCCCAGTTTCCAGCTAAACATTTTTTTTTGCCAGTCTCTACTTTTCTTTAAAGCCCACTGTCACCAATGCAATTCAGTTTTTCTGATTAGGCTGTGTGTCTGTGTGATTTGTACTAACAACCTCTGAACCTGCTGGCCAAAAATATTGACAGATGTCAGAGCTGTGGAGTTCTAACACTTTATGAAAACCCTGTCAATCCTTCCAGTGAGAAAATCTTGGCATGAGGCTACCCTTAAAGAGTAAATGCTTCAAAAAGCTTTGCTAGGCCACTAGTGGGTTTTTATTTCACTCAGTCATCTCCTTATTTGCATGTTTGGGTAGGATTTTTTTTTTCCCTCTGAGCTTGTGCAAGTAACCATGTGAAAACATTCAGGAATTTTCTTGATGGCAAGCTTGAGGAGGAAGGATACCCCAAAGATATCCCATACTCTCTACAGGTGATGTCAGGGAGGTAGAGGTTTATATTAACATTTTTGACTGGTCTACCCATCTCCTTCATGCAGAAGCATTTTATTTACAGATGTCACGGTGTGACTTGGGTTTGCCAACTTTAATATGTTTACTTTTTTTAGAGACAGGACCCAGGAGTAGAGACAAGGCAGGCTCAAAACTTAAAAAAGTACAAGAAAAAAAATTTATTAATAACACAAAAAGAATTCAGAATAAGATTCCTAGATTATTCCCTTCTCCCTTCATTTCACATTTTCTTACCAACCACATACAGAGAACACTTCAGTCAGTTATCCACCCAAATAATCATTTCAGTTCACTTAAGAGAGAAAAGTCCCTTTTTTAGTTATGGCTTAGGGGGTGTCTTCACCTTCACAATCTACATCC
>JAOTQP010001286.1:143376129-143434231 GCA_026413545.1 Cichladusa arquata | reverse complement strand
GTGTCGGTGGGGAGGATGATGATGGGGGTGATGATAGGGGTGATGAGGGGTGTCGGTGGGGAGGATGATGATGGGAGGATGATGATGGGGGTGATGAAGGGTGTCGGGGGGGCCCGCCCCTCCCGGCCCGGCCCCGAGGAGGAGCCGGCGGCCCCGCGCCGTCCACGTGGCCGAGGGCGCGCTATATGAGCGGCAGGAAGCGCCGGGGAGGGAGCGAGGGGAGGGACGGGGCGCCCGGAGCGGCTCGGCGGGCAGGGCCGGCAGACACACACACAGTCAGGCACAGACAGACAGACAGACAGACAGACAGACAGACAGACAGACAGACAGACAGCGCGGCGGCAGCCACAGCGGCGTCCGTCCGTCCGTCCGTCCGTCCCATCCCGGCCATGGGGCTCGGCCGGCCCCCCGCGCCCCGCCGTGAGTACCGCGGGACCCCCTTCCTCTCTCCTTCCTCCCCGCTTACCTGCAAACCCCGCTCCCCGCTGCCGCGGAAGGCGCGGTGGGAGCCTCCCAGGCTCCTCGTTCGGCCCTCGAGTTGTTGGGTTTTTTAAACCGTTCCTGTTCTTTAGCAGCAGGGGCGGCCCCGGCGCTGGCCGAGCCGCAGCATCCCGCGGTGCGGTGCCCGCTCCGGCGGCGGCCGCTCCCGGCGCGGCCGGGATTCCCCGCTGGAGGCACGGGGGTGGGCTCCGGGGCCGAGGGGCACCGCCGGGGCTGCTCGGGGGGCGGCAGCGCCGGGAACCCCCTGCCGCTGCCCGGGGAGCCGCTGCTGCCCAGCGCAGAGCCGAGCCTGCTGTTCTGTGGCATTTCTGCCGGGCTAGGCTGTGAGCCCGGAGAGCAGAGCCAGGGCTGCTCCGTTAGAGGGCAAAGAGCGGGCTGGCTGGCTAAGGTATCCGCTCGCACACTCCTCCTTGCAGAATTAGTAATTTGTGCTCCTCTAGAAATTAATCTTCGAGGTCAGCGGTTTGCTTTTATTGTGCTTGGTATATTTATCTCAGTACAGAACATCCGTCCCAGGTCCTTAGTGTGACTGTGTGTAGTCTTGGCACAAATGAAAACAAGCCAGTAAAAAAAAAAAAAAAAAGGCGCCTTAATGTAGATTTACTCATTTGAGGCACACAAGGTTTTTCAGCTCGTTGTAACGGTTGGGCTTGTATGTACCCAATATACTGAAATAACTCATTCACGTAATTGTAAGTCTGAATTATATATTTCTCTGCCGGGCACATATGTTGAAGGAAAAACCTCCCTAATTATGGATCTTTCAGGGAGATTGGAAGGGTGACAAAGCCCTTGTAATCTTTTGGGTCAATTTTCATAAGCTCCAAAAGCTCTCTTTGAAAAGGAAATTAAATTTCAGTGTACAAAAGGGACAGGAGATTCAAGGATATAAAAAAAGAGTCTCTTATTCCACTTTGATCTTGTCCTCAGGAGTTCATTTACTTTGGTGCTCTTCAGTGACACAAGTTAAAATAAGAGTTGCCTTTAACTGGAGCCTTCCTGCCCTTTGGCATTTCAGGAGTAGCAGCACACCCCTCCTGTATATTGTTTACACAGCTTCACCTGGGTGGCTGGCTCTGTGTGCAGCAACTGCTTGGAAACACTTGGCTTGTTACATACACAGCATCCTGTGCCGCCCATGCCAGCCAGTACCTTCCACAAGACGCTGTGTTCACCCCTCCTCAGTTTTTCTGTGCCAGTCCAGAGCCAGAGGTGCTCTGCCCGCCGTGCACAGTGCCTCCACAGAGCTGCTCTGGTCTTGGAAGAAGTTGGGGGTGGCCCTGGTTCCCTTTTCTGCTTTCAGCAGATGTTATCTGCAGGGCATGGCTGTGCTTGAGGTCCTTCCTGGGCTTATCTGGGACCCTGACCATTTTTAATCTGCTTGAGCACACGTCTGGTTGGTGGCTGGGGGTAAAGGAGGGAATGCTTGCATGTGGGTAAAAAGAGTGGGTATGTTTATTAGCTAATAGCATGTGTTTTCTTGATTATCCTGGAAACAAAAAAGCCCCAGCATAGGCCTATGGTAAATTTGGTGGTCTGTTCCTCTGCCACTTTCTCACTTCATTTACTGTTTTGGTGCTGCTGTAGGGTAACTTTTCTGTATCAGGAGGTTTAAATCCTGTGCCTCAACCAAGTCCCAGTCTATGGTTCTGCCAAACCAGCTTTAAAGTTACCACTAAGTTTCTAAACTACAGTTCTGCTAATACACTTTGATTTTAACTTTTTGCTTAGTTGTGTGTAAAAGCATTGTCTCTGAAAGTGCAGAAGAAGAGAGAAATTGTATTACTTTCTATTTTGGCTTGCTCACTCGGTGCACAATCTAAGTCTGCAGGGGAGACAGCAAGTTGCCCTGTTTGTATGAATTTGTTGCACGTCCTGGCCAGAAATGAACTTGAAACCTTCTTTGCGGTTTTTCTTCCAACTTGATTATAGTGTTACTGGTAATGGCCTCTCAATTGAGAAAGGTTGTTTTTCAAACTAAACATAATTTTATATAAGACTTTGTATGTGCTTATCAATTTTCTTTATGTTTATGTTTTTTATGTTTATGTAAAACTAGGAGCAATTTGAGAGGAAATTAGGGTCATGCAGATGGCAGTTCCATCTTCTAGGTTATAAAAACATATTTTATGTCAAATGAGTTGCAAATGCTGCCATTAAATGATAGTAGAAATAAATTTTTACTTGTAACATCTTTTGCACCTATTTTCAAAACTGGAGTGAAGCAGAAATTTGCTTTTAAAAAGCAAAGGAGAGAGAGCAAACTCAGCTCCACAGCATATTCCAAGTGCTGTTAATCCCACCACCTGGTGGAGCTTTTCATGGCTCTGGCTGAGGAAACTCTGAAAAGGATGTGTTTTTTGTCTTGTTTCAATACTGTCACATGCCACATGTGGAGTTTCTTCAACTTTTTTCTTTTTCATACCAGACAGTTAATTTTCTATGTCTTCTGTATCTTTTCTACTTTGCAGAAGGCAGCATAGGACTATTGATGCTTCATCTGAAGCAGCAGATAGATGAACTGGTGAAGCAGGGGATAAAGTTTTCACCTACAAGTACTTAAGTGGAAGAATTATTTTTAATAACTATCCCCTCTGCCAAGATACTCTGGTGGAACCTTTCAGTGCAAGCTCATTTAGCTTTGTACTAATAATTTTTATATTTTTATATAAATATTACTATAGCATATTTTTATTTACGATAAAATATTTGCTGAACAGCCTGTGTTCAATCAAACTTGCAAGGAGCAGAGAAGCAGATATATTTTGAACTGATCTGAGATTCCTGATGTAGGTTATTAAAACATGGGAATGAATTCCAGGAATTAAAGTGAAGTATGGCAGATGTACTTCACCCCTCCTCTGCCACAGTCTTGCTTGACTGCATCTAAGCCTGTCTGTTATGTTTATGGTGTGCTTCCTAACTGATAAATGAAAATCTAACTCACAGGTGATGCCTTAGGTATGCAGGCTGAAAGTAAACTCTGGGGTTATCTGTCAGCTCACAGTTCAGAGGAATTGCTGACAACAGCAAGAAAGCTCCTTGACCCACACAGACATTTCCTGTGCACGGCACGCAGCCTTGTGGGCAAAATACTGCTGTAAATGTTTATATTGCTCTTTTTGCCACAGTGCCTGTGGCAGCAGCCAGCAGACCAGTGGAGGCTGTGGCTAGCCTAGGGATGTGACAGCTCCCATTGCCCCTCAGTCCTGGCAGGCATAGTGTGCCTGTGCCTGGTGGGATGGCCAGCTGCCTTTGAGCCCATGCAGAGCCTGCCTGCATCCCTCCCTGGGCTGGCTCGGTGTCTGAGTCATTGCCCAGTAGGTATCTGCTCTGTATCACCCATCATGTGCCTCAGGGAGCTGGGAAGCTCCTACCAGGGGATCTTGGCTTCTCACCTGTGCTCTCTTAGTGCTGTTTGAGCTGCCCTGCACTATCTGTCCTTGTCTTCTGGTGCCAGTACAGAAAGGTGTGGCTGTCTGACACCTGCTGTTGTATTTGAAACTTCAGGAGGGTGGGTTTGATGTCCAAGGTATCTTCAGTGGCATCTAAAATGTACCTGGCAACTGAATTGACCCTGTGGGAGCTATGTGTGTTTTCTGGTCACAAACCTCTATCTTATGGAATAGATGACCTTATCAACATAAGTGGCCTCTATTCAGTGTGTATGTCTGTTAGTTGTTCAAAGTTGTCACTTCTTGTGACCCCTCTTGTCCTGATAAGGGCTCTGGGCTGACCTGACACTAATTAACAGCAGCCACACAGGAACTGCTGCCACCCTTCTGGTCACCTTTCCCACTCTTACCCCAACCTCCTCTTCCCACTGGTGCCAAGTGTCCCATGCTCTGGTTTGTAAGTAGCAAGCTCAAGTCACTTTGTGTAAAATGTCCTATAAAACTGAAAAACTCTTTTAAGTCAGGGCTGCACAGCCGCCTCAAGCTGTGAAATAGCTGTGGAATGTGGAAAATAGGGGGGTCTTGACAGACAGGGAGCTCTTTAAAATAAACTCCCCGTAGTATTGGTAGAAGCTTGCTCTGAAGCATGAGTTAAGATTAGGAATGTCATCAATTGTAAAGACTGTAGTAATTGTTAAAATACAATTCTGGAGAAAGGAGGATGGAAAGCAATTCTTTCCTGGCTCTGCTTCACTTTGAACTGCCTGTGATTAAGTTGCTTCATCTGGACTGACGTGCACATCCCTCCTCGGGGAGAGAAGATTTGTGCCCTGCGTACGAGATGACCAAACCTTTGAGCAGAGAGGAGTTGTACTATTTCAGGAAACCTGTTAACCTCATCAAGCCACATCTGTTTCTCTGGACCAGTCCCACAGCTGTTTCTGCCAAGCAATTTCAAATTATCCTAGAATGCAAAAGAGACACAACATAGTGGTTGAAACCTGTACCTGGTGACACATGTTTGAAGTGTAGCTGTCTTTCTCTAAGGACATCATCTCAACAGAACTTTTTTTGTCTTTTTTTGTAGTAACTTTTCCACCTCTTTGGAAACCCTTTGTCCCAGCAGGTTTTCAGTGCAGGCTCAGCACTCTAGCTTTCCCTCCCAAAAGATTTGAGGGGAGGACAAGGGGCAATGGGTGACAGGTTAGAGCCCACAGGGTGCAGGCGCATTTCCCACCTTGCTGGTGCCTGACAGAGAGCTGCTGCTGGCATGGAGGGGACCACACATACTCTTGGTACCCCCAAAACTCCTGCAGTGGACTCTTTATCCATCCCTCTGGAGGATTGTTCTGGAGAGTAAAAACTGGCACAGTGACACTGAGGCATTAAATCTAGTACAATTTTAAAATGCCTCTGGACTAAATAATTGCTACTGACATTTTTCCAGGAGTTTTGGATTTTTTTTTATTTTTGTTTTTAAAGCTTTGGTACACAAAACAAAGGTGTTTCCTTTTAAAGGACATTACATTATTTCTAGAGGCTGGATCTTCAATCAATGACTTAATCTTACTTACCTGAAATATTTTGTGTGCTGACACATCACAGTACTGTACCAGCTCAAAAAAGAAATCTAATTCTATCAAATCTGCCAGCTCAGTTAACATGAACCTGCCAGGGAAGCATATGGCATCACCTCCAGTTCTTTTAGGAAGGTATCAGATTCCCACTGCCAGCTCAAATTCAAAGCACAGTATATGTGGCCAGGTTTGGATTTTAATAAAATTTTCTAAGGTCCTTCTTGGATCCTGCCATGCAAAACCACAGATCAAACTGGAAGATATCATCTGAATATTTGGGTGGAAACATAGCAGTTTCGAGTCCTACAGCCAGTCCTTTGGGATTAGTCTTGAGGCAGAGACCTGTGTTACTCCACCCTGAGACTTCTACAAGCTCATGTGTAAAGAACATGATGTGGGGCTACATGCAAGTTGAATCAGAGCTGACCTGGCAGTTTCTGTCTCTTTTTTGATACTCTAGAGTGCATCCAAAGCTGCTAGGGTGTGATAGGGACACCCATGCCTGTATCTTAAATTCCTTTAGCCTGATAGGAGATGGTGATGCCTTCAATGAACCTGTAGCCTGCATTACTGCAAGACTTTCACTGCAAATGCTGTTGCTCCATGTATCTAAAGCTCTCTTACTAGAGCTTCACTTAAATCAGTTTGTGCAAATTATCCAACTCAGATATTTTTGGTGACAACACTGAGAAAAATACTCATTTACATTGAATTAAAGCAATTTTTAGCTAAGCAAAGGCAGGTCAAAATAATTATGGTTTTGAGAAAGTGATGCATTGTTGCTTTTAGATTTACTTCATCTTAATTCCAGGTCCATTTCAAACCTCTCGGGTAGTCAGAATTACTCATTTACTCATTACTCAAAAGAACCAAGTCTGCTGAGATGTCAGAATGATTCCTCTGAATTTGATGTCACCTGTATTGTCACAGTTTGTCAGCCAATGGCAATACTGATGTTATAGCTGTATTTGGGGTTTTGTTTCTTTTTTTCTTTGAAACTATTTTTGTAGTGAAATTATTATTCTTTGGAAGGTTTTACCTTGTTTGTCTCTTCAGGGAAAATTCGAAATATTTTGAGTAAGAAAAGGATCTCTCCTGCTCCTCAGTCTAGTGCTTATTAGGAGAATTAGAACTCTTCCTTCTTGATCTCCCTTTTCTTTTCAAGTCCTGTATCCTCTGCTTTTCCCCTTCAGTTAAAATCTGCCTTTATTGAGAAGCATTGACTTTATGATCAGATCTCCTGTGGCTTCACTCTGCCTGTTAAAACAGATCTGCTGCTCTTCTCAAGCAGCTGGCTTGATTCTAGCCTAAAAATTCAACCTGAGAAGTGAAAATGAACTTCTGCTTGCCCCCCATCCCATTAACAAATGTTCAGCTTCAAACCTCAAACTCTCATACTGAGGGCTACCTATATCTCTAGGGGATCAAGCAGTAGCACTGCTGGGAACACAAAGCAGGTAGGTACTGAATTTACAGGCATTTGATGCATGTACAGCAGCTGAAAATGCCACAGCCCTTGGAACTGTACAAGTTGTCATGGAATCATAGAACATCCTTAGTTGGAAGGGACCCACAAGGATCATTGAGCTGTCCCTGTGCAGGACATCCCAAGAATCCCACCCTGTGCCTGAGAGTGTTGTCCAAATGATTCTTGAGCTCTGGCAGGCTTGGTGCTGTGATCACTGCCCTGGGGAGCTGTTCAGCTCCCTTCTCCTGGGCTGCCTGAAATGCCTGTGGTGTGGCTTGCTGGTGTAAGTGGGGACTCTGCAGTGGATTCGTGGAGAAAATCTGGGCAGGGGTCACAGCTGTGGGGTCAGGATATGGCTCTGCTTCAAGATCACAGCTATAGGCAAAAAGATGTCAGCTCCACCAAGGTTATGTGATGTGAAGTGCCCATGGAAGCACAAAGTGTATGTGAGAGCTTCTTCAGAGCTTCAAGAGTTTTTTCTACTTTCACCTCCATTTCTCTGCTTTCTGAGTAGGTACTGAAATGTCCTTTAGTCCTCCTCTTCAGGTTTTTTCTCTGTCATGGCTTAACCCCCCCAGACAGCAGCTACACCCCACACAGCCACTCTCTCACATTCCCTGCAGTGGGAGAGAACTGGGAGGGTGAAAGTGAAAAAACTCATGGGTTGAGATAAATCTAATGTGTAAAGCGTAAGCTGCACATGGCCAGCAAAGCAAACTAAGGAATTAATTCATCAATTCCCATGGGCAGGCAGTTGCTCAGCCATCCCCAGGAAAGCAGAGCTCCGTCCCATAAAGTGGTGAATGGGCAGATCCATGCCATCACTCTGAACATGCCTCCTTTTCTTCTGCTCCCATCTTTGTATGCTGATCATGATGCTGTGTGACCTTGGGCCAGCTGGGGTCAGCTCTCCTGGCTGTGTCCTCTTTCAGCTCCTTGTGCTCCCCCAGCCTCCTTGGGGTGGGGTGGGGAGCAGAAAAGGCCTTGGCTTTGTGTAAGTAATAATGAAAACATGCCTGTGTTATCAACACTGTACCCAGCACAAGTCTAAAACAGCCTCATACCAGCTACTGTGAAGAAAATTGACTATCCTGGCCAAAACCAGCAGAGTCCTTCTTTTGCACATCCTTCCTCTCATCCATCCTTTTCCCACAAATTCTCCTTGCTCAAAGAGAGCAGGTTATTCCTGCAACTTGCACCAGCCCCTTTGTTCTCTGCATGCCAGGATCAGAGTGAACCAAGGCAGCAGGAGAGCCAGGGACACCCAAACTTTCCATCTGAGGACGAGCGTGTAGTGTTGTGGTTGAGAACTTGAAGTGCCTTTCTCAGCTCCCTGCTCCAGACTTTCTGGCTGCAAAGGACAGTATTTCAGTTTCCTGGAGGTTTAGTTCAGCCTGTAAAGTGGTTGGAGATTCCTGTAAGGATGTAAACATTGCCCTTTTGACCAACAGCTGGATTTTTGAACTATGAAAGAAAGGGGAAATCTACCACATGGAGAAAAGAGCTTTAGAGAAGGGATTCACTCTCTGCCCCTCCACTGAGTGGTGCAGTCATCAAAGATGTACAAAAGCACAGATGATGCAATATAAATCATCTATATTTTCTGGTTTTTCTGTATATTTTTGTTTTGTTTACTACAATGCAGTTACCACTATAGTGCTACAAGGATTGTGCAATTTGGTGCTTTATCCATGTGGCAGTTCATGAACTGCTTTTGCTTGCCTGGCTCTTAAGACCTCACAGAGGAACATAGTGTCATTGACTCCCTGTGGCTGTCAAAGCAGATTTTCAGTTAAAAAGTATGCAAAAATAGATATGTGAAAGTAAAAGCTGCTTCAGACCCGGAGTTATAGAGAAAAAGCCTGTATTGTGATGGCTGGATGTGTGAAATAGCAGCAGCTTCACAGCTTTATGATAAAACTATAAGGGTGCTGGAGCACAGCTGTCCTGCATCCTGCTGTTAAATCCATCTCTCCAGTTCAAAGACAAGGATGTTGTGTGGGACAGTGTGTCAAATGCTGTGTACAAGTTCATGTAGATGATGCCAGTGGCTCTTCCCTCATCTTGAAGCTTTGTAAGACCCTTGTGTGCCCATTGTAGAAGGCCACCAGATTTGTCAGGAACAATTTGATATAATGCTCACGTTTCAGACAGTTAATTACACTGACAAAAGTTGGGTGTTAATGCCCAGGTAAGAAGACACTGATTTGTGTTTCCCTGAAATCTCTGTAACTCTGTTACAGAGCCCAGTGCTTCAAACAGAAATTATCCCAAGCAATTGCATAACTGGTTGTGAGGCCAAAGAGCAGAGAAGCAGGAGATGGATACTGGGTGTTGAAAAATACAAGGTTATTGAAAACCAGAAGGTGATACAGTAATTGCAGAAGTGGCTAAAACACTTGGAAGTAGCAAAGGAACAAAGCAGTTTAGGATAAGCTGCTTTTCTTCAAGGCCAAAGTCTCCTGTCTATACTGAGCTGAGTATTGGCAGAGGATGTTGCTATGTATTTGCAATTCATTTTGGAATGTTTTTAATGATGGAGGTCTGTATGGAAAAGAATCAATAGGTTAGAATTACCAATCAAACCCCTTTGGAGGGGGATGTCTCTGTTTCACAGAGCACCAGAAGAGGCTGCTCGTTTCTTCCTCTGTTGCCATCTGACCTGCTGCTGGTGTAGGAGAGGGGCTCATTTGCTGAGCTTTGTTTGTGCTGTCTTAGGAGGATACACACTTTTCCTTTGCCTGTAACAGGTCTGGATGAAGAATTCTATCATAGAATCAATTAATTTGGAAAAGATGTTTAAGATCATCCAGTCCAACCATCAACCTATCACCAACACCACGCTCACCATTAAACCATGTCCTCAAGTGCCAAAAGTTTTTTGAGCAATTGCAGCGATGGTGATTCCACCACTCCCTCGGGCAGCCAGTTCCAATGCCTTACAACCCATTTCATGAAAAAAAAAAGTCCTAATGCTAAATTTAAAGTTCCCCTGATGCTACTTGAGGGCATTTCCTCTCATCTTGTCACTTCTTACTTGGGAGAAGAGACTGACCTCCACCTGGATATAACCTCCTCTCAGGTGGGTGTGGAGAGAGGGAAGGTCTCCCCCCAGCCTCATTTTCTCCAGGTTAAACACCCCCATCTCCCTCAACTGGTACTCATAAGACTTGTATTCCAGCCCCTTCTCCAGCTATGTAAAGCTAAAATTCTGCCAGATTAAGGCAGAAGTGCTCAGTGTGGCCACTGTCTCTGCTGTTCCCACACTCCAGTGACAGTAGCTCTTTGTCCCTTTGGTTTAAAATACCCAAGTCCTGTCTGTGGTGACTGTCATCACACTAATTGAGAAACAATCCTAAGAAATTTGCCCTATTTTCAAGTTATTATCTTGGAAAAAGGACAGTTATCTTGTGGGAACAAGCTGGACCAAGAGTTACATCTTAGTGCAGCAGAAAGCAGTCCTTACATCCTTCTCAGGCAAACTATCAGAGACTCACTCACCCAACTTTCCTTCTTTTGTGTGTGTGTGTGTGAATTTTTAAAGAAGCACTGCTCAAAATGTCTTTTTTTCTGACTTATCTTGCCCCATGCAAACTTCTAAGTTATCTATATTTTACAAAATAAACCCACCAGGCACAGCTCCACTTTGGAAAACAGCTTTTCATTAAGGTGTAACTCTCCTCTGCCTTGCTCTCAGAGCCACTAACCTTACTTTTGTTATGTCTCTGAATTTGGAAAATAGTATTATGAGTCTGGCTGTTGTCTGCCACTACAATTTTTACACCTGTACTGTCTTGCTTGGAGATTTAGTGGCTCTGATATGCAGAAGGTACCATCGTGTATCTTCAGTGAGGAGCTTCTCGTGGAACAGACTGGAGCTGGAACAAGACCCCAAGGCAACTTGCTGCACTTGCTGTGGGAGTTTCAGTCTGGGCAGAGGGGCACACCCTGAGGGTGGGATTACCAGGGTGGGATTAACCCTTCCCACTCTTGGAAGAGACCAGCTGGCTTTCCAAGGCAGCTCTTCCTCAGGGAAGTGGTGCCTGTGGGGCAGGAGCCACCTGCCGTGCTGCTGGCACTCCCCTCCTTAAACCCTGAGATGTGGCACACTGCCACCCCTGCCCAAGGGTTAATTTAAGGGCAAAACCGGGACAGATTTGCTTGTTTTGAAAAGTATCTCTTTCACAGTCCTTCATCTCTACAAAAGGAACCCATCCAAATCTGCCTTTGTTACTTTTGTATCTGATCAGGCTTCAGTTGACAACTCTAGCTCTTGGAGCTGGAAATTCTGTTATTAGGGCACTGACACTTTTCTGAATATTAAAAACCTCTTGCTTTTATAGCTGTCAGAATCGATCTTTCAGATCTCACCCACCAGCTGCTGGGCTCTATTGTGAGCTGATTTGTACTCCTGGGCAGGCAAGTGTCAGCATTGTTTTGCCTGGCACCCACAATATTGACTTCCAAGGAAAGGAGGGTGTTTCTGTATCTGGGATCAAGGGGATCAAAACCATCCTGGGGTTTTTTTTTTATGATACTCTCTTCTGTCAGAAAAAATGCTGCATAACACTTTCCCCTTTCTCCAAGAGAGAACAGGGTCGTGCTCAGTAACCTTGAGTATAGACCTGTCGTATCTAGTGAGCTCATTAGAGCTTGATCTGCTCATTACCTGTAGACTTTTGAAGGCAAGACCAAAATATTCCAGAAGTCAGCGAGGGCAGCATGCTTCCCTCTGAGTGAGCATGGGAAAGTTGTTCAGCACATGTATTTGAATTGATTGCTGAAGCTGACATCTGCTTACTGTGGTTCACAAGCTTGTGGCTTCTCATAATCTGTAAAATACATGGCATTTGTATGAACAGGCTTGTCAGTTGTAGTTCCCTTACCCAAAGCCAACAGGACTCTTCCATCTGTGTAGCAGAGCCCTTTCCTTAGAGCCATCAGTCATCATAGTCTAAGAATCTAGCTGAAAGTGAGTAAAAATAAAATTTTCTTCCCTTCCCCAAGGAAATTCTTTCATAGGTGTGGCAGCTCTTATCAGTCTACTTATAGCTCCTATTGAATTTCAACTTCCTGTCCAAAATTGTTGGGATGTGAGATGGTTAACAAGGTGTTCTTCCTCAAAGGCCACAGGACAAGGGATCCTTGTCAACAGTATGTAGTGAAAGATTTCAAACCTGATGAGTGACTTTAGGGCGTGCAGCAGACACCCAGAGAGTGTCTTGGGTGTTGAGAGAGTTAAAACTGGTTTGGATTTTTTTCAGGAGGTGCAGAACAAAGCCACAGCACTGGCATTAGCATTGAAGATGTCCTTCAGCCTGCCTAGTTGGCTATTTTGGGAGACACAAGTGATGTAAACATCATGGCAGAGAGACTGAAACACTTGTTGTGGTTTAACCTCAGTCAGGAACTAAGCACCACTTTCAGTCCCCCACCAGGGGGACTGGGGGGAGAATTGGAAGGGTAGAAGCTGCAAAAGTCATGGGTTGTGATAAGGACAGTTTAATAGGGAAAGCAAAAGCCACGCACACAAACAAAAGAAGGAAATAATTTCCTGCTTCCCATGGGCAGGCAAGTGTTCTGCCATCTCCAGGGCCCCATCACAGGTGATGTTGACTTAAGAAGACAGTTACCCCAAATGTCCCCCCTTCCTCCTTGTTCCCCCCACTTTATTTACAGAGCATGATGCCATGTGGTCTGGAATATTCCTTGGGTCAGCTGGGGTCACCTGTCCTGGCTGTGTCTCCTCCCAGCTTCCCATGACTCCCAGTCTTCTTACCACCATGGCAGAATGAAAACCACCCAAAACAGCTCTGTACTGGCCCAAATCAGTCACCACTCCACACTAAGTAGAGTGGTGTTTACGCAGGCTCATGCTCTCCTTCTCAGGGGGTAACTTCAGAGTTCCCCATCACTTGTGGGACTTGTATCATTACCTAAACAGGGTGGAGATTTATCACTTGGCTTCTTCCATCAGGATTCTCTAGGTGCACTGAAAACCAATATGTGGGTGCACACAGCATCATGAATGGCCAAAGTTAAATCCTTTTGGTTTAGCTGAACAGAGATAAACCTTTCATCAAGGTGGTGACTTGGTTTCTGAGCTTACCTAAAAATAAACAAGGTGCTGACTGGCATGGTTATATTTTCATTGCTTGACCTATCAAAGCAGACAGTGGCAGGGAAAGGACACATCTGAAAATGTTTGGATGACATTGCATTAATTTGTAGCAATGCTGGAATTTCCGTTGAGATGCTTCCTAAGGATGTTGCAGGCATCCAGCAAAGGCTCTGCTTGTTCTTTCCTTTGATATGTTCCCAGAACCAGAGACAGATGCTGTAAAATTGAGTAATTAAATATGTTGATTTCTTGTAAAAAATGATTATTGTAGTTAATTTCATAGTTTGAGGGTAAGGGGGATCTTTAAACATATCTTCACTTTGTTTGTGTAATTTGAAGGTGGCCTTTTTTTCTCTTTTTTTTTTGGTGCTGGTTTGTGGAGGGTTTTTTGGGTTGGGTTTTTTTGTTGTTTTTTGTTGTTTTTTTAAGGCTTATTTAAGAACTATATGGGCAAAAATACTTTGAAATGCCAAACATCTTCTGTTGTGTGTTCAGAGTAGGACTTTCTTTGCTCTTCAGTTCAGAGTGCCTTAGACAGAATGGGAGAAGGACATGAAGGAGAATTGTGTTGTACTTAGCAGAATTAGAATAAGCCCACAAGCACGTGGTTTGTACTTTTTAATTCCAAGAGCCTGAATCTGATCTCACTCCTACTAATCTCTAAAGGGATTATTCCTGATTTACACCATCCTGAATGAAATCAGAATCTAGCCCTGAAAGCCTGTTTGTACTTCAGACATTGTCTCAAGGCAGCTGACCTGCAAATATGAAAAGGAGACCTGAATTCCTGTGGGTTAACTGTTTAAATCTGTCAAGCTAAGTCAACTACAGCTTGTTTAGCAGGGAAATGGTACTGCAAAACCTCAGGCTAGAACCCATTTACCTCTGTTGGACTAATGGGAGGTAATCAGAGGATCCTCTTTGGTACAACAGTGCTCTGCATTTGCATAGCACCTTTCATCTGAGGATATTAAATAACTACTTCATTGCACTTCTGGAAGCTGTTCAGCCAGACAAATCTCTTTAATGACCTGCTGCGACTCTGGTTGCTAGCAGTGAAGCAAAAATAAGTTAGTACATTGAGTCTTTGGTCATGAGTGGCATCTGTAAGAAGAGGTCTGCAACCTAGAACAGTGTGAAGCTGTGAGCTGAAAATATTGGGGTTTCTGGAAAAAAAGGCTATGTCATACTTAGCTGCTGAGAAGAAAATTGATTTTTATTAGCACAGGTTCAGTTAGTGTTCACTGAGACAGGTACCAAAAGCAAGTGTACAGTTTTAGGGTAGGAAGCCTTTAGGTTGCCTTTAAGTCACCCTGCCAACTCCTTAATGGCCCTAAATTAATATTCTTTTTGTTCATGTTTTGGTTGTCTACATGCTCATTTTTAAGCCTGTGTTTATATTGCGATTAAGGGAAAGTTGAAAACACTTTTTCATGAGGTTCCTCTAAAGGAAACTGGCATATTATTTTATACCTGTGCATATTCTCAAACGAGCATGTCATGTTTGTCATTCTGCAAAGCACAGTTTTGGTGTGGTGACATATTTGCACAGTGTTTGAACATACTAAATGTAGCCATACAGTGGGAACCAGATGAGTAGCCTCATGCAATGGCACACCTATTTCCTTTCAGATTTTGTTCTTGAATTTGGTTATCAGCTCAGATTTCTTAGTAACTGTCTCTCTGCCATCTCAATTTGAGATGCTCCAGGATTTAGACTACAGTAGTTAGATGATTGTGGATCCTGTCTTTATGGACTGTAGGATTCCTACATCCCATGATTCACCCAGTATAATGGAAAAAAAACCACTGAACTCTGGGACACATCAAAAAGGCCCAGTATTGGAAGATTTTGCTCACACTGGTTCAGTTATCCCATGCAAACATGTGCTCCTGCTGTGGAGCTGAGACACTTTTTCCTTTCCAACCTGAAAGCATGGTTATGACATTAAATGTATTGAACCAAATTTGACATGCACAGTCATTTGTCTGGAAAATACCCTTATTTTTCCTTACAATAAGTAAGAAAGTCTGCTACTTCCTCAAAAATGTATTTAGTTTTATTGCTAGTCACTCCAAGTTGTTAGCCATGGCTGATGTCAACCCTGCCTGTCTATCAGCAAGACTGGAGGAGCTAATGACTGTATTCCTGGAGGTGAGACTACATTGATTCAAGCTGAAACAGCTGGTGAGCAATGCTCTGAGGAGTTGGCATGAAAATAAAAAAAACAGGAGGCTTTGTGTCAATAGTTTATATGAGTAACCCAGAAAACTCTGTAGTGAGATCTCTGCATTTTTCTGTTTTCCACAAATGAATCATCACCTCAGGTCCACATCTCTCTACTTTTCTACATTTGCCTAATATAAAGCAGAGTAAGTGCCATGTGAGCAAATATGGGATTTACTGGGGGAATGAGAACTCCTGGTTAATCCCACACTCTTCAGCAAATCTCTCCCTTCCTTTGATTTCACCTCTACAGCAATGTGTGCATCAACCTGGGTCCTCTTCAGTGAAAAAGAGTGATACTGGACCTTCCTTTGAACCTTTTGCTGTTTTATTGAATCAAATTCTCTCTATATATCCACTATAGGGTAAGAGACATTTTTCCCTGTTTGTCTCTGCTGGTCCCATGAAGTCTGTTGCCACAGCAGATGTAAAGGTGGAGAAATTTTTAAATACACCACATACCAGATATAAAATCTACTGCCTTGCTGAACTGGCTAATGTTGCTTAGCTGACATTTCTGCAGTGTAGGAAAAGCTATATATTACTGGCCAAGCACTTCGTAATTTTCTGTTATTTCTAAAATGGATGCCAGCAATTGAAAATATTGAGTAATTTTTAATTGAAGTGATATGATCAGTGGGTGATTAGCTTTTGGAGTGCCTTGGATATATGCTGTGTTGTAGAGACAAGCCATCTGGAGCAGGGCTGTGGTTTAGCTGCTGTAATGAGTGCCCATGGACTGCAGTGCCAAAATGACCAGGTTTATTACATCGATGAAGATCTTGAGTAATTCAATTCATTTTCACAGATCTAAATGAACTAAAATGAGAACATAATTTGGCCTGAAGTTTTAGTTTGATGCTCTTAATTATTAAACCAAGGATCATCGATGCATTTTCCACTATGCTTAAAATAACCAGCCATAGCAAATCAAGCTGTTGAGTTCCTTCCTCTGCCTGCAGCTTTTACCAAATTTACCATGGCCATGATTTTGCCTGGATGGCCAGTGTGACTTCATTAAGTGCTGCTTGTATTTGCTGCTCCTCTGACCTACAGGCATCACAGTCTGCATCTAGTCTTGGGGATAGGCTGGCAGGGGAGAGGAATCACAGAACCACAGAATGATTTGTGTTGGAAAGGGCCTTTAGAAGTCACCTAGTCCCACTCCCCTGCAATGAGCATGGATGTTTTCACTAGACCAGGCTGCTCAGAGCCCTGTCTGTGCTGACCTTGGATGTTTCCAGGTGTGGAGCACCCACCACTGCTCTGGGCAGCCTGTGGCAGTAACACTCTCACTCCTGGGGTTACTGGGCAGATGAGACCCACCATAAATCTGTGTTAGCCACAAAGCTTGCATTGCTGCAGGGTACCTGCAGTAGCCCTGCTTGTGCTGCCAGGCTTGTAGCTGCTGGACTTAATTACTCTAAAATGAAGACTGATTTGTGATATCACACCAAAATCAATCCTCTCTCTTCCTGAAATTTTCATTACACAGTCCTTTTGCTGAAGTCTGATCAGTCATGGTGATGTACATCCCTGAAACTTGAATCTGAAGTGCTGCCCTGTATTCAGTGTATCAAGGGGTGTTTGGAGCAGTGAGGGTTACTGGAGGAAGTGACTGGAAGTGGCTGAAAGAAAAAAAAAAGCAAACAACCTTTGAGAATGCTTTGATCTGAAATCAAATATCTGCACCAAGGAGGCAGTGTATTTTTAGGAAGAGGGCACAGGCTGCATGTAAGTAGATGCATTCTATTTGATGTGCTGAGATCAAGGTGTTGGAGTCTTTAACTGCTCATCTGACCATCTTATCTTGTGTTTTCCCTCTTAATTTTTCCCTTGTGTTTTTCCCATTTATTCTGTGAAACATTCTTATGCAAAGCCAAGTCTCCTGCAACTCAAGCAAGCTTGTTTGTG
Source organism: Cichladusa arquata (assembly GCA_026413545.1). NCBI lineage: Eukaryota > Metazoa > Chordata > Aves > Passeriformes > Muscicapidae > Cichladusa > Cichladusa arquata. The sequence goes on along the minus strand of JAOTQP010001286.1, from coordinate 143,417,028 downwards.
GCACAAGAGCAAAGAAGTGTCAGAGTTTTGGTTTTGTATAAAAACACATCACTTATTCCCTTTTTTTCCTCCCCAAGCTTGTTATTAAATGAGCAGTACTCTAATGAAGCATTTAATGGAGAAAACAAAACAAAACAACTTCTGTATCCTCTAGATTGTTCCCAAATCTGTGAATGAAAAATTATTTAGAGATTAAAGCCCTTGCTGTTTCCTGTGTCATTGCAAAGCAATAATGAGCAGAACTTGAAAAGCTCTGCTCTCCCCTGGTTTGGAGTACCAGCCTCTATCACAGCATCAAACAGCTATGCCAGCACTTTTTCATGGTACCAGATGATGAAGTTTCATAGCAGATGCTCCCCAGTTTAATGCTGCTAGTGACTTTGTGATTGAGACTTACAAGTTTGAAATCTCAGCTTCAGCATTGGAGCTTAAACAATCTGTACAGGAAGAGGCTGTTGAGAATGTAAGAATCAGTCTAAAATTGTCAAGTTTTCCAGTTTTTATTGCGATTTCCCCAAAGCCACGCAATCCACAGCAGACCCAGGAATAAATTGCAGGAATCAGGTTCTTGCTGTAAGCAGGGACAAGTGGCGTGCCCTGAGCACTGGCACATGATGAACAAGCCTGTGGTTTCTCTCAGCAAGAGGTGAGTCACTTGGGTAATTCCTATTTTAAACAGCAGAACTGCATTCATGCTTCAAGCAGCCAAAGAAGAATAAACTTCAGGTTAAAACCTTGTGTTTTGTGTCATTACCTTCTTCTCCTTCCTTCTACCCCTGCAGTGACAGTGTGTCAGAGGGTAACAATGGGAATGGGAGCTTTGCTGAGTGTGAGAATAATAAAATCCAGCAAGGTCTACACTGTGCAGTCCTAATCTGCAACAAGAGAAACAGAGCACTTGTCTTGACTTTTCATGTACAGGAAAGAAAAACAGGGGCAGATGGAATTTTAACTAAATGGTTTAGGTTTTGCAAGCTACAACCTTGTAGCCTTTAATGTACTGTATGGGAAGAATGAGTGGCTCATTTATTGTGAGGGTGGTGAGATACTGGAACAGGCTGCCCAGAGAAGCTGTGGATGTCACATTCCTGGAGGAGTTCAAGGCCAGGTTGGATGGTGCTGTGACTTCCTCTAATGGAAGGTGTCCCTGCCCATGGCAGGAAAAAGAAGGTCTCAAAGGTCCCTTCCACCCCAAGCCATGCTGTGATTAGTAGCCCTTGGTACGTATCAGATGTGGTTACAGATGCCAGTGTGTGTTTGACAGTGTGCTGGGAGTAGATGTCCCTCAGCAGGATTTGCTATCAGCATGCCAAAGACGTGGGACATTGAGGTGTTATCCAGGTGGGATGCTGCCATGCCTGCCATGGAAGCAGAGCTGAGATCCAGCCACGCTGACCCTTTTGCAGAGAAGGGTGCATTGTGCAGGAGAGGATCAGCCCAGGTGCACAGCAGTGCCCCGTGGGATGGGACTTTGCTGCCAAAGTAGCTGCAAAGGTGACATCCTCTTAAGCAGAAAGCCTTGGTGGCCAGAGGAATTTCTGCTGCCCAGGCAGCTCCATAACCTGAGGTGCTGTGCAGTCTGCAGTGACTCTGCTGACCACTCAGAGATGAGATTTCCTACTGTACTTGGCATGCAGTGATGGAGAGTGGAGGGAGCTGCCACTATGGACCTCCTCTGGCAGGATGAAGCCTGTCACTGTTTCATCTCTGTCTCCTCTTGGTCCCAGTGCTGCAAATGAGGTTGAAATGTGGCAATTGCATCTGTGCCAGGGAAGGTGGTTTTAGGTTTTCAGGGCTTCCTGAATATGGCAGCTCCAGTACATTTTGTTCCCAGGCATGCCTTTATTCTTCATTTCTGTGGCTTTTCAGGCAAGGCACTGTCCTCCTGGGTGTCCTGGGTTGGTGGTGAGGACAGAAAGGGAAAAGAGAAAGCTCTCAATTAGAGCCAGTGGTCAGAGGAGCCAAGAAAACAAACAGCTAGCAAAAACACCTGGCTTCTGGGACTTATTTCCCTCAGAAGCAAAGTGGAGAGCAAAAACGTGGGATGACTAAGATATGAAGGAAAACCATGCTCATGTTTGGTGACAAGCCCTGCCTTTCAGCACTGAGGGTAGGGCTTGGTTTCTCCATCTTGCTCCAGGGTTAGTACATGTGTGGCTCTCATGCACAAGGCTCCCACTCCATCTGCCCCTTCTCCTTGCTGCTGGCTGACAGAGCCACTGACAGAATCAATACTGGGAGTAATACCCTGCTGTGACCCCATCATGTAAAAACAATCTTGCAGAAACGAGTCTCGGAGGGAACTGGATCTTTATTTTCTTTTAAGAATACTCCAGTTTCTATCAATCAGGAGAAAACTGCCTTCCTTATGAAATGAAAAGCAGTGAGTGCATGCAGGACAGGCATGTACAAGGTGAAAGCAGTTCATGTTCCTTTTGGAACTAGGAGAGTTTTCCTGTGCTAGAACTTCCTTAGAGTGCAGATCAGTGTTGGGTACATCTGACAGAGGACAAACATCTGCAAAGCATGTGCTGCTGTCAGACCTGGTAATCTGTCCTCCTTTTATGGGTCACAGTGAGAAACGGGCACTTTAATATGTAATTTCTCTCATTGAGAAGAGGCATTGGAAAAATGGGCTCTGGAGGTGGGACTTGCTCTGTGCTGACAGTTAAAGAGCCTCGAGGGCTTGCTCAGGCATTGAGGTGTGACGTGAGATGGGCTGGGTGCTGCCCCAGCAGAGCTGGGAGTGAGATCCTGTTAACCTCTTAGCTGGGCTGCAGGTGCCAGAGGGCAGAGGCTGGGGTGTCTAAATAGGGAGCTAATGCTGGGTCTGTGGTCACCTTCTTCTGTGGACAACTGAAGAACCAATCATCAGTAACCTGATGGAGACTTTCAGAGCCCAAACAGCTCTGATTGTCTGCACCTTAAGGAAAGTCAGTGAGGGCCATGCTGTCTTGCTGCTTTTATGTCATTAGAAAACCCCAATCCAACCAAAAAAAAAAAAAAACAAAAAACCAAAAAAAAAAAAAAAAAAAAAACCCAAAAAATATGTATGTATGTGTGTGTATATGTTATCATTTCAAAAATATCCAACACATAGGTGTTCCTTTCAGATGAATGTGGAAGAGATAGAGAAGCTTCCTTATGGTCCAAAATGAACAGGATCTGCTCTTTCTGTAGTAAAAAAACCAAAAAAAAAAAAAAAAACAAAAAAAAAAAACACAAGCCTGGTTACTTGAGATGTGTCGTGTAGAACTGAGGACCCAAACTCTTTTCCATAAAACCTTAATACATGAAAAAGAGTCAAAGCCCAATTGTGCTCAGATCTATGGCTTAGCTGAAAACTGGTTGGTGCCTTCCTGCTGCCTCCACCCCCTGTACACTGTCATGGATAGGTGGTCCAGGCTGACCCCATCCCAAGTGCCCACACAGCTTCCTTAATTATTTATTACTTTGCCTTGTCCCCTGATGGAAAGGGTGCTGTGAGCCCTCTGCACAGGGCAAATGTTAGAGTGTTCTTTTTTTTTCTCAAATGAAAGGATAGCAACACTCAAGTTCCAGTGGAGCAGTGATGCTTCATCAAAGTCTAGTTGTCCCTGGAACTTGCTACTGTGCTACAGTTTTGAGTACACAGGAGAGCAGGGTTTCTGATACACCAGGTGCTGTGTCTCCTGTTTGGGCTGTACTGCTGCCTCCATAGGGTTAAGGAAGAAATGGCTCTTCCTGCCTGAAAGAGCCTTTCATAACATTCTGGTGGTCTTTTGGAACACCAGCTGCTGGTGATAACCTGAGGATGGAATTTCTCCTGTACAACCATCTGAACAGTTGCAATTTCAGCAGCACTTTCCTTTTGTTCACACTGCTCAAATGCACTTTTCTGATGATATATAGCAGAGGATTCATTAGCTCCTTTTTCAGCAGGACAACTCTGCTGTGCATGCAAGTCAGTGTTGATATTATAACACATTTGTCTTTAATTTGATAGCCCATTGCTCTTACACATGTTCACTGTCATTGCAAAAGTGTGCTTTTTGTTGGCTTTTCTCAGGAAGGGATGAGAGGATGTAGAAGTGAAATTTGTTTAGTAAAGAAATACCATTTCTGTTCTCTCTTAACAGCTGAGTATGTAAAAGAATAAAGCCAGAAATACTGGTCAATTGTAGAGAAGTAAAAGGAGCAATGCTTTGCAAATGCAGCTGAGGGATGTGAAAACATGATTCATTTTCAGAAGATTTTATATTGTAATTCTGCATCACACCTCTGGCTCTCGACTCTCTGCTCTCTGTCTCTCTCTGTGCTCAGCTCATAATATTCTGATTATTTGTCATTAGCTGGGCAGCTATAGCCTTAGTTGTGATGTGATCTGAAATCTCCTGAGACACCAAAATACTTGAAGGCAAGAACAGATGTTGCTAAATACCACATGATATAGCTGGAAAATCTGACCACAAAAAGCCCAGATTTCTTCTAGAGACACTATTTTCTTAATTACCTAATTTTGAATACTTAAGGAAGTATGTTAAAAAAAAAAAAACAAAGCTAAGTTGTGGGCAGCTTTTCTGAGGTCTGACATGACTGTTATGGGTGATCCTTAGACTTTCAGACGCTTCCAGAAAAAACAAGCAAAGAAACCTCTACTGTATGCCATTTATAACATATTATTTATTTATTTATTTATTTTTAACTCTGGAGCTTTTAAACCAAAAGTCGCATTTCAGGTTGGGGAATACTTAGTCTGTTTCACAATGATGCTTCCCTCATTTGCAAGTTTTCTGCTGAACCTTTTATGAATATCTGACTTTGCAGAAACCCCCAAATTACCCCCCGCCCACGCACAGCTTTGCTCCGAGGTGTCTCTCTGGCGCTCTGGCTGCCCTTTCTCAGTGCCAGGCCTCAGGGAGTCACAACTTCCAGCACAAAGCACTTGCCCTGCAGTTCTGCTTTTGCTTTGTTATATTCCAATTTTTATAAACCTTTTTCCCCCCTCTGACCTGCTGCTGATGACCTTGCTGAACCTCTGTCCTGATCTGTATCTTATGCTGCACTGAAATATCATGCACAGGAAGCATCTGGCTGTTCCCCCGCTGTATGGGGCATTCTTTCAGCGGATTATCTCTGTTTCATTCTGCTTCGTTCTGGCACGAAGCCTGCAGAAGTCATTTGACAAAGCTAAGCTCTCTGCAGATCCAGATCATCCATCTCTGGCACTGCTGAGGCGCCAGCGGTTCCTGCGGTGCCCACCTGCTCCGAGCGGGCTGCCCTGGGGACGTGGGCGTTTCTCAGGTTTGCCTTTTTCCCCTTCTCATTGCTTTGCCAGTCATACCCCCTAGAAAAGGAACTGCAGGTTGCTAGGAGAAGGTGAATCAAAGTGTGCTCAACTTTGGGAAGTGAAGTGTGTGATGGAGATGGGATTTTTTAAACATCCATGGTGGCAAGGAGGGGGTGTATTTCTGACATGCTTCTGGCTTCTGCACTTGCAGATTTCCTGTTGAGAAGGAAGTTAGCTTTGGTATTGCAGGTGCAAGAGAGAACAAGTATCTGTGGCTTCCTTCCAATTTGACACTGGCTTTTCCTTTTTTTAAAATAAATTTGGCTCAACTGCTTTGCACAGCCCTGGCAGGTACCCAGCCCCCGTCATGTTTCTTTGTTGAGTCAACAATAAATCCAGCCAGAGGAGAACAGCTTAATGGTCTGTAGTAATCATCCATCCAAAATCCTAGCTAAAGTCTTCATCTCTCCAACCTGTGTAGCTCCTTTCCTCCCAAAGGGGAACCATTTGTGTGTGTGGTGGGTTGCCAGAGGGTCCTTGTGCCTTGGTGTGTGTTCAAGGCTAGGCTGGATGAGGCTTAGAACAACCTGGTCTAGTGGAAAAGTGTCCCTGCTCACAGCAGGGGGCTGGAACCGAATGATCTTTAAGTGTCCTTCCACCTCAAACCACTCTGATTGTTTGTAATGAGTAGTGCAGGTGACGTTGGTGCAGCATAAAATGGTTGGGACCCCTGGGACCCCCACATTCCTGGTGAGGTATGTGCCTAACATGTCCCCTTTTGGAAAATCAGGAGAACCTTCAATTGGGATGTAATACCTTTTTCCAGGCTAAAATATAATCTGCTCAGTTCCAGATAAATGGGTTTCACTTTGATGCTGCAGGTTTTAGTCTTGTGCGTTATTGCCGTGTTGATAAGATTAATGATGTTGTCATGGTCATCTTAATGGTGTTTCACTAAAATGCCTCCTTTTCAGGTTGGGTAGCAATGTGGGAATCTCTCCCTTCATGCTTTAATTTTTTTTTTCTAACTTTCCTATTAGCAGGATAAGCACTGAGGTGTGATTCCCAGTGCTGAGATCAGAAGGTCTATTTGAAGAATTCAAAACCTCATGGTTCCTGAGGGCCTACTGAAGGGTGTTTAATATTTGGGGCTGCACCAAACCCCTCAGAATACAGCTGCAAGGAACAAAAGCCTCCGAGAGATGTACTTATTCATTACTGTGTACAGTCATAGATTATAAAGTTTAATGCTTGCTTGCAGACTGGGTGTCAGGGACTCCATTTGCACTGTGTTTGCCTCTTAATCATTATGATAATTTCTTATACATCATCTCTAAAAGGCAGATTAAGTCCAAGCATGACAAAACCTCCCATGATATTGCTGCTGAGATCTGCATAGAAGCAATGCTGGGTTTATTTTAATTTTTTTTTTTTTTTTGAGGCAAGCTTATTTACCTACTATCAAACAAAGCAATTACTTAAAGATATTATTCTTCTGCTCAGTGATGAAATAAGCCCCAAAGTGACACCAGTGAGGTCACCCAGGTAGCTGCAGATGAGGTGCCTGAGCTCAGCAGCAGCTGCTCATTCCAGCTGCTGCAGTGCCCTGGGAGCAGCGTTCTTTAGCAGATCAGCTTGGCTGGGGCAGGTCCCTGCCAGGGTGCCTGGCGTGCTGCTGGCTCTGCTGCTCTCAGCATCGTGCAGATCCTGGAGGGAGTGATAGCCCTGCAGTCAGCACACGAGCAGGAGCAGGGCAGGCATCCTGACAGAGACCAGACAGTGCTGCTTGGTTCTCAGCACAGTCCTTGTGAGCTGCAGGAATTCATTTCCCTTTCAGGGCCCCTGAGCTTGAGTTTCACAAGGAGAACCATATTTTGAGCTCTTTGTTCCGGCAGAGAATCAGCTCCTCTTTCCTGCTGAAACTCTCAGTGCTGCAAAGGTGTGTAAATCAGCCAGGCTCTGGCCCATGCCTTACATTTAGTGTTTGTGTTTGCCAGACTGGCTCTTTTGGTGGGGCCCCTGTGCCCCATGCGGGCTCTGGCTGAGCAGGGGAGGTCCCACAGCCCTGTCACACTGTGCTGAGTGTGGCTGCTCCCCTGCCTACTGCTCCTTCAGCTCCTTTTGCATGAGATGTCTCTCTTCCAAGTGAGTAAACCACAGATGCAACCTTCTGCAAAATTACCAACTTTTACAGAACACTTATGGCTCCCTGCGAGGTCTCCTCCCCCGCTCCCACTGTGCTGCTGCTTTTCTGAAGGCAAATTAAACAGATCTATTCCAATCTGACTGAAGCCATTGAGTTACTTAAACAGATTGACCTGACTTGGGCTTATCAATTTCTTTAATGAGGTGTCCTCTGCAACTTCTGCTTGGCTTTTCGCCATCCTTCTCATTAAAAAATTTATTTTGGAATCTCTTTGTTCCAGGTGGAGCTATTGCCAAATAGTTGGCTGGGTATATGCCTGACCCTTACCCCCTAATAATGCTTTAATTTTCATTTTTAAATCTAGCAGAGGCACTGAGAAATTATCTTGCTTATAGATGTATGATTTGGAAAGTGTTTTAACTCTAAGTGAGGAGCAGCAGTGAAGAGGGTGCTTCTTCCCTCTGGCTCCATGGAAATAACTCTGCATGACAGAAAGAGCAAAATGCTGGTTTTTGCAGCCTGGATGAGATATCTTTTTATGGTCAGTGACAGATTCCACCTAGGCTGGAAGGATAACAACTTCCCATTGAAACTTCTTTATGAAATTGAACCTTCAGGATCAAATGGTTTACCCAAAATGTACAGAAAAAAATCATCGTTGATGTGTAGAAAAACTGGTGTGCTGCTTTGGGATGAGTATGCATCAAAAACAGATTAATCCAGATTTACTCTGATAAATATGTACTTGAGCATCTCTCCCTGGGCACATCTTTCTTGATGCTGATGGTCCTTCCCCTAAAGCTGTTGTATTGGCTGATGTTAGGAGATTCTCTTGGTCTTTTTCCTTGAGCCATTGAGGTCATTTATGTATTTACATCAGTCAAGGCCAGATCCTCTACATGTGCATGCAGTCACACCTGTTTGAGGGCCTTACTCGGGCTACGAGGAGAATTCCTGTTTTGTACTCCAGATCCTTCAACTCAAACCTTCACCCAAAAGTACCTCCCAAGTTCTTCCTCTTCTCCAAAAGAATAACAAGCAGTGCTGGCTGTCTTCTTTCAGGTCACAGATTATTAATCCTTCAGGTGTAAGCCTGAGCAGAGCTTTCAGTGGTGGGAAGGGAGGATGTCCTTTAGCCTTCCTCTCAACAAAACTGACTTTCTGCAAAAGCCCCTCTCATCCATGTGGGAACTATAAAGCACAGGCAGAGAGAGAAATGAGTGATTTTTGGGTGCCTGTTGTATGCAGCCCTGAGTTATAGGGCAAATGCTCACTCTATCCAGGTGCAGTGTGCTGGAATATCACACCAGGTACCTCTGGGAACATCACCACTACTGGTACTTTGTTTTTTTTCTTTTAAGACAAAGTCTCTGTAGAGTTTAGGTGCCAGTGTGGGAAGAGGGCCACTGACCTGAAGGGGTTTGATGCACAGGTTTGCACTCAGGCATCTCCTTGTTGTTGTCTCTCTGACTGTTTTCCAGAGCAGAGTCCAGAGTTCCATCTGAGCTGGCCAGGTTTAGCAGGAGCTGGTTTTGCCTTCCTCTTCTGCATGTTCTGTCTATACTTACTGGGGGCAGGTTCCCAACTCCACTCAAGTGTTTCATTCTTTCATCCTGGTAGGAATAAATCCAATTTCATGCAAAGCTGCTGCAGAAGAAAAGCCTTCTGCTCTGGCAAATAAACCATGTCTGCTCCTGTCCCTCCTGCTTCAGACACCCAGCCTTGCTGCTGACAGTATTTTCATCTCAAATGCACAGTTAGAAGAGCAGGGCTGGGAAACCCAAGATATATCATACAAAATAGATACCTTCTATGTAGAAATACATCTCCTTCCCAGACAGAGAGAGAAGGAGGAGTGTGTGTGGCTGTGGGCCCTGGAACTGACTGGGATGCAGGGGAGCGGAGCCATCCCTGTGGCATTAGTGGGGATGCTGTGTTTCAGATCCCAGCAGCCTGCTCCAGCCTCCTGGCTGCAGAGCACAGCCACAGTATCTATTACTGACTGCTCTTGGATTTTTATAAAACTGATTCAGCAGAGCATTTGCATCTGCACTGTTTAAGGGAGTGGGGAGTGGCCGTGTGGTTACAAAGTTAGATCTGTGCTTAAATGTCTTGCTGAGCTGGTATTAATTTAGAGAAAATAAATACGTGCTTCCTGGCTTGAGTCTGGGGCCAGCATGTGCAACCTGATTAGATTTAGGATGTTTCAGTTCTGAGTGCTGAATTTAAGACTCCTCAACACACAAGTTAATTAAAAAAAAATAGGAGCACCCACCAGAAAAGCAGAGCCTTAATGGCACTGAACCATATACAGCACACATTTACAGAGGGTTTTCCAAGGTGTGCTGTCCAAGAAGTTGGATAATGAATGTACAGCTGTCCAGAGGACCATGTATATTGGATTTGCAGACAGTATTGTTGAGCTGTGGTCAGACTGACCACAGATAGACCCGTTCTGACTCAAATAATCAGGTAGCAGTCTGCATGGAAGCCACAAGAGTTTGGAGAAGGTATTTTTTGTGTCCTGTGTGAGCCCAGTGGGCCTGATCCTGCATTCCTGTGCTGGTTCTGAGAAGTTGACCATTAAAATCAAAGAGGTTTCTGACTGGCTAAGAAGTTCAGACTGTATTGCTGTGGATTTTAGTTCCTTTCATTCATATTCCTTTGATTATCAGTACAATGCTTTATTTTTGCACAGTGTAATATTTTATTAAAGGCACATTTGTATCTAATAACATTTATGAAGAGGCAGCTTTGACTGAAACTGCATCTGAATGTCACTTGAATAATGAATGGGAATGCCATATATCCATTAAAATTTGAACAATGATAGCTGTATGTCTGTTAGAGTCTCCTTTTTGATGGATATGGCCAGCAGCCATTAAAATACAGTGAGAATTCTTGTTCAGAGTCCCACACTGGCTGATAATAACACTCTTGATAAGAATTTCCAGCTCAAGACACCAATTTTACAAAAGGGATTTATTGCAGCTAACAGCAGCTCTGAAGATTAAAATGTAACCATCATTCAGTTTTACTTCAATATTTTTTTTAAGTCTCAGGTATGTAAAGAAAGGATTTTACTTCCCATCACTCTCTGGAGTTAGTTTCCTGCTGGCTCTTATTAAAAGTTACTCACTTTTCGAATATAAAATGTTAGCCAATATCCCCACTGGTTTAAAAGAAAAGAAAAAACCCAAAACTTTTCATCCTATTTTTAACACAGACGGTTTGTGGAATTTAGAAATAGATGTGGCCTGGTGGGTCATCTAGTCAATTTTCTATACCCCTCCATTATTTCTTGCAAGCTTTCATGTTTCTGGGCTTTTTAATGCTTACAGATGCATTGCTGCTGCAGCTGTTCTCCAGCTCAGTGATGTGTGGATGTCACCAGGCTCTGACAGGGAGACTCACGTGGCACTTTGAAGTCAGAGGAAAATAGGGAAAAATCTTCTTAATAGAATCTATCCCAGGAAGTGACTTTGCTTAACTTACAGTATATATGGGGTGCTTCAAAAAATGTATTAACTATAGAGTGTTGTAACTGTTTTCTTGGACCTACAAAGCTGATGCAAGAGGCAGTGTAGTACACTGGCTGAGATGACTGACAGATTTATATTCTGATTTTTGACCTTCAAAAAGTCACTTAATCGAGCTTTTCCTTTCCCCCCCTCATCCCTTCTGCAGAGCAGGCTTTATCTGAGCAGAAAGTGCTTGCTAAGCACCAACTGAACACCTACTGTGCCAGGACCCTGAGGTTTATCTCTCAAGCCTGGTCAAATCCAAAATAATAGGTTGGTCTTCTGAAGAAATAGGTTGTTGGAAGAATCGTGTAAGCTCGGGTTTTCGACTGGCAGAAAAAATTGGATTTCTTAAGGATTTGGCAAGCTGAGTTTAGCTTTTCTTCTATAATTATGGATATAGTTTGTTGACTTTGCTGATTCTTTGCCTCCATTCCTGCGTTCAGTTCCGATCTGGCAGCAGGAGCTCACGTCCTTGTGCATTAAACAGGATGCAGTGCCTAACTATTATCTTGATTAAATTTGGTGATTAAGTGATCTGTAATTGTGTGTAAGCTCAGACATCCCAAGATATTACTCAAAGCCATGGTGACTGATCATCTGGTCGGGGCTGGGGTGGCACTGCGTTGATTAAATCCTACTTTAAGGAGAAGTTGGTTCACATCTCTGCAAGCACTTAAAGCTCTTTGCTGAGCAATATGCAAAAGTACATTGAGTGCAAGTCTAGATAAGTAATAAATGTCAAGAAAGTATCTACAGAAGGATGTATTTGTGAAATATATTAATGGCTCCTTGTTTAATTTAAGAAGACAGAAAAATACCACATTCCTGATAAATTTCTGAAGTACAAAAAAACATGAGAAAATAAATATATGCCAGCATCATAACTTCCTCTTGATGACTAAAGCTATGGCATTTTTAAAGCCAGGGATGAAGCAATTTTAGGCATGATTCAATTAAAATTTCTGCCTTTCTCTGTCCTCCTGTAATAAACCACCCATGCATTTTAAATTTTGCTCCTTTCATATGATATGGGATATTGATAAAAAATGATAATAATAAAAAAGCAATACCCCTTATAGCAAAGAAAAGGCTGTCTGGTAGTCAAATGTTTTTCAAGCAACTTGGACTGAAAGACTGGAATATCACCCAGTAATAAGTTTGTGGAGATGAAATCCACTTGGATAAAAAGTACAGAGCTATGCAACTTGACAGGCTGAGTCCTTAAGGGCAGCAGTCTTGGATCCAATAGTCTCTCTCATTTTGAATAATTGCTGTGCAACACAGAATCAAGCATTTATTGCTGAGTACAGGTGCATTTGCTCTCCCTGGTGACCCTCTATAAGCAAATGTGCAAGACGATTTTATTACCAGGAATGCAATTCACACAAACTGTTTGCTTTAGAGAATTAAATAAACCCAGACAAAGGACAGTCAATACTGTTGTTTTACCTTCTTGCATTTAAATGCTGCCTCCTGGATGGTTCAATAGCAAGCTGGAAGACAGAGGGGTTCTATGTAATGATTCATGTGAAGAAATTTACGTTTGAGGAAAAGCCACAGGAACGCCAAAATCAAGGGGTTACTCTGCTGTAGACAAATTCAGAGTATCACCTGAGCAGGCTGCTGTGATTGATGACTAGTGGGAACTCGGCTGACTGGAGAAATCTTGGCTAAAAAATTTGTTTCCAAATGGAATGGCTGAGCAGTGGCAAAGCTTTGATTTTTCTGCCAATGCAGCATTTGAAGAGTGAAACCATATTTGTGGCTGTGGTTGAAAGAGCTTCTAGGAGACATTTGAACCCATGCCATGAATTTTTGAACTAGGAGCATTTTTCAGTGCAAGGGAAAATGACATCTCTGAGAAGCACTTTCCTGGGGAGGGGCTGTGATCAGTCTTGCCTTTGGGCAGAGACTTCCCTGAGATCAGAATCTCTTCAGTGCAATTAAAAATAAAGGCATCTGTTTCCTGGCTTGTAGTGATGACAACACATTGCACGGCTGTGGAGGGACATTAGGAGCAGTGCCTTATTTGTTATTCTACTGTGTTTACAGTGTTGACTATCCCTTGCTGGACAAAGGTTAATGCCTTTGGTCTTCTCCTTTCTATCAGCTTTATGAGCACAAGAGGGCTAAGGCATCCCAAGTGTTTGTTGTCTTCATAAAGCCCTGAGATGTCCATTCAGAGATACAGATACAGATCCAACACAACAGCCTGGACTCTCAAACCTGGCAATTGCTTGCATTCAGATACAGGCTGGTGTTCTCTCCCCCAGCACTGTGTTTTGTACAGTGATAAGGCAGAGGAAAAGAGAAGAACTATAAAACATATATTGGATGTGATTGATAGCACCTCATGGAAGCAAGAGTAAATACTGAAATGCTGATTTATCTTTCCAAGACCAACAGCTGGGCTTTTTATGAGACTTGAACTAAGGAATATAAACACTGGGTGACAGCCACAGTAGGACTGACTATTCAGACTATACCTCCAGTCTGTCCAGTTATTAAGAGCCAGCACAGAGCAGTGCAGAGAAGCCATCAGAGCATTGCAGGAAGTCCTCAGCTGCTGCAGATCTGTTTGTGGGGCCAGGATGAGATCCCCTGGAGCTCAATCCCAGCCAGGGTATTCTGGGGTGTTCATCCTCTGCAGGGTTCAGGATCAGTCCTTCAGCCCCATGGAACACAAACATCACAGGCATGGGATGAAAGCCATCATGGACCATTTTCTGTGTGTCTAGCCCTGGGTTTGGAGCAATAGGTTTTGTCCTGAGCTAAGACAGGTGGAAGGAGATGTGTTTCTCAGCACTCTTGAGAGTGTGTGATCTGGCAGAGGAATCTCTCTGCCAAATTTTTCTTTGTGAGATAAATAAACTGCAGGTGTCACACACAGCCAAATGAAATGGAAGCTATGGCAAAGCTGGTCAAGGGGACTTTCTCCTTCAGAAACTTCATGTAATGGGTGACCCAGACTTTCAAGACAAAATATTTAGCAAGTGAGTTCAAACTGAAGAAATTCTTGTATTCACTCAAAAGCTCATGCTTCTTGCCAACTCAGTAATGTGCTGTTGGGACAGGTAGAAAGGGCTGCTTTCCAAAAATAAGCAGATATTATGCAACAAGCTTAGTTATATTAATAAGTGAAAAAACGGATGTACTATGCATCATCTGCTTTCAAATCCAAGTACACAGTCATACTGATGATTACTGATTTTTTTTTTTTTTTATTCTTACAAAGAGAAATGTTAGAGGAAAGGCAGAACTCAGTCTTTAGCATTCTTTGGATTCCACATTGCAGCTTGGTAATTGATGAATGATGTTCCATGTGTTGAACACGCTACTCGAAACTTTGCTGTTGGCTTTGTGATCTGAACTAGGTCTGGCAAGTTACATCAAGAGTCCTTCTCAGGACACTCCCTCTAGCAGGAGTAATACCCTTCTTGCAGGACCTGCTTGAGGAGTTCTCATTGAAGTGAATGGACTTAATGTGGATAGACAGCATTTGTCTCTATTCTCTTATTTGGGGGGGTTTTGTCCTGATTCTGTTGAATATAGGAGCTGTCCTGCATGTAATGTCCACTGTTATAAATAGGAACAGTACTAAAATTCATCCTTAATTGTTTTTAAAAAGGAATTTTGGATAAAACAGCTGGTGGAAATCATTTGAAAGACTCAGCTGGCTTTGCATGAAGTTGGAGCAGGCTCAAAATACACTGACAAGTCCAGCAGTGAACAAAATCTCTGTTGTCAGCTGAGGTATCTCCTTCCCCTGCACTCTGGGTTATTCTCACTGTCTCTCCTTAGGTACTGAGTTTCAGTGTCTAAATTGGGAGCCCATTCACCTGCTCCATCATCATGAGCATACTTACATTAACTTGTGCAGGAGTGCTGCTCTCTGCATAAGCAACCTGTGTTAATATCACACTAAGCACCCAGATTAATGTCTTTGCAACCTCAGTGGCCTAAAAGGGGTTGTGCAGATGTAAATAGCTGCATGTAGCTTCTCTGACCCAGAGAAAGGCAGTATGTGAAATTTGGGCTTGTTTGCCTACATGGACATACATAGCTAGAAAAAAACGAATGAGAAACAAGTTGATACCATGTACCTGTGTCACACTCAGAAATGCTCTGGAATAGGATGGGTGACAACAGCATGGTGTCTTCCTGATGCAGGTGGAGGCAGCAGATAACTGTGCTGGCTGGTGCCAGGCAAGCCAGCTCCTGCTGCAGGGCCCAGCATGGAGCCCCACGGCTGCTTTGCAGGCATCACCATAGGTCACAGAACCAGCTGGTAGCTCTCTGTCTGCAGCTTTCTTTACCCCATAAAGAATTTAGAATGCTGCCCCCCACTCCTTGCTTTTTAACAGATGGCATTGAAGGACTTTCACTTTTTCCCCCCAGTTTTTTTTAAGGCTCTCCCTGCCTCATCATGTCATGGGTGATGCCTCTGACAGCTGACCACCGACTTCTGCACCAGCAAGATTTTCATGGAATCATAGAGACATTAAGGTTGGAAGAGACCTCCAAGATTATCAGGGCCAGATGTCTTTTTTTCTTGTCCAGAAACCATTCTGTGGCAGGACTGCCTAAATCCCCCTCCTGCCAGTGCAGGCACTGAGCCCCCAGCCCGCCCCGAGCTGGCTGCTCCATTCTCCTGCCGGAGGCACCGGGGATGGGGCACATCCAGAGCCTGGGAACAGCCACCCTGCCTCCTGCTCAGCTGCCCTTGCCAAGCAGCTCTGCAATCTGGGCTCAATTCCTGAAGCAAAAGGCAGCTGAAGCAGCTCAGTGTTACCCTCTCCAGGGACCGGCTGCTCTCACCTGGCGCCTCGCAGCTAATCATAGTGACAGGAGCCATTGTTTATTTTCCTCCATCCTTGTCTTCCTTGTTTTATGGAAAATTAGAGCAGGCAGGCAAGCCATCCATCAGCCTATAAATGCTGCAGAGTCTTTTGGCTTTGTGCTAAATAATTGTGCATTTTATTGCTATTTACACATTTATTTTCTGAGGCAATAAAATACAAACTGCAGTCCTCAGGACTTTATATTTTGCATCTGTATCGCAGCAGCCGCACAGGCTTCAGCAGCAGCGTGCAGCCTGCTGCCATAAATTCACTTTCTTATTTTAGTAGGTCTAACATTTATTTATAATTAATGTCAGAGACCTTACACAGGAATGCCAATTATTGATTTTTTTCTTTTTTTAAGAAAAAGAAATTACTTTTTTCTTATTACTGCCATAGCAGCACAATCAAATTGCAGAGGCTAATCTGGCTCTTAAAAACTGAGTTGGTGGTAAAGTTATAAAAAGCACCATGCAACCCTTTAACTCTAGTGTTTGTTTATATGGAGATTATTGTGTGGGGGGCAGGGGAACAGTAATTCAAATTAGCAGCTCTGCTGGTGTCAGTGAAGGCGTGTGGGAATGGGGAAGATCTACAGCAGGAGCCATTGAAACCACTGCAAAATGAGAGCCTCTGGAAGTGGCAAGGGGGCTCAGTGTCCCAGTGCAGCTGGGAATGGGGCACCCAGGATCTTGGATGGATCCCCAAACTCCATTGCTGTGATTGAGGAGTGACTGCTGTGCCTGCAGGTTTGCACTGCCAGCTGTGCCCGTGGGGTGCAGCACTTCCCATACAATGGGAATACTTGGAACTCAGCTCCACTTGCCACAATCACATGCACAAGGATGTGAATTGAGCCAAAGAAGCCTTGAAACATATTTTTATGGTTTGAATCTCCCATTACCTGCTTAGTGCTAAGCATGCTACCCATGCATTTGTTAACTAAATGGCCCTTACCAGTAGCCCTTGCATAGCTTGTGCTTCTCCTTCAGTCCAGTGCCAGGAAATCTGCTGAGGGAGACTTGGCAAAGAGGGATGGGAACAGCAGCCAACTCCATCTTAAACTAATTTTTACCCCTGGCAGGGATGGCTGCCTAACAAGTGTTCAGCCCTGAAAAAGCTGCAGGTTGGAGGCATGAAGGGGCTGCAGAGGGCAAAATAACGTGTCTGCTACTGCACCAGCTTCCCATTCCTGCTGATTACCATCAAAATGCTGAGCAGCTGTGGGAAAGGGAAGAAGTGGAGTTAGGAGCAGAGTTGGGAGCCAGGGATGGATGTTACATTCCTACCTCAAGCTCTGTAATGGTGAGAATAGTGCCTGCAGGCTCACTCACCCCTTCCACATCTGCAAAGCAGAGCTGGCAACAGCTTGTCTGTGTATGGTGGTGTTTGGAGGGATTGCCAAAAAGACAGGGCTTGTTGTCATCAGTTGTTGTGGGGGTTAGATAACCCTCTTGTTTTCTGCCACCTTCCCTTCCAAGGGGCTCTCCTCCCACAGCAAGTGAACCTCAGTGGGTCAGGAAATAAAAACAGAGGTGATCAGTCCATCTCTGTGACATCTTCCCAAAGAGCTTCAGAAACAGTAAGGGAGCCAGCCCTGGGTCAGCTGGGAGGGGTGTGATGTCTGTGCAGGAATGGGGCAGGAGATGCTGTCACAGCAAAGCTGGATGTTGCTGAAAACAGGGGAGAGCTGTGTGATTCAGTCTGAGGAACAGCAAACCAATCCTGAAGGATTCTCCTCTGCCTTCCTGGGGGCACTTAGTGGCAAAAGTTATGGAAAACAGTGAGGGGTGGATTCTCAGAATCTCTGGAAACTCATATCCCAAAAATGTCATGTGGAGTACCACAAATGGAAACAGTGAGTGCTTTGGCTGTTGCTTGATTGTCAATGCCACCTGAATTTTGTCACTTAAAGTCTGGCTTTTTTTTTTTTTTTTTTTTTTTTTTTTTTTTTTTTTTTTTTTTTTTTTTTTTTTTTTTTGTCTAGCACTATTAGGGTTTTTCTTTCTTTGCTTACTTGTCAGGAAGACAGCTCCATTTTCATTTCTTAATTAGCTTGAAATTTCTACACTCATTCAAAGATGTCTGGCCAACTTGAAGGTGCAATACCTGCCAAGCCAAAGGCTTTGCACACCAGGACTGGATAGCCTGGGGGCAGGAGAACATGTGCTCTCACAGAGCTGTGCTGTCTGGGCTTGGGGCTGGTATCACCACAGGAACCTCACCTGCACAATGTGGGATGTTGCTGACAGGCATCTGGACATAAAGGAGCTTTATCCTTGCAGTGGGGCTGCAAAAACTTCTTCATTTTCTCTGTCTGATATAACAGTGCTGGGGAGCTGGGCCACCAAACGTGCAGCTCACCTCCATGGGTTTTGTAAAGTTGTTTCTGAAAGCAAATCCTGGTTTTATTCTGCTTGTGTTGAACAAGTTGAGCTGTAAATCATGTTTCATCCCATGGGTGCTATTGCAAACCCAGCCCTACTTTTTTGAGTTGGAGAAGGCACCAAAAACATCCAAGGGCCTGTAGGAATGGAACAAGAGGTAATGGTTTTAAACTAAAAGTGTTTAGATTCAGACTAGATATAAGGAAGAAATTTTTATGAGGAGGGTGATGAAACCCTGTCACAGGTTGTTGAGAGAGGTTGTAGATGCTCCATCCCTGGAAGCATTGAAAGTTAGGTTGGATGGGGCTCTGGGGAAGCTGATCTTGTTGAAGATGTCCCTGGTCATTGCAGTGGAGTTGGACTAGATGATCTTTAAAGGTCCTTTCAAACCCAAACCACCCCATGATTCTAATAAAAGCTATGGGGAGAAAGAGGAGGAATGTCTCTCTCATTTTTTATCCTTTGCTCCAGAAGAGGGGTTTTGTCTCAGAGGGAGGTTGGTTTGGCTCAGACCAGCAGAAGTTTGGACATCCCTGTGTGCCTCCCACACGCTGCAGCATGACCCATATAGGTGTTAATTCCAACAGTAAGCCCTGCCAGCAGGTCAGTGAACCTGCTCCCAGACCCTTCCTGCACCCTGCTAATCCAGGCAAATCCTCTTTCCCTGTACCTTCTCTGGGTCTTCCATTACCTTGGAGTAAAAAGGTGAGGATGAAGGAAAGGAAGTTCTGGAAACCCTCTTTAGCCATTTTGGAAGGTGTATGAGAGCAGAATCAGTGTCCCTGGAGTGCAGCCCTGCTGTCTCTGTGGGCTCTGTGCAGATGTCTGTGTGCAGTCTGCCCACCCTGCCTGCTCCTCCCCCCAGGACTGCCTGGACAATGGCATCCCAGGACTTTCCCTGTCTTTCCCAGCACAGTCATGTCCTGTAAATAAGGCTGAGCTTATTTCCCAGGCTGCCTGTATCTAAAATCAGGGGGCCATTTCCTTCTGGGTTCATTTAGTCAGGAGAAAAGGAGGCCGAGGGGAGACTTTCTCTACAACTCCCTGAAAGGAGGTGATAACCTGGTGGGGGTTAGTCTCTTTGCCCAAATAACAAGGGATACAATGAGAAGGAACAGCCTCACATTGTGCCAGGGCATGTTTAGAGGCATGTTTTGATTGGCTATTAAGAAAAATTTCTTCACCACAAAGGCTGTTGAGCATTGGGATAGGCTGCCCAGAGAATTAAGG
The DNA here is from genome assembly GCA_026413545.1 of Cichladusa arquata. Classification (NCBI taxonomy): domain Eukaryota; kingdom Metazoa; phylum Chordata; class Aves; order Passeriformes; family Muscicapidae; genus Cichladusa; species Cichladusa arquata. The sequence continues at coordinate 143,397,631 of JAOTQP010001286.1, read as the reverse complement.
AAATCACCATCCCTGAAAATGTTCAAACAACATATGGATGTGGCTATGGGGACATGGTTTAATGATGACTCGACAGTGTTAACTGCTGGACTCTGTGATCTCAGAGCTCTTTTCCAACCTGAGTGAGTCTATGATTCTTGCCCCTGTACTGCTGTGCAAGCCAGGGTGCAGCTTCAGCTCACAGACTCTGCAGGGGGATGCTCTGAGGTGATCCCAAAGAGTTTAATTTTATCCAGGACTGAGAGGACTGCAGCAGTGTTTCATCTGAAGGCTGGGCGTCTTTCAGTGTCTTCTTTCAGTCCTTTAAGACTGTTAAATAAGAGTTTGGGGAAGCACATTTTTTGCTGCTGTCTTATGATCTCGTACTGATAACTAATCACTTAAGAGAGGCAAGAGAACTTCCTGTACTGGTTGTTTGTGGGGAAGGAGTTAAAAGGTCATCTATTAGTTATGTGTGACTAGTTAGTACTGCCTTTGCATGGGAGGAGACCTCTCAGCACCTCACCCAGCTGAGCCTCCCACGAGTCAATGAACAAACGTCCAGGGTGAAAGCCAAACCATCTCAGTTTCGGGCGTCAGCAGGAGCTGCACCTCTCTGAGTGCCTCTGAGGGGTGAGCAGTCGTGTCCTTGGCTGCTGTTCTGGCTGGTAGCTCCATGAACAGAAATGAGTGCAGATGCTTGTAAAACTCAGAAAAGATCACTTTGCCTCTGTGTGCTGTCACTGTAAGCCTGAGACTGAGAGACTCCCTGCCGTGCATCTCTCGCGCTTCCCTCACTGAGGAAATGAGGGATGCACCAAATCTGCCATGCACATAAACCAGGGCAGGGGCAATGAAATTCAGAAGCAAGAAATACAGCAGGCTGCCAAATGAGAATAACTTCCATCAGCTGCAAGTTTGCAAACATCTTGGCAGCAGTGGTGCTGGGAACCGGGAACTCGGAAACTTCATCTTTCAAACAAAGATCCAGCAATCACTGAGGGACAGGAACCCCTGGTATCCATTCACTTTTCCTAAGGATGGAAACTCCCCAGCAACAGCAATTACCAAGTACTGGATCATCCCCCTGTAGCTGAGTGTGACAACACTTCTGGGGCTGGGAAATCATACCTCATTTTGGAGGAAATTAGAAACAATGGTGCCCTTCAGCTGATGCATCTCCTCCATACGAAGTCATAGGTCAGTTCTCGTCTGGGAATGTCTAAGTTTCTGTTTGTAATGACTTCCCTTTGGATGCAGTCATTATTTTTCAGCATTCACTTTTTATTTTTGAACAAGAGAGGCGTGGTATAAAAAGATTAAAAACTCATATTACCCTGTTTAAAACCAAGCCAAGCAGAACAGCGCATTTCTCAGAGCTGCTTGGTATACACTTCCTTGCAAATCTTAGAGAGATTTTAATTAAAAGTTTCTTTTCCCTTTCCTTAATAAAGGCAAAACACAAATACAAATCTTGTAGCTGCCACATTTCAAGCAAACTTTTGGACACAAATTGGTGTCTCATTTAAGAGAAAACCCAAAACCCCAGGGCTCTGCTGCCTGTGGTCACTGGGGACTGTTAGTTTTTAACAGTGTGCCCATTAAAACTTGCCAGGAGCTTTATTTCTAGAGTGAGTGGTGACATTTTCATAAACTCCATTTTAAAAGTTACCATGAGATTTTTCATCGGAGTGAGAGCAAGATCCCACATTCATTGAATAGTTGTATGCACAAAGCCTTGCAATCCCAAAGAAAAGCTTCTCTGTCCCACTGAAAATGGAGGGATGATTTAGGAGGGGAAAGGATATTGCAGTAAGTGTGGGATCCTGTTCTCAGTGTGTGAATGCGAGGTGGGATCTTGAACCCAAGGACAGAATTCAGCTTTAGATGTTGCCCTGCTGTGGGTTTTGTGCTGACAAAAGGCTCTTACAGTTATGGTCACTTCAGGACAGTGACATTGAGGCTGAAGCTGAGGTTTCTGACAAACATCAAACCAGCCCATGTAGGACTGGTGTTTTTCTTTTGTTGATGCACAAGAAGAAGTTGTTGGTTTTCTAATGTGTCACTAACAGGGAAGATGCTGGAAAGTATTACTGGGGAAAAGTCAGCAGCCAGGGCTTCCCCATCCTGATTCAATAACCGGGAGACCAAAGGACAGAGATCTCCCCTCTGCCCCTCTTTGTCACAGGTAAAAGGGTCAATTCAGCATCTGGCCTGCTGCAGCTTGATTTCTAGGTAGCATGCTGGCAGCACTGCAGAGGGCAAGACCAAAACAGTATTGAATTGATCACCACTTTCTTGTGTGAAAATTTCTCCTTTTATAAAATCAATGATACCATTTTAGAATTGAAAATTTCAGTACTAAAGTAATTGAATCTTCCTCTGCTAATTATTCCTGTATGGCTAAGTGATACTTTGAATTTCTCTTTGAACGAGGAAGCCCTTAAATATTCAAGGATTGCTGGCTACCTTAGCAGACTCCCTGTTTATGTTTTAGCCATCTAAGTAAGACAGGTGGAAAAGATGCCATAGTTGTGTGCTTCTCTGTGTGTGTTTCTCCAGCATTCAATTATGAGCATCCAAAACCTCAGTATTACCATTTTTAATGCAGTTCAGGATGCCCAGCTGAGTGCTGTATGTGCAGCTCTGATGTATGCAAATCCATTTTGCATGCAGCTCTTGACATATTTTCATATTCAGGATTATGGGAAGCTTTTTGTGTGCCACTTTGATGTATGCTAATCTTTGTTTCCTAAAAACACTTTTAAAAGTCCACACAAGTAGACAATATTTCTTCTGCACTGAAACCTTGTTTTTTTTTTCTGTACCCAGGCTCCCACATAGTTCAGAGCAAAGCTTCCACCAGTGGTGTGCTGGAGAGCCATATTCATGTGCCCTGCTCTGGGCAGCTGCCTGTATCCATCAGGTATGAGAGACAACCTGAGATCTAGCAGTCCTCTGGATAAAAGGCAGCCTGATTAATTCATTTCTTTCTTGACTGTCACCTCTGTTGTAGATGCAGGGCAAAAGCTGGAATAGGAACCTCACACATGGGTGATGCCTGGGCTGGCAGCAAAAGCACCCAGTGCAGTTGGATCCACGCAGGTCAAGTACACCTATTGGGGACATAAGTGATCAATCAATTAAAGTGGTTGCCTCATGGCTTTGCAATTCTGGCTTGTAACACAGTATATTAATTATCAAATGTGTTACTTATATCTTTAATATATTTTTGTATCATTTATAGACTTCTTGTAAACTTTCTGTGGCTGCCAAACTTATCATAGTGTGCACAGCAGATGAAAAACTTGAAGTATTACTCTGTTCTTACAAGGTTTGCAGTGGGTGCCAGGTCCAGACTATGCACAAATACTAAAACACCTCTGAATTTAATTGTGGGTAGTTTGACACCTTTGTAGCACCATAAAGGCTAAATGTAAATCCCAGGTTAATGAATGAGAAAATCCCTGTGGTGTCATTAAATCTTACCCAGAGTGAACTCAGTCTGCCCAATGAATAAATGTTTAATGCAGTGCTGTGTCAGATGGAGCCATCGATTGTGAGAGAAATGCTGTTGGTTTAACGAGGATCCATCAGCTGAGCTCCAGCTAACAGCCCCACAGTGCCAGCAGCTGCCTGGTATTGCTTCAGGGCAGGAATCCCAGCAAAGAGACTCAGAGGTGCTCACATGGGCACAGAAACATTTTTCCTGGGTTTGATTAGGGTTTTGGGATTATTGACAATATCATCAATATCATCATCATTACCATTTAATCTTCCTTGGCATTCAGAATTGTAATGCCACGAGATCCCCTGCAGTGCATTAATCACTTGCTTAGTATCAGAAATTAATGTTCCTCACAACACATTCTTTGAAGCCATGAACAACTGTATTTATAGCCACATACATTTCCCTGCAGCTTTAACCAAGGAGTAGCTTGGTGAATATTTTTGAGCTGGATATTCAAAGATGGTGTAGCAAAACACCTGTGGTTGGGTTCCATTTTGTGTTGGGATTGTGTGGCCAGGTTTTGGTGGTGAGATTGGGGGTTGGCTTCTGTGAGATGCTGCCAGAAGCTGCCCTCATTTCCAGCCTGGGCACCTGGCATCCAGACAGGGCCAACCCACTGCACACCTTTAGGTCAGAGTATTCTACAGGCTGAAATAATCCTATATCCTCACCTGTAATGCTATAAAATTAAACCAAATGCAGCTACAGGATTCAGTAGCTGGAAACTACTTTTCAGTACTGAAAACTACTTTTCAGTAATTTTAGTTTGCATCTGTTTCTACTAATGCTGTTATCATCAATTAGTCACTGTGTTCTTGAATTGCATGAAAGTAGTTTTCTTATTGTCATTGGTGAATTAGCAAAACTTAAATAAAAAATAATCCATAGTCATCCCAACATGAAGCTAAAACCAAAAGGAAGGGGTGAGGTTTTTTTCATTTCTCTTACAAGGAATAAAAGGAGTGCTTTTTATTTGGAAGGTGGTGATGGTGGCAGTGGTGTTTTTGTTCTATTTTGAGTTTCTAAATGTTTTGCTTTCCTTTAATTACCAAAAGTTACACATTTTCCAGAAAAAGCTTTTGCAAAGTGAAAAGTAGATGTCCTCATTTAAAATGTCAAAGATCTTTCTTTTTGAAAATTTCTTTAATACAGCAAATCAAGATAAAAAATAGATTTAATTTTGACAAACTGATTTGAAACAAGACAGAAATAAAAATAAATTGTGCTTGAGAAACTCCTTACCAGTTCCAATTCTAGACTTGTCCTATCATGAACCACTTAAAAATTCTTCTAGGTGCAAACACATATAGGTGTCCTGGAAATCTCTTTGATAACTCTTCTTTCCCAAGCAAAGGGTACCAGAGCTTTGATCACAGCCTACAAATCACGTAATGGCCTGGGAAGGATGGGGAAGTACAAGGGCAGTCTGTCCACCATGGACTTCGCTATCAAAGTTTGTCAACAGGAATCAAACAGCAATTTTTATGTGTCCAGTTGTCTGCTTGGATGTTTTTAAGGAACTCTTTGAAGTACAGCAATTCACAGAGATAGAGTGAATGAATTCTAGTGAGCAAGTGAATTTTAGTTTAGGATTTTCACCACAGAATTATTCTTTTCATTGTCCCAGCTTTGTACTCTTGGCATGCAGCCCAAAAAAATCCCATCCTAACCCATGGTGAATGTTGGCCCACCAAAGAAAAGCTCTCACCCAGCAGGTTAAACCTATGTGTCTGCCCAGCATTGCAAACTAAAGAATAAGGAAGGAAAAGAGTATTTTTTAAGAACTTGCGACAAGGTGTTTGCTATTTAAAACATCAGTGTGTCTGTGGGAAAGGGGATTTGGAATCTATAAAAGAAAATGAAGTTTCACCAGGGAAGCAGAGGTGCCATTTTCTGATTAATGGAGTGTGTGCAAAGAGGTAGAGCTCCTCCAAAATCACTTTCTAGCAAGACAGGGGCTGTGGAAGACATTCTGACCAGCAGCTTATTTTTCCACTGTTGTTTTTCAACACATCCCTGGTTAACCTGGCAGACTCCAGCCTCTGGGCCGTAAATGCTGCTGTTCACGACTTGGCTGGGCAGTTCTGTCATTCCAGTGCTCCTACTTTGTCCTGAAAATATTTGAACTGAGGATTGAGCCAGAGGAATGGACCATAAACAGGTCAGCAGTAGAGCTGCATGTTAAATTTGAATTCATCAACAAATTCAGGCCTTTTGGCCTCTCCCAGTTTATCTCATGGTTGTTTCCTGATATGAAGATGAGGCTGAGTGCTCCCTTGGCACTGTAATGACCTGGAAAACTTAGGACCAAACTGCCACTGGCAAGCTGTGGTGCATTACCAGTGCTCTTTTCTTCACTGAACCTGGCTTGGTACCAAGCCTGGCTGCAGTAACAAAAGGCCATTCTATAAACAGTGACTTACTCACATTATAGTTCCCAGTGGAAGTAAATTGATCATGAGTTTATCTCCACAGCCCCAGACATTCATGTGTTTCCAAATGATAAGTGGTACCCAGAGCTGGTGCCTCCAGTGGAGGGAGCTGAGCTCTCCCCAGCCTTTCCCTGCACCCCAAACCCAATTTCACTCCTCTCTCAAGGCTGTGTGAAGACATGGTGGTAGGGGACATGACATTTATCAAATAGGAGGAAATTTTCTTGGGATAGTAGAATTATCATAAGCATTTTTAATTCTTAGAATCACAGAATCATAGAATTGGAGTTTGGGTTGGAAAAGACTCTTAAAGATCATCTAGTCCAACGGGCCCCCTTTGCCATGGGATCAGCTGGATCATTTTGTTCAGAGTCCCATCCAACCTGGTCTCCAACACTTTCAGGGATCACCCTTCTGGGAAACCTGTTCCAGTGTTCCACCACTCTCGCTGTAAAAAAAACCTACCTTTTATCTAGTATAAATCTTCCATCTTTTAGTTTAAAATAATTCTGCCTTATCTTGTCACTACAGGCTCTACTGAAGAGTCTCTCCCTACCTTTCTTAAGCCCCCTTTAGGCACTGAGAAACTGCTCTGAGGTTTCCCCAGAGGCTTCTCTTTTCCAGGCTGAACAAACCGAGCTCTCTCAGCCTGTTCTTCACAGGAGAGGTCCTTCTCAGATCTGCTCTCAATCTTTTCATCCCCTTGCCTGTATTGATACCTGGGGTTGCCCTTGTTGAACCTCATGAAGATTTTGGAGCCAGATAATCTTTCACGGCATTTGCAGCCCCTTTCAAAGCAAAATTTCCCACTTGGCCTGAAGTCATGAGTACAGCCCATGGAGGACAGCACAATTAATCCTGGGTATTAACACTGTGTTTTTTCCAGCCTTTGCAGGAGTGAACTCTTGGAATGCAAGGGAGGAGGATGTGGTGGAGCAAGAAATGTCTTCACCATGGTGGGAGGTGGCAGGGATGGCAGTTCTCTGCACCCGAGGATAAGGGCAGACTCGTGACCTTTTCCAAGCCAGATGCTCCAGCCCTTTCTTCAAACACTGCAAGGGAGTTCTCATTTCCAGACCACTCAGCAACAAGCCTGATAAAGTCTGCTAAGATAAATACTTATTTTGAGGCAACAGAATGAAAATTCCCCACCCAGGTTTCTGTTGATCCCATACACATCTTGCACAAAGAGGTGCGTGCTTACCCTGACCACGCAGAGCATGTAGGCAGGGCAGGCTGTGTCAGAGTACCAGGGAGATTCCCTACTGACCTGGCCAGCCCCAGCCTGCTGCCAAGCTGCTCACTGATAAGGCACAAGAGAGTAATGATTTTTTTTCGGATCACTGGCACCTAAAATGCTGCGCAGGTTATGCTCTATAAACCATCTCCAGTTTTTTCTTCTATTCACTGTGGTGGATGAAACACTGCCCAATAGCTGGCTTCACATTCAGGAAGCACGGCGGAGCTACTGCATTCAAATTTTTCTGAAACCACTTTCTCTCATGGCTTATATGTTCCTGAATGCTTTTGTTTTCCAGGCAGTGTTGATATCATTAGTTTGAGTTGCTTGGAGTGAACATTTTATTAAATGTGAGAGCAATATACCAACACCTTGCCTGATTTCAATGCTGTGATCCCATTTGACAGTGACTATCAAACAGATTTATGCCTCTCAGCATAGTCAGTGATGGGGCAGAGGAGTTACAGATCATGTTCTCCCTGATTAAATGGCAGGTGAAACTTGGGTCTGCCTTTCTGTCTGTGAGCACACAGGACAGCAGCACACATGCCATCTCTGTGAGGATGTAATGATGGACAGGAGAAAGGAGCCAGTGAGTTCTGAGAGATAAAACAAGCTGATTTTAATTAACCATAGAATGGTTTGTGTTGGGGGGGACTTTAGAGATCATCTAGTTCCAAGCCTCCCCTGCTGTGGGCAGGGACACCTTCCACTAGACCAGGCTGCTCAGGGCCCCAGTCAGACTGGCCTTGAGCACTTCCAGGGAGGAGGAATTACATGGAATCCATAATGTAATTAAGAGATGGGTGGGTGGATAGGTGGGTGGGTGGATGGATGGATGGATGGATGGATGGATGGATGGATGGATGGATGGGAAAGGGATATGGCAGCTTGTGCTTTTCCAAAATTGTGTCATGTAGTGTCTTTTGGTGCCCTAAAAGGGCAGGGCTCGCCTTTTCCTGCCAGAGCATCGAAGAGGCTGGAGTGGCAGGGGCTGTGCTGGGCAGGGGCAGCACCCAGCCGTGTCTCCATGAGACCTCCAGTGATCCACACTCACTCCCTGTGCTCAGCTCTGCCTGGCTGGCCTGTAATTCACATCCTGTCTCACCCAGCTAAAGCCCAGAGGTCCCTGGTGAGGTGTCAGACCAATGAAGTGTTTCTTTCTAAATGTCAGCCAGCTCTGGTCAGGGGGAGGCAGGGGGTGATGAGCCAGCTAGGGCAGACAAGCCTGTGGTTTGGAGTGAAACAGTTCCCTCCATTGTTTCTCTCCAGGCCTAGCACAGACCTGGGGGATGAATTTATGTGTGTTTTTCCAGGGACCAGATTTTTGTTGCCCTAGAACAGCGTCTTTCATGGCTGCTCTGGGCCCTTGTGGGTACAGTAAGGCAAGATTTAACCTCCCATCCTCTCCCAGGCCAGGGCTTTGAGACCAAGGGTTGCTCAAGCAGTTACTCACAAGAAGTGTGGACAGGAAAAAAGTCCTCAAATGGCAGAAAAGATGCTTAGGGACATACTGTCCGTGTTGCCAAATTTATAACAATGTAGCTGTCAGTGGCTTAGCTGAGAAACTGCTTAATCTCTGTAGGTTTTACAGGGCAGGAATCTGAGCTGTGCTTCTGAAAATGGGCACTTGCAGTTCTTTTGCTGAGGCCTTTCTAGCACAGCACATTCTCTTGCAGTCAAAATTGCAGCAAATCTTGAACTTACTCCTTCAAGTGTAGAGTTTCCAGCTGTGAAATACTGTGGGATGTCCAAGGGATGTGTGATGGCCACCATCAGTCATGAGGGAGCTGCAGCAGGTCACACCGTCCTTTCCCAGGTTCTGACAGGGCAGGTGGATATGTGAGTTTTAAAGGATTTTGGGACCTTGGAGCTGCTCAAGCCCTGCATGGAGCACTGGCAATGTCTCTGCCAGGATGCTGCTGTTCCCTGTTGCCTTTGTGCTCTTTTGCCTGACATGCTGGGTCTGGAAAATGCTGGCAACTTCAGCTAGAGTGTTTCACACCAGGGTTTCAATGTGAGTTACAGACCAGAAAAGCTGCATCTGAACCATCAGCATCTAACACGAGCTAACAAAGATCTCCTCAACATGGTGCTGGCACAAAGCACTTCTTTGCTAGGAAAGTAGGCATTAAAAAAGGGCCAAACACCAATGTACTGGGACATTTACAGTGTGAGGGGATGAGTAGTAGTAGTATGGTGATTTTTTTCTCAATGATTTTACATTGCTATTTTCTTCATGCATTTTGTCTAAGGCCCATCCATTAGAAGAAATTTTTAAAAATAACCATTGTGCTAATATTGTGTGGCTGACCACAAGATCTTGTGTAATGCCCGAATGCCCTTCCCCTGCACTCCATACCCAAGGCAGCAACATATCTCAGTCCCAGAGGCAGAGTTGACTCACCTGGGTGAGTTTCATGCCTGAGGCTGAGGCTGTGCAGGGCCAGCCCTGGGAGGGATGCAGGCAAGGTGCCCCTTCTTGGAGTTCTGGTTTCAGGTTCCCAGCTGCCCTCGTGCCCTTTGGGCTGCTCCTGGCTCCTGGGATGGGCCTGGGAGCAGCTGCAGCAGGGCATTATTTAGGTTCCCCTTTTCTTTCTGTGCTCCTTTGTGGGAGATGTGTGCAGATTTGCTTTGTGTGCAGATGAGCTTTTGTCAGAGAGCCTGACAAGTGCGGTGAGAATACATTGCGTTTGTACGTGGATTTGTAAAAAAAATATTTCCTTAAGGTGTTAAGAGTTGCTTTATATTAGTCCATTGAACCGATGTGTTTTTATCTTTGTTAATTACAAGATTGGCAAGGGACCAGGGACATTCTTCACATAGTGAGTTTACAATGCAAATAAAATCTACCTTGGAGGAGGAAAAAAAAACAAACCAAAAAAACCAAAAAGGAAAAAATCCTCTTTCTGTTCCTTTTTTCTAAAACATGAGAAGATAATGATGACAATCACAATTGACTGGTATCTTTTACAACATCAAATGTAGACAGAAGATTAAACTCAGCTCTCACTTTTGACCATTTAACCACCCTGGACCCACTTTACACTCAGAACAGAGTTTGGAGGAACTTGCCTCTTCTTCTGACCCTGCCTCTCTGGTCTTCCTGGGACATGACCCTTTGCATTTTCCCTGCACTGCACATCACTGGGTATTACCAGCATAAATGAACTGTCCCAGGGTGCACAAAGGTGCCTTACAGGGGGACAACGACATTGGCTGAAAGAGAGGGAGTGGGAAGGGAGCAAGGCAAAATCCAGACCAGAAATAAGACCTTAAGCACCCAATCACTTAAGGTAGCTTAACCTGCTGCTGGGCTGAGCTGGGATCTCTGGGCACAGGCACAGCTGCAGGCATGCAGTATTAAGCTCTGCTTATCTCTCAGGGGGCTGTATGTGGGCGAGGGCTGGGCACTAAATCTCCCTACCTTAAGTCCCCAGAAACTGTTTTTGTGTCTGAGGCCAAAATAGCCTGTTCACAGATGTGCTAATGCCGAGGTCTTGCCAGGGATGGTGATAAGGGCTGTGGCTGGTATCATGATACTTACTTGTAAATGCCTTAATTTAACTATCACAGGTAGTATCCAGAAATGAAGCATTCCTGACAGCTGGGACTGGCATCCCTGCATGGTTTCCCACACCAGTTCCCGACCTTCCACCTCCCAGCACCTTGCACAGATTTATGCATCTTGTGTGAGCAGAGGATGTGAGGCAGACACAGGGATAGTCTGAGATATGGTACAAGATGCTGTGAAGAATAAAAGTAGTGATGCCTGGGTTGGATATTCCAGGTGTTTTAAGAAAGAAGAAAAAAAAAAGCTCCAAATCACACTGAACTTGAAAAAAAGGTTTTACATTAATTTCAGTCATCCTCTTCCTCAGGCCCTAAATGAAATATATAGTCCTTGGACCCTTTCTGTCAGCATATACATATATATAATATGTGTGTGTGTGTGTATTTGTATATTTATCTAACATAAGTATCTATAGGAAGCATGAACATTCAGAGGAAACCATAAGTAGTAAGAATTAAAATAGAATATCCAGTGTTCATATCCACAAGGGAAAAGGGCCTTAGGAACTCTGGTTTATCACCTTCCCATCACATGCTAAAAAAGACAGAATTATTAGGAATTTGGAGAGATTGTAGCCCACTGTGTAAACACTGGTTTGGGTTTGGGTTTTTTCCTCCCCGAGTTATAAATATCAATTTAACCTTAGCTGAGTTACAGTAAATAAATAAATAAGTAAATCTGGTTAAATGAGTGCTTGTTTTGGAGGCCAGAACTGTTTTATCAACACTACTCCATTTTATAGGCTTTCCCAAGAAAGGCTGGATAATCTCCCTCCCTTCTCTTAAAAAAACAGAAGAGCAGGGGCTGTGTTTACAAATACTGACTTGGCCCAGCGCTGACAGCAGTGGGGGTTTGACCTGCCAGCATTACAGCTCTTGAATTATCCACTCCATAAATGGAAAATCAATTTGCTTCTGGGATTCAGCTGTTTTCAGGGTTGTTAGAGGCTGTGTTTTTGTTTAGACTCACAACTACATCCAGGCTAGGAAAGCAAATGTGTTGGGGCTGTTCTGCAGCGAAGAGAGCAGCTGGTGTGCCCTGGGCTGTTCTCCTGAGCTCCCTTTCTGACTCTCCAAGGCACAGTGGCAGCATTCCCATCGCATCTCTGAGGTTGGGATTCCTGAATTTTACCTGGGAATACTTCACTAGATTTCTGGTTAGTGTAAAAACTTCCCTCTGCAACATTAAAGCGAATGCAGGCTGTTTGCCTGATTTGCTGGTGCAAGGAGCCCAAGCAGATGGGGTTAATAAAGCCCTTTGTTATCTAGCCTGACCCACTTGTCAGCCCTTGAGCTGCTATAAATGCTTGTGGAGGGGCCAGACTTAAAATAAATCTCGAGGCATTTGGCAAACAGCAGCTAAATGAAGGGCACATGCTGCCCATCACGTGCTGAGGAGGAGAAACCTGGGGCAAAGGCTTAAAACCGAGATCTGAGGCTCCTGTTTTCGGAAATGGCTGTATGGGACTCTCTAAATATTTACACAGCACCTCTAAAATCCAAGCTGTTTCCAAGGTGCTGTGTCAAACCCCTTGGAAAGGCTGTTTGGCCTGGGGCAGCTCCTCGCAGAGCCCCAGGAGAGGAGCCAGCAGCAAAGCTGGGGATGCTGCAGCTGCACTTCCCTCCTGTCTGGATAAACAGCACATTGGGGGGATGCAGTGAGGGGGTCCTGCACCAATGCCATGCACAGAATGGGTTAAAATGACGAGGTTTCATGCTAACAGTTGCAGTTTTGCTGGCAGTGAATGAAACTTCTCTTGCTGGGCTTTCACTTGTTAATCAATTGCACATATTTTGACATGGTTGCTTCTCTGATTTTTTTACCTGCCTTTAAAAAAAAACCACAACAAAAAAAACAAAGAGTATTTTTTAAGAATGGCACTTTTGGGACCTTTTGTAAACATCTGAAGTTTTATAAACAACGTGTTTTTCTTCCCACTAAACAATGCCTGTCCCACAACGGCATTCCCACAAAACCCTGTGGGATGAACGGATTCATTTATGACTTTTAAAAACTCGTTTAAGTCACTGCTGCCAGGCAGGGAACACCAGGAGGGGAAAGGAGAGCAGCTCTGGGTCCCTCTGTACCTCCAAAGCAGCTCTGTGCCTCTCTGCCTTGGTTGGGGTCAAGCTGCTATCACCTGCCTTTCCTTGACAGAAAAAAGGACAATTTTCCATGTGAAACAAAGGCCATTTATACTTTGACTTCCCCTGTTTGTCCCAGGACATATGAGCTGGTTTTGCTTGGCTTTCTCTAATCACAAATCCAATCCCAATCCTTAAGAAATTAAGCTGGCTGGGGAAAGAAAGAGAAAAGAACTGATTCATCTTCCTCCCTCTCCTGCTCCTCCCTCCTTTGCCGGATGCTTGCTGTTCAGCTGCTCTGAGTTATGAATACTTTGCTGGTATCTTTTGGCTACCAAGGTCAGCCTGAAGGAGGGAGGTGAGTCATTGACATTCAAATAGCTACAAACCGTAATTCAAATAAGGCCAGAGCAGAGCCAGGAGGCTGATTCAATACACGGAGACTCAATGTCCACAGGTCCATGCTCTGCCCTTTCCAAAATTTCACCCTCACACTCCTCACTGTGCAAATACCTGAGCAGAGCTTGAAGCCAGGGGTGCTGTTTTGAGGGCTCTGACCTGATCAGAAGTTCTGGGATGGGGAGGGAAAAGCAGAGAAATTAGGTTGAGAGGAATGGAAAAAAAAAATCAACTGACCATTTTTCTTTCTTTTTCTCTCTGTGTGTCTCTAGGTTGCAAACTTCTCTCCATGGCTTGACTGGATATTAGAGCACATCTCTCTGATGGAATGTACAACCCCAGATGATCTGATCGTTCAAGAACTGAATTCCAAGAGAAAGAACACAATTCTTCCTACAATCTGCTTGTTTTAATGTATGGCTTGCTCTCAAACACAAAACCTGAGTTTTAATTTCTGTATGCAGAAAGGCAAGGGTCTGTCTTCAGTAAACCCTCATCAGGAGAGGTCAGCAACAGGACACAGGTGGAAGGAACTTCGAAGCACCACGAGGAGGTGAAAGGAAATACCCAGCTTGTCCTTTTTTAAGCCCATTTGGGGAAGATAAGCTTCTCCCTTATGGCTGGAAGTAGTGGAGTCAATCTGTTCAGCCTGAGCCTGGGGTGGTAACTGGCAGGCACCTGCTGCAGCCTTTCCTTTCTGCCTTACATTGGACCCTGTCTTGTGGGGGCAGAACCCACGGGGCAAAGATGGTTGTGGTGAGGAGGAGGAATGTGAAAATGTTCACCTTCGCCTTTCTGCTCATCACAGCGACGTCATTTCTGCTGAACTACACACACCAGGTGACCACAACCACCTGGGACCCCAGACATCTGGTTGTGCAGTTTTCAGAGCACGTCCAAAAACTCTTCAAGTACCCCAGGAGACCCTGCAGCTGCCGCACGTGCATTTCGGAGCCGGGACATTCCCTCTGGTTCGATCAGAGGTTTAACTCAACTATGCAACCTTTCCTGACCTCACAGAATGCCTTGATCCCAGAAGACAGCTACAGGTGGTGGCTGGTAAGTGGGGGGTGTGGATACAGCCTGGATTTTGGGGTGTCAGGCTTCCAGGGATGCCAGGCACATAGAAAGATGTTTTCTGCCCAAAGATTTGCTGTCTCAGCTGACAAGAGGTGGAAGGAAGTTGGTGTTTGTGCTGCTGTTTAGCTTGGAGGGGCTTGGAGTGCACATTCATTTCCTCCAAGCTAGAGAAGTCCCTGACAGAGTTAGGTGGTAGATCCAGAATTTGCAAATGTCAATACTGTCATTTTCTCCCTTCTCTTCCAAAGACCAGGCTTCATATAACCCCTCTGTTTCTGCTTCAGGTGGGCTTTTTGCCATTCATCAGGGTGGATAATCAAACTAATTGTGAAGTGTGCAATTCCCCCACGGCTCTGCCCACCATAAAATACGTAAATTAGCAGGATTAAATAGGAAATCGTTAATGTTATGCATATGAGAACATTCTCTGTTGTGGCTGATGGTGTAAAACAGATCCAGAAAGCTCATGGGTGGCTGTGGGTCACTTGGAAAGAACAGCCCCAAGTGCACCCTTGAGCAGGGTGGTCCAGCTACCCCTTGAAACCTGATTTAAGCATCATGAAAGTGAGTGGATGCCTTGTTCATAAAGCACAGAAGGGAAAAAGATACATCCTGTTGTTTTGCCTAACAAAAGCCCCTTTTATGTTCTCTTGAAACAAGACATCAGTTATTTGATTTACTCATGGCTGTGCTGCCCAGGTGCTACAGTGCAGGTTCTGCTGCAACAACCCCAGTGAAATCAGTTTCATTGCACTTGCTTTCCCCCTCTTCCAGAAGAATAGTCCCCTGTGCCTTTCTTTGAACACACAACAGCCTGCAACTTGGTGTCCTTCAGCAAGCACAACCCTTGTTGTTGAATTCTGTTTTTTCAGGCCATTTCTGGCACCCTGAAGGGGCCTCTCCAACAGGCACCCACTATTGCACTGGGAACATTTGGGTTTTGGAGGGGATGTCAGTGCAGTGGGAATGAGGCTATATCAGATTTATCACTTCTCACTCCACTGGCTGTTGCATTTAGTGCTGAAAAAGAGATGCCACTGAACTCTGCCATCTTTAATTGTTGTGTAAATGATATAATTGTTTTATGATGAGACCCTCCCTTTTGCAATGAGTCTCAAGTACTTCAGGTGCTGTATCTTTTCACCTGCCCCTTGGCCATGACTTTGATTTCCCATTGCTTGTGGTTTTTCTTGCAACTTCCAGACACTTTTCCTTCTGTTCCATTTGTTGTCTGGACTTTGCTGGAACCTTGAGAAGGGAAGATGCCAAGTTCAGGTCCTTGCCCTGGCTTGAGGTTTCGCCAGGGAGCTGAGCTGATCTAACAACTGGCAGTTTTCAAAGGAGTGGGCATACCCCAGATTGAGCTCAGTAATGAGGATAAGGTTACTCATGGACACCGTGAGCAAAGACACTCCACATTCTGCACTCAGAACTGACTGATTTAAGCAAGAGGTTTCAATGCATTCTCTCTTAAGAAAAAAAAAACATAAAAAGAAGAAAAAGCTTGGGACTCAGTACATAAGTCTGAATACGTAATGCTCCTTTTTGTAGTGAAACAGGAAAAAAAAAACCCAAAAACAGTGCTTCCTCAATTTACAGAATCAGTTAGGTTGGAAAAGACCTCTGAGATCATCGAGTCTAACCTGTGTCTGAACCCCACCTTGTCAACCAGACCAGGGTACTAAGTGCCACATCCAGTCCTTCCTTTCCTTAAACACCTCCAGGGATGGTCACTCAGCACCTCCCAGGGCAGCCCATTCCAATGTCTTATCACCCTTTCTGTGAAGAAATTCCTTCTAATGCCCAACTTAAACCTCCCCAGCCATAGTTTCAGACTGTGTCCTCTCATCCTGCTCCAGTTCCCTGGGAGAAGAGGCTGACCCCACCTGGCCTCAGCCTCCTTTCAGGGATGCAGAGGTGACAAGGTCACCCCTGAGCCTCCTTTTCTCCAGGCTAAACAGCCCCAGCTCCCTCAGCCTCAGTCACCTCACAGGATTTGTGCTCCAGACCCTTCACCACCTTTGCTGCCTTCTCTGGACTTGCTCCAGCACCTCAGTGTCCTTCTGCAAGGGAGGGGCCCAGAACTGGACACAGCACTCGAGGTGTGGCCTCACCAGTGATTTAAGAATTCAGCTCAACCTGAAACAGATTCTTTCAGAGGAGGTTTGTTTCTTTTCCAGCAAAATGAAAAAAAAACAGAGTTTCAGAACAGCCGAAAGTCTCCCCTCCCCATCCCAAACAAAAGCTGTTCATTAATTTTCAGGGCTGTCTAACCATGTTTTAGTGTTTTCATTTTTTTTTTTTTAATTCAGATCAAGTTCAAAGGGAATACACCACTTCAGAATACAAAATCAAAGCCATTTTTTTCCAGATGGTAAAAATAAATCTTCTAAGATTCCTTTTTCAATCTTCAGACAGGGTATGTGAAATATTTTTATATCCCCCATAACTGCATTATGTATTGTAAGTTTTTACTTTCTGAAAATCTTTGCCCTAATGTGTAGTAGATGGAGTCAGATGCCCTGACTCCTCTGAAAGATGGTTTTGGGTAAACCCCAGGCGTGATGTGGCATCACCTCATCATTGCAACTAATTTCTTATGTACGTGTTGCTTTGGGTAAGCTTTTCCAAGACAGTGTCGTTTCTTCAGCAAGTAATTCCCAGGTGCATCCTGAGGGCAACTCCCTTTTTGCTGTTCATTTTTAGGCTCATCTTCAAAGCAATTCTGAGATTTTGGCCAGTCTAAGAAAACATTGCTCATGGCCATGCTTCACTCTTGTGTGCTTTGCCAACTCAGTAATTTGTGACTTTTTTGCTATATTTGTACATAGAAAGGAGGCATGAGGAAACCTGAGATTTCTCAAACTTCTTTTTGGCAGGGGGAATGACTGTGTGTTCACTCTCAGGAGGTGCTTTCAGACAGTGTGGAGGTTTTGTTGAGCTGTAACTGAGGCTCTGAGATGCACTGGAGCTCTTTATTACACGGCTGTGACTGCCCTGCCATGGGGAGACCTGTGTGATGTGCTGCCCTAAAGGCAGGCAGGGTGCTTCCTTGTCCACAAACTCAGCCTGCCCTCCCTCCCCCTTCACCCTGTTGCTGTGAATAAGTGCTATTCATCCAGATAGTCCTGCAGCATTAGTATCCCTCCAGTACTAGGACAGTGAGGACTGATTTCAGAGATTAATGACCAGAATTGGAGACAAAGGGACATTTGGGACCAAAGAATGGGGTGGTTTCCCTTGCTTACAGCTCTTCCCATGGCTGCCAGGCTGCTTCATGGTTTGTTTGGAGAATATATAGTTTGAACACTTCCAGCCTGGTAGGATGTGACCTTTAGAAGGGCAGATTCCTGCTTGCTCTGAATGAAATGGTTTGTGTATACTGGGTTTAGTGCTCCCACCTGTGCAAGGTGGGAAGGAGCAGGGGAGAATCAGTGCCACCATCCCTGCAGAGGCTCATCCTCCTGCACGGGGCAGGGCTGCTCCAGAGAAGGCCCCTGAAAATATACCTGCCTCTTTTTTGTTCATGGAAACAAGGGGGATGTTGTCAGCACTGCTCCCTGCTTCTCATTTGCTTAAATATACACAGCTGATAAACTGTCCCTTCATTATTTTAGTCAGGTAGCAGATAATGGCCCAAATTCTCCTCCCATGTACACCCCTGCAGCTGCTCTGTACTTTCTGTGACTTAAAGTTGAATTGGACTCCTCTGCACTCAGGGAGGATCTGGGCATTAATAACACTTCAGGCTATGAACATTTTGTTAGAAACTCCTTCCTCCCTCCCTTTTCTCCCTCTCACCCCTCCTGTCTCTTGCCTCCTCTCTCTCTTTCTCCTCTGCCTTCCTCCTTTTATCCTTAGAGGCTGTGAGAGTGTTTTTGCAATGTGGCACCTGGTGTTACGTGATACATTCCTTTCTGTTTATGTTTTCTTCCTCACCTCCCTGAGCTGGTTCACCTGCAAGTTCTCCATTGTTTTACCATGACACAAATGCTGTGGATATTCTCAGTAAATTTAGTAACCCATACATAAGGAAACATGGCAGGAATTATACTCTGTAACAAAGCACAGCATTTATTTATCATTTTCTTGTTTTGTTCTAAAGGGATGCATTGTTCTTGGTGGTCAGAAAGTATAAAAAATAGATCAGAACCTGCTGTTCTAAACCCAAATGTTGAGGTTGATGGATTGAAGTTGTGATAAGTAAATTTAGGCTCCATTTCCTGGCAATCTTCTCTGTAGCACATTGTTCATAAACTATCATGTTATAAGAACTTTTATCTCGAGTCTTACAATGTTTGAGGGTTTTGCCTTTTCTTTGGAAGAAAGCTCAGATCTTGAGGTCATGTTATTACCGTATCTAAAAGAAAATATTAGTTCAAACTCATTATGTGTGTAGAAAAAACGTAATATATGACTTAAAAATTGGCTTTCAGCCGGTGAGCAAAGGGGCATCCCCACCTAACACGTGCTGGGGAAGCTGGGGCAGCTGCACTGATTTTTAAAGCAGCAGCAGCAGAGCTGCTTGGCACCTGAGTCATGCATTTTGCATGCTCCCTGAGGAAAACGTGTCCAGATGCTTTGATCACCAGAAGCTTCCTTTGAAACTGGGTTGCTGTCTGTGACTCTTTGAAAGCAATACAGAGGGCTCAGCACTTTGAAGGCAGTGTGTAGCTACCAGGTCACTGCAGAAGGTGCTGCCAAATCCCAAATCCAGGCCCAGGCCTGGTCCCAGTGCCTGCCACGTGCCCAGTCCCACCCAGTCCCACCTGCAGTTCAGCTGCTTGGTTGTAAGGGTGACATTTAGACCAGATTTGGACATATGGGGAGAACCTGACCCTGGGCCACCTCTTACCCTCACTGGCGGCCCCCACAAAAGTCCAGCTGGGCTGGAGCTGCTCCTCCTAAGGTGAGGACAGGTGGATGTGAAGGTGGTCCAAGCTCACAGGACTCTCTCAGCACGAGGGTCAGAGTAGTGTAGAGGTGACCCATACCAACCATGGAAGTCAGAAATTGTACAACTCAGCATATTAATGTGTGTTATTTACAAAATATATTCCTGTATATATTTATACTTGAGAATGTAAATTTTTTGACTACACAGATCATTAAACAAAGCCCAAACTCTTGACAGCTCCTCAGTTCTTCCCCTTCAACTCTTAGATGCATAGTAATTGAAGGACACTAAGTATAACAAGAATAAAGCCATATTTTCCAGACCAAAGAGGCATTTTTAAAATTGATGATTTCCTTTTAAGCTCCCCCTGAGTCTGTAGAGCAGAGATTACCTGGATTTGCCCCACCAGACTGTTGCTAAGATTAATCTTGTAGCTGGGAAGTGTTGCATGAGTGTTAATGCCTCCAAACTGCAGCAGTGAGACAAATAGTAGCTGTGGAAAAGGGATTCTCTTGGGGCTTTATTCATTCTTTATCTTTTAAAAACAGTTAAAAAAATTTAGAAAAGCCGCAAACCCCAGTATTGCTGCCCCAGCTTTGCCCAGGCTGCCTGGCTGTGTGTTGGCAGTGCTGCCTCACCAGTGGCAGCTGCTGCCAGACCCACAGCTGGACCTGTCTGTCCACCACAAGGGCTCTGCCTTGGTCCATGTTCTGTCTGCATCAATCACACCAGTGATTGCAAGCTAATCTACCTGCTGATAATTTGGAATTTTGAAGTTGTGCTTAATATGCTGCCAAATTGGCCATGGGTGCAGGATGCACACCAGGAGAGCTTTCCTTTGAGGTGCTCCTGACTCCTTTGAGGCCCCAGGATAAGAAGGACGTGGATGTCTTGGAGTAAGTCCAGAGGAGACCTGGAAGATAGCTGGAACACCTTTCTTGTAAAGACAGACTGAGAGAATTGGGGTTGTTGAACCTGGAGAAGGCTCTGGGGAAACTTTATTGCTGGCTTTCAATATCTAAAGGGGCTACAAGAGAGCTGGACAGGGACTTTTCACAAGGGCATGTACTGATAGGACAAGGGGGAATGGCTTTAACCTGGAAGAGGGCAGGTTTAAGATTAGTTATTAGTAAGAAATTCTTTCCTTTGAGGGTGGTGAGGCACTGGCACAGGTTTCCCAGAGAAGTGGATGCCCCATCCCTGGTAGTTTGCAAGGCCAGGTTGGATGGGGCTTGGAGCAACCTGGTGTGATGGGACCTGTCCCTGCCCGTGGCAGGGCTATCAGAATGAGATGATCTTTAAGGCCTCTTCCAACCCAAACCACTCTGTGATTCCATGACCATAGCTGTGTCCTCACCACTCCAAGCCATTAGCTCTGAGCAGCCTTGGCTGAATTCACATTCTCCTTTTGCAGCCCCTTAGCCAAGTTTTGGGTACTGCTGCTTGGTAGTGCTGTTGGTGTGATGGTATTGGGGAGCCCAGTGAAGCCTTCTGAGAAGTTTAAAAAGCAGCAAATCCCTTCTCATCCTTAGTGGGGGTGTGCACAGTGGTGAGGAGGGAACAACAGGCCCTTCCTTGGAGAGCCATTCATGGGTAAAGAAAGGGAGTGCATGAACTCTGAGGGGTCTTTTTCCTTGCCTTTTTTTTTCCTTGCTTGTTTTTTTAAATAAGAAGATGCAAAACTGGCTAGTTCACTTCTGTATGTTAAATGGGGAATTTCTAAGGCTGGGAGATGATTTAGGAAACTTCTCAGTCTGAGCTCCCAAATATAGTTTTTAGCAACCTAAGGTGGAGAGTTGACTCTCAAGTGACGCACAGATATTTTATGGAGGGAAGCTGGAGTGTTTAGTGATCCAGTGATATTTTATATGTGGACACAAGATGGGTTAAGATGCTTTATGATCTTGGACAAAAAGTTGAACTGCTTCTTTAGACACACATATTACTTGCACAGACTTCTGAGAAAAGCAGCCACTTCACTCAGGACACAGGGGTCAAATATTTCAGTGTAGTGAAGGCCACCTGTAGCAGCTATATCCATACTCATATCCCTGTCACACATCTACAGCACTTGGAGGGAGGATGCTGTCCTAGCAAACCACATGGCACTGCTGTGCTTGGACAGACTTTCACTCTATGCTTTTGCTGCTTTATGGGAATGGCCAGACTGGTGAGAGCTTGATAAGGAGGGGAAAAAAAATGGAAAAAAAAAAGAAAAGACAACAATACTGTAATAAATGGGCGGGGCCAAAGCCTTTATTAAAATTCAGCTCTTTTTATTGATGGGGCTATAGGGTTGGCCGCCG
>JAOTQP010001286.1:143334776-143376029 GCA_026413545.1 Cichladusa arquata | reverse complement strand
TTGACAATTTGTAATAACCATTAACTGTTAACTGTTTCTTTTGAACTGTGACTTCTAACCAAGTGTTTCTAACAATACTAAAAAAAAAAAAAAAAAAGACAGAAATTTGGTGTGGGAAAGTGAACTATAATCAGCTTGTAATTGTAATGCTATTAAAATGGTCTTTTTTCAATAAGCCAAGCAAACATTGTGCAATAAGGAACTGGCTGTATGTTAAGTCTGAACATTTACAAACTGAATATGCCTTGAAGTTAACATGCTCTGTTGCTTCCTCTTCTCTGTTTTGCTGAAACGCCAAAGACTAACCAGTGTTGATAGAAGGTTAGGCCTGAAGTGTATAGTTCAATCAGATAATCTCTGGGAAATCAAAACAGAGCACTTGAAATGAGTTAAGGACAGATGTCTCATAATGGTCTTTCCCATGGAAGTTGTGTACAGCAGAGGGATTGTGGGACAATGGTGTCCTGCTTTCAGGTTGATGTTGGTTGCCATGTTTCAGCTTGGTTGCAGTGCAGTTACTCTAGACAGAAGCATAAAAGAAGGGTAGATGCCTGGGCTCTCTAAATGGAGATGCCTACCCAGGATGTTTCTTGCTATTTTAATGCAGCAAAAATGCATCAATACTCCAGATCTTTCCCTTTTCTGATGCTGTCAATCTGGATGAAAAGAAAATTTAACTTAAGGGCACCCAAGTACTTGGAATTTTCTGAAAACTGCCTTCCTGTTCTGAATTTTTTCAGACCAAACCAGTTCAAGAATAAGATTTTGGTGGGTTTCCTTTTCATTTTTTAGAGACAGTTGAGAGCTCATCTTTACAGAGAGAGAGAGTATATATGGGTATATGCAAATGTGCATTCAAATAACTCAAAATAAGTTCCTTTTTCAAAAAACATTTTATTTTACTGCATTTTACACCTGTACTACACTCTGTGACATCTATGAAGTCTCAAATTATTTTGAAGGCTGCAGGTTTTCTAACACTGTTTTTCTCATATTTGAAGTAAGATGAGGTCAGATTTGATTCATAAAGAACACACAAGAGTTTAGTTATGTGGGCATGTGTTTGTTTCATCACACACAAATTTAGAAGATGACCTTTTTATTTATATAATTGAGCCTTGCACTGAATAGTGACATACATGGTCATAATTACAGTCTTGTCTGGTCATCCTAATTACCTTGCATCCTAATCACCTTGTGCAGTCCATATACAGGTATATAGATTAGGAAGATTTAGTGGGAAGATTAAGTCTGTGTATGGATTTCTTTGTCTTCTTTGTCTCAAGTTCTCAGTGTAATTTTCTAGCTCTGAGCTCCAAAGACCTGTTGTTCATTTCAGTGCAAATAAGGTCCTGCAAAAAGCACAGAATTTAAACAGAAATTGCAGTGCTGCACCTGTTTGTGTTTGTGTGAGACAGGGAGATACAAGACAAATTAAGAGTTCCTGGTGCAGTCAAGGGAAACATATTGGAAACTAAAGCCAAATTAGCCCAGGCCATTCCTGGGAGTCGTGGGAAAAGGTGTTTCTTTTCTCTCCCTCCCTGTCTTTCCATGCCCTGGGCTGGCAGAGCAGGACAGAGCCTTTTTGGCCCATTCTGTGCATTCTCCTTTTGTGAGCTTGGAAGCAGGTGGCACTGTGAGGGTGGGCAGTGCTGTTTGTGAGCATGCCAGTACTGCCAACCCCTTCAGTAAATCTCAGAGAGCTGAGCCAGAAAAGGAGTGTCTGACCATCACCTGCCCTGCACCTTGCCTGTACCTTCCCAGTCCAGCCATTGTTCCCACCATGCACCACAGAGCTGCTACAGGACACTTTCCCTCCATGGCAACAGACACAATGACCAAGGTCCGGGTGGTTTTCTTCATCCTGGAGATTTTTTTTAGATGATTATACATCTCCAGCCCTCAGGGCTAACTCTAGTAGAATTTCTTATTGCATGAGCAGAGGTTTCTGCACAGTTCACTTCCCATTTCCTTCTCCACTTTTGGAATATGCCAAAAGTTGTGGCAGGGAGGAATATTAGCCACTTCTGTCTTCCATTAGCTCCTCAGAGACCTTTCTGTCATTTGCAGGAGAGTTAAAGGAAATCTTACACATATCCTAACAGAAGATACTTGACCCAGAGTGGGTTTAGGCTTATAAAACACCAGAGGAGCATTTATTCTGCTAAAGCCAACCTCGGGGAAAGTGCTTGATGTGTTCTATTGTGGCTAGACAGAGACTGAGGAAGTGTGGGAATCTGATGAGAAGGAGGAGAAAAAGGAAGCCAAGTTAAAAAGGTCAGGGGTTTTCCAGTTGATTTCTTTGTCACTGTGGCTCTAACCCAAAGCCTTGCACTGCAGAGGGCAGTACCTGTGGGCAGCTCTCCGAGCCGTCTCTGGCTGCCAGAGAAGCTGTGTCGCTAACCCGGAGCGGTTTTCCTCCCCGACAGAAGCTGCAAGGAGAGAAGGCTCCGAGGAGCCTGAACTCGACGCTGGCAGAGCTGTTTGGGCTGATCCCCGGGGACGGGGACCCGCTGCAGGCGCGCGGCTCCTTCGGCTGCCGGCGCTGCGCCGTCGTGGGCAACTCGGGCAACCTGCGGCAGGCCCGCTACGGCCGCGACATCGACAGCCACGACTTCGTGCTCAGGTGAGGGAGCAAAGGAGGGCCAGGAAACGAAGGGCCAGCAGCAGGCCCTGGCTTTGTCACTGTCTTTGTGTCTTATTTGGCACTGACTTCGGTGCCGTTTCGTGGGAGAATCATAAGGAGTGTTTGCTGCTTCTTGTCACACATAGCATAGTTTATTACCTTGACCTAGACATTCAAATGGAGATCTGCCCAGGGCCTCCAGGGCTCAGTTAGGAAGAGTTGGCTAAACAGGGCTACCCTGCCTTATGTTGGATGTATCTCAGATCCACAGAATCAGAGGATATTCTGAGTTGCAAGGGATCCACAAGGATCGAGTCCAGCTCTCAAGTGAATGGCCCATACAGGGAACAGGGAGGGGATTTCTGAACTCAGGACTGCAGAAATGCCCCTGTGCCTGTGTTCACTTCTGAAAGCCAGTCTGGGAACACATCAGCAATTCCCTCCCTGGTGCTTCAGCTCCTCAGTGGCAGAGATTTGCATATTTCTGTGCTGCAGCACAGTGCACATTACTCCTCAGCTGTCCAAAATCCACTGCTGTTTGTGGGAATAAGTGAGTAAACAAGGTTTCAGGATCTGTCTAGTGAAACCTGGTACTTAAATCGAGTCTAAGTTTTAGGGGTGTGAACTATGTGTGTTGGAGATATGACCTCATGTTTTAGGTTGGACAAAAAAAAATTCAAAGGTATTGATACTGTAGCTTGTTCTGCACAATCCATGTTAAAAAATATCAGCGAAAAAGATTTGCACTTATGAGTAAAAGTTATTTCTGCAGCCAGTGCTCACAAGTGATCTTTCAGACATTTAACTGATTGTTTTAGATTTTACTTTCTTGCACTAGTTCATTCTTAAGTAGTGCTATGGTGGGGAAGCCAAAGACACTTTTCAGTGGACGGGAGTGACCTGTTTGGCTGCAGGTAATTTCTAAAGGATGGCATTGCCTCTCCATTTCAAGGCAACAAGGTTGGCTACTTTGTTCCACTGAAAGGCAAGCAGGAGCTAGGTAAGCAGAGCTTATCACCCAGAGGGAAGCCAAAATATCTGGACTAAGTTCATCTCCAATGTGTCATCTGCCTTTTTCCCCACAGCTGCCAGCACAGTACAATTTGGAGTGCAATAAAGGGCAGGAAGGGAGGGATTGCTCTTGAAATGCCACATGTGGGATTATTCTCTCAGCAGCAATGAAAGCCTTAGTAGAAATCTGTGCACTGAAGTCACGAATAAATCAACAGAAGATCAAGACTGTTTGAACTGTTAAGCCACCTTGGCTTCTGATGTGGCTTGAACATGGCACAGAGTCTTCGGATGACACCTAAATCTTCACAGATCATACCAGGAATTGCTTCCTGCATTTCCATGTCTTGCTCCCTGCTGAAGGAGCCTCCCCAAAGACAGAGGCACCAACCTGGCCTACAGATCCATGAAGGGAAAGGGAGAGCCCTCAACATTATTCCTACCACTTGTAAATTTGGGAAGCTGTGGTGCATTTGTGCCTAACTCTGTGTCCTTCCATATGGAGACAGCCCCATTCCTGTGTGGACTCTCTTATATTGCCTGCCCTACATTTCCAGACCCGTGCAGAAAAGACTTTGCTAGACTCAAAACCTGGTAGTAATAAATAAAGAGCAACACACCCAGGTGCATGCTTCTGCTCTGAGGCCTTGCCCATCCCATAGCCAGCCATCCCTGGCA
This sequence comes from Cichladusa arquata, assembly GCA_026413545.1. Taxonomy (NCBI): domain Eukaryota; kingdom Metazoa; phylum Chordata; class Aves; order Passeriformes; family Muscicapidae; genus Cichladusa; species Cichladusa arquata. Next base: position 143,371,714 of record JAOTQP010001286.1, on the reverse strand, counting down.
AGGGCAAAACTCTTGGTGACTTAGTGAACCTTCCAGCCTCAAATTTATATTTGAGCATAACGTATTTATATTTATATTTATATTTATATTTATATTTATATTTATATTTATATTTATATTTATCTTTTTAAGCCCTATCTGAAAGGATTGCACAAGGTTTTAGGATTCACTGTGGGAATTTGTGCAGAGAAGGTGACCCCTCTGTGCGTCAAACACAAAATCTCTGGTGACCTGAAATTCACTTCCACGTGCTCTGGCAATACAGCCAGGTGCAGGGGAGAGCCAGGGAGTCTGAGGGAGCACCTTTCCTTCTAAACAGTGTGTTCCAGCCCACTTTTATTTGTGTGACTATCTACTTTCATGACAGAAGGAAGTTCTTGCTTGGTCCTTCCTGCTGAGACTGAGCACTGCCTTCTGCCCTGTGGCACCAACAGCCCCACCATGGGTGGTAGGAAAGGTACACAGACCCAAGGGCAGATTGTAAGGTGACCAACATGCCACCCTTGTCTTTATCATGGTGGAAACACCCACATTTTATACCTTTGACTGGCTAATCTGAAGGTAAAACACAGAAAGTCCCGTGCTTTTCCAGTATCTCTGCACAGTATGGTGTGGGTCACTGGTCATTGGCAGGGAAGCCAATAACAGGAACTCCATAAATCCATGAGGCTGGCAGGATGTTATAACTACACTAATAACTGCCTTGAAGGGAATTAGAAGAAACTTAAGTAGTTCACCTGGGGGAGAAATGCAATAACACAGCCTGGCATAGACTTGATAAACAGATTTTGCCTCTCCTGTTATCATTAACCAGGGCAGCATGTTGTCTGGCAATGTATGATACTCCTTGTTACCTCATCAGCTACAACCTTCCTTGTTCTCCCTGTGCTTCTGCCAGGAGCTGAGCTAATGTTATTGCAGAAAAAAAAAAGCATTTTGCTCAGAGACAACTGTGGGGCTTCTCCATGGACAGCACCACGAATTCATGCAAGCTGCTTCAGGGATCTGTAATGTGCACTGTGCTGCAGCACAGAAATATGCAAATCTCTGCCACTGAGGGGCTAAAGCATCAGGGAGGGAATTGCTGATGTGTTCCCAGACTGGCTTTCAGAAGTGAATACAGGCACAGGGGCATTTCTGCAGTCCTGAGTTCAGAAATCCCCTCCCTGTTCCCTGTATGAGCCATTCACTTGAGAGCTGGACTCGATGATCCTTGTGGATCCCTTGCAACTCAGAATATCCTCTGATTCTGTGGATCTGAGATACATCCAACATAAGGCAGGGTAGCCCAGTTTAGCCAGCTCTTCCTAACTGAGCCCTGGAGGCCCTGGGCAGATCTCCATGCACTGACCCCAGGGTTACTTAAAGCACCCCATGTGTGGGCAGTGACCCTGAGTATCTGTGGACGTTGGAGTACATACTACCGAGTAAAAGTAAGGTTTGAGTAAATGAAGGGTCAGCAGCAGGTCCTGTATTTGTCACTGTCTTTGTGTCTTATTTGGCACTGACTTTGGTGCCTTTTTGTGGGAGAATCATAAGGAATATTTGCTGCTTCCTGTCACACATAGCATAGTTCATTACCTTGACCTAGACATTCAAATATACCTGTAGGGATAAGGGGGAAGTGGAACTGCAAGAAGTCAGGCTGATGTACTTCAGGGTAATCTTTTTCTCACCAACTGGAGGAGGCAGCTTTAGGATGAAGTGAGATGTGTCCTCATGGACTCAGCACTCTTTCGATGACTGTAAAGGGAATGCAGGGATGTGCTCAGAGATTCACCTGCTTGGTAGGCACTCCTGTTCAGTCCAAGGAATTCCACACTAAAGCTGAGCTTTTATTTACTGTTCAGTCACATGGGTTATGATCATTCCAGCTTGCCTGAGGACCCCTACACCCTGTCAGGGCTGTCTGAAGACCCTGCATATAACACTCCCCTTAGCCATGGGAGCATGTTCCTTCACCTCTAGCAAATAACTTGGTGAAAATTCACATCTACATGTACTTACCTTATTCCCCTTCTGTCTCACTTCTTATTTTTGGGCTGCAGAATGAACCGTGCCCCTACTGCTGGCTACGAATCAGATGTTGGGAGCAAGACCACTCACCACTTTGTTTATCCTGAGAGCTACAAAGAGCTGGCAGCAAATGTCAGCATGATCCTGATCCCCTTCAAAACCCTGGACCTGCGCTGGGTTGTCACTGCTCTCACCACAGGCACCATCAACTTGTGAGTAAGGGCAGGCACGAGGGGTGGCAGCTCCATACTGTTGCTGTAGGAGATGAGAGCCTTTGTGGGACAAATCCCTGCTTCTGATAAGGCCTAGGGGTGCTTTACAGACCCTCTCAAGCCAGAGTTCAGCCCTAAACACTTGATTTCTAGGAAAAGTTTAAATTTAAAATGCAGTTATTGAGGCAAAGATGGACATCCAGTCCCTTACATCCCCAGTGGTCTCAGAGAAATAAAAAGGGGAGTTTTTGCTCGTAGAGGTGACCAGTTTGATCAAAAGGCTCGTGAGCTGTGGGGTTCAGTGCCTCACTTTGGGCTTCTGCTCATCCTTCCTCCTCTCTGATTCCTTGGGAATCAGTACTCTTGCAGAAGAGGATGAGGAGGCAGAGGGGCTGTGCAGGTTGCCCACCTGAGGCAGGGAGAGCAGACGCAGACCACAGCACTCAGTGCCCCATCACAGGATGAGCTCCCCTGGGCAGGCTGGTCAGGAGTTTGGTCTGTCTTTCCTGGTGGAACAGGATTGAGAACTGTGCAGAGGAAACAATGCTTTATGTGTCACCTGCATGTCTTAGCCTTAAATTCAAGAGTTCTGCTTGGCAATAATGTGACACGCTGGGAGTTATTCTCCAATTCCTTTTTGAGTGCTGTCAGAAGTAAAGGTTGTCTCCTGCTAGATGTTTTTATGGCAGCACCAGAATTAGAAATGTGATCAAAATGCATGTTATTTCTGGAAGCCTGCTAGCAGATTCTCTTCCTGTAAGCTGGCTTTTCCTAATCCAGAGTATGAAATAGGTGACATTTGTACTTGTGTGTGAGGTTATCTGCTGGATGTGAAACCACAGCCTAGTGGGATTGCTTGGTGACACTCTGCTACACATAGACAGCAAAAGCAGATCAGACTGCTTTATTCCAGGGAGAAATGTTTCAAGACATTTCAACTTTTTTTCCCAATTTCAAAATCTCAGAAGATTTAAAGTTGGAAAAGTGTGTCTTGGGCATGTTGACTGGGCATATGACCCACTTTGCAATTGATGGAGAAACAAATGAAGTTTTATTTCTTCTCTTCATTTTCTTTTCTCTCTTTATAGAAATATTTTAGATTATTTTCATTTCCTATTGAGATTCCCTTGATTTGTAACAAATCTGTGTTAGCTTCCTTTTACCTTTTTTTATCACCATCATTTCATACATACAGTCATAAACTGAGTTGGAAAAAATCCACCTTCAAGACACATTCATAACTTGGAAAAATCAGTACACTAAGAAAAGTGTACCACTCACTACAAGGAAGACATTGAGGTGCTGAAGCCTGTCCAGAGAAGGGTCATGGAACTGGGGAAGGGTCTGCAGCACAAATCTGAGGGAGCTGGGGGTGTTCAGCCTGGAGAAAAGGAGGCTCAGACCTTATGACTCTACAACTCCTGAAAGGAGGCTCTAGCCAGGTGGGGGTCAGTCTCTTCTCCCAGGTAACAAGAGACAGGACAAGAGGAAATGCCTCAAGTGTCACCAGGAGAGGTTTAGATTGAATACCAACAATTTTATTCACCAAAAGAGCTGTCCAGGACTAGAACAGGCTGTCCATGGGAGTGGTGGTGTCACCATCCCTAAAGGGATTCAAAAAATGTGTAGGTGTGGCACTTAGGGACATGGTTTAGAGATGACTTGGCAGTGGTGGATTAACTGTTGGGCTCAATTATCTTAGAGGTCTTTCCAGCCCAAATGATTCTGTTATGTAATTTACATGGGCACACGTTTTGCAGGCAGGTCCACTGTCCCTACCACAGGAGAAAGCTTTTGGTTTTTCCTGAACTCTGAGCCCTGCACTGATTTCAAGTGAACCCTTAGCCTATTGAAGATGTAACTGGTTGACCACAATGCAGTCAGAGCACATGAAAGAGAAAACACCTTTGCTTAATAAATTACAGGATATATTATATATTTATAATTAGATTGTATACATGAGCTTGGTAAGCATCTGGTATAAATTAGTGTGTGAGTATTTAACCACATGAAAGAAATACCACTATTTTAAGATATTTGCCATACTCAGAACAGGGAAATTGCATAATTAATAAGTTGAAATAATAAAAGCAGAAAATCATAAGCATACAAATCACAGCAATGTACATAGCATAATTTTAGCCTTGTAGAATTAACTTATGAGCATGCATTAAACACACAGTGTCAGATAATGGGTATAAGGAAATTGCTGAGTGAACATTTTTAAAGGGGAGAAAGCATGAAATAAAAATAAAACACATTTGAAAGTCAGTATTTTATGAAGGAAGAAGTACTTATCTCCTTAGCCTGGTGTGCTTGGGCATTGTTCCATGTGCACAGGCTGTATAGTGTCAGCTGAGTTTAGGATAACAAGAACCCAAAAGTGTACTCCTAGCTAAAAAAGATAAGCATCCTGTATTGGTTAGACTTTTACACAATGTTTAATTTTCTGTGTTTCAGCCAAATGAAAGAATTTGCTAAAACTCAAAACCTGTGAGTTAAACATATTCTTGTCTTAGTATTATCATAATTCTTGCAATTTTTGCAATTGAAAACAAAAGCCAAACTTCAGATTTCCTTAATATTAACTTCAATTAATAGCTGAGTGATTCTCTCAGACACTCTCAGTCCCATATGACTGATGTATTTCCATCTAAAAACGTCTCTCTAAGACTAAGCATTGTTCCAGAAAAGACTAATAAATGCCTTTTCTGGAATAGGAAGCTTCAGGCTCTCATCAGCCATATGTTTGCCCTGGTTGCCTTCACTTGCAAGTCTTTTAGGAACCTGTATGATGAAAGGACTCCACTTAGTTTGACAAAGAAGTTATTGTATTCCTTAAAATGTTACACATCTTGGGTCAAGGGTTCAGTAAATGTCTTTGTACACCTTGTGTACAAGGTGGGCAGGGACAATGACAGAGTTCCCTATAGCCCTGCAAAGTGGCTCATGGAAGATGTTTCCCAGGTGATGCACAGCACTGCCTGTAGCCACCTTCACCACAGGTGTCACTCTGTCCCAGTCCTGTTTGCTACCTCCTGGGTCACTCATGCCCTGGCTGCCCTGCAGCCCAGGTTTTACATGATCATTAGAGCAGAGGTCTTAATCAGTGGGCCAATGTTTTCTGTCATTTGATGAAATTCTGCAGCCACATGACAGCAGGACTTGGGTATTTCTTCTGAAACAATGAAGCAGCCCTTGGTTAAAATGACTAATATGTCATCTGACAAGAGCTACAGCAGTCTCCTGGTTGGATCAGAGATGTCCACAAGTACTGTCCTGACCACTGCTTACTCATCTCTTTGATCCTCTGCTGTATCTCTCCATGAAATACAGCCCTCTTCTTTCTTCCACATCACCTTTTTAGAAAAGATTAACGGTTCATTTATATGATATTAGAGAGATTCTACCAGCAAAGAAGCCCTTTGTGTCTTCATGAGCACAAAAAGGTCATGGGATCTGTGTTTACTGATTTGCTGGTCAAGGTCAGGCAGGGGCTGCAGCTGCCAGGGCAGATTTGCAGAGACCAGACTGAGAAGTCTGCATGAGTGTCCCTTTCCCCAGCAGCATCACCTCTTTGGAGCACTGGAACCCTCTCACTGCCTCCAGCCCAGAGCACAGATTGCAGCTCAGAACAGTGCCAGGTCACCACTGGTTTGGGAAGATTTAGAGTAAGTTTTAAAGGTGATGATGTTCCGTGGTTCAAAGCAAATAAAACCTTAATGATGGGAACCTTGTCACCAAAACCCAAGTGAAAACATTTATACTGAACTAATGGAAGGCTTTGGTGATTTACCACAACCCATCTAAAAAGTGTGGAGGATGTATTTTGGGATATACTCCAATTACAAGGCCAGCTCACCCGAATTTTTTCACTTGAAACAAACTCGGGGTGATTTTTTTCTTACAGCAGTCATGATGAGCTGTGCAATGCCAGCACACACTGTGCATGAGATACAGGGAATAAAAGTTTATTTCATTTTCAGGACATGACTCGTGATTTCACCCCAGTCATAAGGTGTAACTTGGAAATGTTATGCTGGAAACTGCAGGAAGCCTTCAGCATCACCCTGGGGAGGAGGGAAATAGCTTTTTGTGAGGGGCTGTGCCCTGGGAATGCCCGAGTTTCATATAACCACAGAACTGGTGAACTCTGCTGCCCCCGACTCTGAAAATCATGTGCTAGCTCCGAGTATTGGGAGAGGAAAAGTCTCCCCCTGGTGGGAAAAGGTTTTTCTGCCATTGAATTAAATGGAAAGTCTTTCCCATCATCCACGAGCAAAGACTGCAACAATAATGATCCAAGAATTAGAAATCTCAAGCTCCACACAGTATTGACTCTACAGTGTATTCTCAACTAAATCTTTGGTGTCCTACTGTCAATAATTAACTTGAATATTTAAGAATGTAATAGTTTTCTATAAAATTGCTTCAGTGACAGCTCAGTTTTTTTCCTGCTGTGTTACTTAATTGCAGCCTCATTTTACAACAACTTTTGAATTTACTACTCTTGAATAATTTGAATTTATTACTGTACGTGAAGAATATTCTTTCTTTGGAATTACATGAAAATGCTAAAAACTTGGGCTTTTATTTCTCATGGTGCTGTCTTTCTTTTCTCTAACAGCACATATGTTCCAGTTCCAAGGAAAATCAAAGTCAAAAAAGAAAAGGTGAGCGATGCTGGTTTGTGGATTTGTTCTGCTAATTTATTTGTAGGTCTTTTGCCTCTTTGGGAGACTGCAAGAACCCAAACAAGCCCTTGACATTCATGAAAAGTTGCAGCCAAAATACAAACACTTTATAAAGCTCAGCTAAGCTGAAGATTTGGCTCCTGTGTGCCATTTAGGCCATAGATCAACCACTAAATAACTGTGGTTGGAAAGAAATTGCTCTTGTGGCTATGCTATTGCATGAACACTGTTCTGAAGGTTGCATCACATCCTCTGGTGCTGCTCAGGGACATTAAAAGTGCAGCATTGTCCTCCACAGTAACTGCTCTGTTCCTACCCACTGCAGTCATTTGGATGTAATGATACTGAGGAGAGACTTTGGAGGTTTTCTTAAATAATTTTGATGTTTGAACACCAAGGATGTTTCTCGCTCCCAGGTCAGTTCCTTAAGGAGCTAAGTGAACTCTGAACAAATAAAGCTGTGTGTTTCCAAGTCAGTAGAGAATTCCTGGTGGTGGGCTCTTAGCCCACAGCTGCAGTAATTACCTGTACCCAATTAAACAAGCTTGGAGGCTGAGCTCAGCCCACGTCCAGGAAGGTTTTGTTCTAGGTGTATTACAGGTCTCACAGGCAATGTTCCAGCACAGTTTGCAGGAGAGCACAGACAGGGACAGGCTGGAGGCAGGATTTGCCATGGGGCAGGATGTTAATTCCCATGTAGGAACTTTAGCCACTGTGCAAACATTTTGTTGTTGTAGCTGCATGGTTTGAGGATATAACCAAGGCAGGCTGAGTGAGAAAGGAAGAACCTCTCCCAGGGAGCTCACAGAAAAATAAAGGTCTCATTCTATCAGCCTTTGGAGAGACTGATTTTCCAAAGAAATACAGGTGTTCAGTCCATCAAGGGTTGTTAAAGTATGACATTAGCTACAGAACATTAAAATTTCAAATTAAAGCACACACCTTTCATTCAAGAAGCCAACTTTTGCCAAAGCCTTCAGGTGAGACCTTGAACTAGGATCACTTTATTTTCCTTTGCTTCAAACCGTGGACCTCTAGGCTGCATTAAATAATCCCTTAGCTCATCCTTACCTGTTGTGAGGTACATGATAACCTCTGCAAAACCCCTGTGAGAAGCACCAGGGCAGGGTGTCAAACTCACATCACAGCTGAGTGGCAGCAGCCCAGGGTGTGGTGATATGCAGCAGCTCCCTGAGCATGAGAGGAGAAGCCTGTGTTTCTTCCCACAGTGAGCAATGCAAAACACTCTGTGAGAAGAGATTACACACTGATGCAATATCACCAATTAACCTCTGACTCTGTAAAGGGAAAAGCCTTGCAGCTAACCAGATACCACTGAAATGCTGTCACTCTGCATTACAATTACAAATGCAGCATGGAGGGAAAAGCCTCTGTTTGTCTCACTCAGGGGAGGGGGTTGAAACCATGGGCTCCTACCAGTCCTTGGGTTTACTGTACTCTCAGCTCTTATCTTAAGTGCTCTGTCTCTGTGAGATGACCTCTGTGAGATAAACAAATGCATTTTATGTCTTGTAAGAAAAAAACATACAGCACAGAAAAATGGCATGTTTGAAAAACAGGATAAAAGAAGCATACACCACCTGATAGGCTTCCTGGTAGTTTCCATTTGGCCCTTGCTTTCCCCCCAGGTCTGTACCTGTAGGGATACCGAGACATGGCTGGCACGTTGTGCAGAAGAGGAAGTTGCTCTCATGTTCCCACTCAAATTACAGTTGGACTGATGATCTTAGGGGTCTTTTCCAGCCTAAATTAATCTATGGTTCTGTGAAACCTATCGTGGCATCTCATGCTTGCCTTCAGGACTCCAGCTCCCCAGAGCTCACCTGCAGGGTGCTGCAGGGAGAGTGGAATGGCTAATGCCTGATTTCCATCTCACTTGTGCTGTTTCATACCCATTGGTTCCAGTAGGAATCTCCAGGATTTACATTGCTGTAAGCAGGAGGGATATCAAGACCAAGGAGGGGCTACTGATATGCAGTTGCACATGGGAAATGTTCCTGAATGCACTTAATATGGGGCTTATTTTTGTCTTTCACCTGCCTTCAAGGAATAACAATTACTCCTTTCTTGCCTGGTCCCCTATCCTGGTGTCCTTTAGGAATGATATGCTAGCATTGGTTTTTTTTTTTCCCCAGGGTATTTTACTAATGAGTCTTTCTCTCCAATTTTGCCTAGATCCTGGTTTATAATCCAGCTTTTATGAAATACATCTATGAAAACTGGCTCGAGCATCATGGGAGATACCCCTCCACAGGCCTTCTGTCTTTGATGTTTGCTCTCCATGTGTGTGATGAGGTAAAGTCTATCTGTGTTTGGATATATGGATAAAAAATCAGGACATTTTACACTGAAGAGCCAGGAGCAACCACTGGCCACACACTCAGCCTTGGTTTTCCCTTCTCACCTTCTCTGCACCTCTTCAAACAGGTGCAGACTCCTCAGAAACATGCAGACACACTCAAGTGACAGTGATGGATTTTTTTAATGTCAGCAAATCGTAGGGTTTATGGTGCACCTCAGGAGAATATAATTAAATAAAAACAAAGATTTCAGCTGGTATGTAAAGACATTTAAACATGACATCTATGCCCATCTTGCTAGTGAAAGTTTTAATTATGTTTTATCTCATATTTTCAAACTCAGGCTTGTGGGGTTATATGTAGGTTATAGTAAATGCCTTTGCTCCAGCAGTTGCTTGGGGAAATTCCCTGGTTTGAGTGATATGAGGTGCTCCAAGGTGACTAGAGACTCAGCTAGTTAGAGTAAGGCCAGGTCAGCTCTACAAAATCCTGCAACCATGGACTTGTCAGCATGGGGGATAAAAATCTCTTTACTGGCAAAATCCCTGTCTTGGACACATATCTGCTGATGAGAGTTTTGGTCACCCAGGCCTGTTTTGTTTGGAGAGGTGATGGAAATACTCCTAAAGATACTGGAAGAAACTCTATCATAATCACAGCAGATTGGGTAGACCCTGTTTTCTGGTAAGCAGGCAATGAACAGGGCTCTGACATTACCAAAAACAAAAATAGTTAATATTTGAATGGGCCTGCGTGTGCTTGGTTTAGGGAGCTGGTTTGGGGCTATGACCCATTCAAATCCAGTCAGACATATCACCTCTCTCAGTTTAAATAAATCAGTGGTGATGTTTGGCCTGTTACCATCAGAGGAGACAGGCACAGCCATTGACAAACAGCCTTTGGGAAAGGAGAGGCTGTAGGTGAGTACACCTGCAAAGAACATTAAATCCACCTGTCTCTGAAGTAACTGCAAATATCATATAATCAAGCATATAAGTGGGTCATTATTTGGAAAATCAGGACCAAACCAAATCTTTTTTCACTCTTTGTGACTTAAATCAGCTGTAGAGGAGATTCCCATCCCAAGCCAAGGATCTCCTGAGGTCAGTCATGCTTAAAGGATAGGAATGCGTTTTCATAATGCTAAACAGGAATTAATGGATTGAAATCTCCTTTTCCCTCTGAGTTCAGGTCTGGGGGTGTCCTAGCATAGCTTAGGGTGTCACATGCCTTGGGTAGCCCTTGGGCTGTTTCTCTGTGGTCATGTCATGCAGCAGAAGAGCTCAGGATGCACTGAGGAGCTCGGGTGCTGCTGCCTGTAAACACAGTGAGAATACAGAGTTTCTTCAGCATTTCAGATGAAGAGCAATTGCTTTCCAGTCTGTAACACTAGTTCTCCCTTCCATCCCAGGTGAATGTGTATGGCTTTGGAGCAGACAGCAAAGGACACTGGCATCATTACTGGGAAAACAACACTTCAGGTGGGGCTTTCCGGAAGACAGGCGTCCACGACGGGGATTTTGAGTTCAATATAACTTTGACTCTTGCCTCCATTGAAAAAATAAAATTTTTCAAGGGCAGATGACCCTGGCCACGGGGACAAGTGAGGGCTGCAATTTCCAGCATGCAGCAGAGCAAAGGTCAGTGAGGATGAGGCGCCAGCCAGGTTTGAGTGCGTGGGTCTGCGGTGGATTTGGAGCATCTCACTCTGCAGGGAGCGAGGCTGGGCTCCCAAGCTGCACATGATTTCCTGTCCAGGGAGAGCCAGGAGCTACCAATCAGTTGTGGGAATAAATTAATCTCTGCTTAGGCTCTACAGCTCGATTCTTGAATTCCTGATGAAAGATCTGCCTGTTGCAATTAGAGGAAGCCTGAGCACAGGAACTGCTGTCTGTGTGTCTGCTCTCTCCTCCAGCAAGGCAGGAGATCCTTGAAGAGGAGTGAAGATGACTTCTGGGACTTGGGATCTGCTAAGGCAGCTGTGAACATCATAGTAAGGATTACCTCAAAGAAATGAATTCACTTCTGCTGTTGATCTTCTTTTTGAACCACCTCTTCTCTGTTCTCTTATTACTTCTGTTTTCATGCTGTATTAAGGAAAAACATGATGAAGTTGCCTGGAGGAGTAAATATTTCAACCATTGCCTCATTTTGCATTGATAGTGTCTAGAAATACGAATCAAATCATCTCATGTATTATTTAATATTGCTTCCTACACAGCCATAATGATGGAGAAAATAATACTGAAAACTCCAGGAAAAAAATGGCCTTTCTAGCCACTTGTCTGTCTTGTTTGATTATATGTAATTTTTGGTTTTTTGGTGTGTTTTTGGGTTTTCTTGGGGTTTTTTTGCTGGAAAGTACTCTGGAATGTTTGTTTGTTTCTTTATTTAATCAGTTTCAGACTGGGAAATGGACTTCCTTCAAGTCATTTATATGTGCCTTTTATAATTGTGCAACAAATGTGATTTTTTTTTAAGATGACAAACCCTAAATTAAACATTTTTGTAAAAGGGGGAAAACTTAACCAAAGTTTAGCTTCTGTCTGGTATGCTTTTGTAGTCAAAACCAATAATAACAAACCCTATATTGCATTTGAACCAACACAAACAAGACAATTTTTAAAGCTAGCTTTTACTTTTTTCATGGGAAAATATTCAAAAGTCCCAAGGAAAATCTTCTTCTTAATTTTTTACAAGTTTAAAAATGCAGTATCTCTTTACAAGGTCTCTATCTGAAATGGAACAAAAAAATAATGGTTTGAGATATTAACTAGTTATACACTAAGAGTCTTTTGCTCTGTAGCAGCACCTGCAAAGACACAATTTGCACAAGCTGATCTTAGAGCACGAGACAGATTTCAAAATCATGTGCATCTCTGAAGAAATGAGTATATTGATGTCAGTATCTCCAGGCAGTGAGAGGAAGGAAGTTTCAGTGGAGGTTTTATGTCCACAGATTTTTGCTGGAATCAATGCATTAAAGCTTCAAGGACAGATGAAGTATAAATCCAAGTTCAGGCAGTGAAGAATGGAAAACAGTGGTCTGTCTTTGCTTCTCGATATCATGAAAACAGGACTTGTGGATTATGGATCCATTTTCAGCCTTGGTGAAACCAGAGAACTTCTTGCCACTGACTTCAAGGGACTTTGATCAGGCTTGGAAAAAATGGCATATTTAATTTTTAATGTATCACATTGGTTGGAGTTTATGGCAAAAGAAATCATCATCTAAATGTCCTCTCTTCTATGCACCGGTTGTGGCAGAATGTCCAAGCAGGTGAGTGTTTGAGGTTGGTGAAAGCCCTTCAACAGTGATGTGCTTCATCCAAGATTTATCCCCTTGTCATTCTGCAGCAGTTGGTACCAGCCCCAAGGCAGCAATACATGTCACAGTGTCATGGTCAGCTGGAATTTTGGGGCACAGTGCTGCTCACTAACATGAATTATTTTATCCATCTATTACTGGACTCGTGGCATATAAAGACCAAGGACCCCAAATGTCTGTGTGAGAATCCCTCAGCTCGTGTGCCCCTTCAGTTCAGCAAAGTGGAAAGGGCAGGATTTTCAAATCCTCGTGATGAGACCTGTTCACAGTCCTCATGTCAAGAAGCCATTTCCCAGCATGGCTAACAGAACTCACCTGCATGTCACAGGCACAGCAGATTTGATGGGCTTGCTGTCTTCTACATGTCCTTTGTAAAAGAATGAAGCACTTCTGCCTGAACCAAGCATTCCTGCTTGTTTCAATGCCTCTTGTGAGATGCTGCAGTAATACAAACATAACAAGTTTAAGAGGTAAAAGACTATGGGTGAGATGCCAGTGATAACTTCAAAGAGAGGCTGGATTTTGGAGCTTCAAGTATTTTTCTTTTTTCCTCATGGACAAATATTAGTAATTCAGAAACATTGACTGCTCTTTCAGTCATTTTTAGAAAGACTTGGAAGAAAGTTCATGGTGGTTTATCCCCTTGATGTTTTGGTTTTTGTTTTGTTTTTCTTAATCACAGGGGTCAATTTGGAATCAAAAACAGTGGAAAAAGAAGCCAGCTATATTCTAGCCTGTGTTCTGAAAGTTTCCTTTTGCTGTTCTAATAAAATTTCATTTTCCCTGAACATTCTGCCCCTGACAGTACATACAAACCTCATGGCTCATACATGCAGATAGATTTAATGTCTTCATCATGGAACAAGCTGCAATTCCCATTTAATTTTGTTGCCAACAGCAAGCAGTAACTGTGGACCACTGATATCCATTTTTCAGAGTGGATCTCTCCAGGTGTAGGATGAGGAATAGTCTGTCCCATCATGCAGGAGAACTTTTTCTAGAGTCCTTTAGGCAGCTGACTGTTGTGTTAGATTCTTGTCTCAGTTTCTCCACAATTTTGTTGCTCTTTCAATTGCCTTCAGAATCAGGAGATACCAACAGAAGATGCTGAGGTAAGAATTAATTCCCACTGACATTGTTGAAGATTGTTTTCCTGCTAGAAACTTTTTGGATTTATTTGGTTTTAAAAGAACCAAGGAAACCATTTAACAACATGTCAAGGCTTCAAACTCTTGGACTGTATTTGCCACCACTGCAAAATCTCTGAAGCACTCCTTGAGTGTGTGTTATGTTTTTTACCAAAGCCAAATCTCTTGAGCACTTTTTTCCTACCATGACCAGGTTTTCTTTGTACTTTCCTCTGACTATACAATCGATTATGATTTTTTCTCTGATGGTGGGGAGTCTCACACAATCATTCGTTGACATTATTTATTTAATTTTTCAGTATGATATGAATCAAAATAAATTTTTTATAGTAATTAAATCAAAGTGTTTCTGTGCATGGTTCTTTTTCCAGAGTATTTTCATTAGTTCCTAGAATTTCCTCTGTCACATAACAGTGTAATGAAATTTCTTCCACTTCCTCACACCCATCCAGCCAGACTCAATGATCTTAGAGGTCTTTTCCAAACTTCATGATTCTGTGATCCCTTGGGTGACATTGGCATGTTTCAGGCTGCTTGTGGTCATGGTATCACCCTGCTCACATGGCAGCTCTAGGCCTCTCTGGAGAAAAGAAATTTAACTTATTATGCATATGGTCTCCAGATGGATCTATTCTCTATTTAAGAGATAAATAAGGGAAATTAATGCAGACTCGGAAATGAGTAACTTGAGAGAAGATTCAACTTGTCTGACCTGGCTGAGATCTGAGGATCCACCCCAGGTCCCAGTTTCCAGGGCCTGCTGTGGTCACACAAGCACTGCAGACATGGCTGGCTTAGCTGTCCATCAGAAGAACCCCATCCAGGAGGTGGATCCCTTTGATCAGGGATCACTTCAGCAGGTCACACCTCATCTGCCAAGACCATGGCTCTAGTGTGGAAACATCACCTTGGCTATTCCTCATGCACCTCATCAACTGCTTGCTTTCCTGATCTGTCCTTTCCTTTTCATTAAGGTTCTGAGTAGGGTAGATGGCCTGGCAGTGATGCAAGCTGCCCTTTGAAATGGATGCAGGAGCTCAGGAAGCTCCTGTTCAGACACAGGCAGTGGTAAGTTGGTCACAGAAAGAGCTGCTGTCTAGTGTGTCCTTCAGAGGATCAGGTTCTCAGAAACTGCTTGACACTTTGCTTTCCAATCCAGGCTCTAGACATGCTGCATCAGTGAGATATTAACCTCCATTAATGGATACAGCCCAGCCAGAATCACACTTGTTGAAAATGAGTGGGAAGTAGAGACACACAGGTCTGAGCAGCTATTCCAGTCACTTCAGGTGCAGAGGAGATGCAAAGCATTTGCTCCTCTGTTATCCCCAGCAAAGCAAAATAACACCAAGGAACAGTTTTCTTGGAATTGGAAATTCTTTGTATTTTGCTTCATGTCCATGCACAAGAGGTGCAATACAATGCTGCTTCCAGGTCTGAAATGATTTTGTCAGGAAAGTAATTTGCATAAAATTACAGTCTAGAAACCACTTGAGACAAGTAAGACAAGCAGCAACAACCACAGCAGCATGCAGACAGATGGACTGACCACAGGACTTGGACAGAGGACTTTGCTTATAGCATGAAATAAAGAACAAAAGTACCCACGGGGGAACTGTATGGCTTCAGTCCATGGCATGGGTTCTTTTGATGGCTCACAGTCAGAATAGCAATTAAACCCAATGAATGAAAAGGCAAAGGAGTCCCTTGCCACCCTTAAAAATCTGTTTTCCCGTGTCTTTTCTATAGAATTTGAGGGAGTTGATCTCATTACATTTATTGTCTTCAGGCAATATGAAATAAAATAGGGTTCACACAGTAAAAAGTTCCTCACGGTCAGGTACATGTATGCAGAGGTAAATCTCTGTGGTTTTAGTTAAATTTTCTCCTGTTGGAAATTTACCATGTTGGTCTACCCCTTAGTTTGTAGTTTCTAAGGTAACCTCTGGCTGGCAGAATATAAATATATCCATGTGGGAGTTTGTCTGTCCCCATGACACTAACACTGGTACTAAGGGCATTTTCCACAATAGTCACTGTTTCCACATAATCAGAGACTCCAGAGCTACACAGCAGCTACCAGCTGGCCTCCCTGTGCCCCCAGACACCAGATCAGTAAGGAAAACCTGTGCCACAAGTGCTGCATCCTGCAGCACCATGGGGTCCCCCAAGGATGCCCCAAATCAGCAGTGACATCAAGGAGCCCCTTATGGCCATTTCTCCCCATGTGCATTTTTGTGTTCCTCTCCTTGCTTTATTTGGGCTGGCCCCAAAGACCTGCCACAATCCAGGGAACTGCACATTGCTCCCCCAGCCCCAGCCCCAACCTACAGCCTGGGACTGGCCATATTTGAGCTGTGCTTTGAAGTGTGTCCAGTTTGTGGCCACATCCCATGTTCAGCCTGTGCAAATTCCAGTATGGTTTCATATGGTAGAAAATAGCAGTGATTCTATAGCATCAATCATAGAATCAATCATACAATCAGTCATAGAATCATTGTGTCCTGGGGTGACTTTATGATGCTGAATTGTACCCCCATTTGTCTGTTTATCCCAGAAATAAGTTTTGTGCCTTTAAAACCAGATCTGAGAACAAAGTGGGGGAGAAAGAAAAGCAGTGGAATATTTTCATGGCTGTATTCAAAAACATAGAGATGGTTGGAGAGAATGGTTGGGTTGGAAGGGACCTTCAAGACCATCCAGTTCCAACCCTGCTGCCATGGGCAGGGACACCTCCCACTAGACCAGGGTGCTCTGAGATCCATCCAACTTTGGACACTTCCAGAGATGGGGCAGCCACAGCTTCTCTGGGCAACCTGGCAGTGCCTCACCACCCTCACTGTAAATAATTTCTTAATAACATCTAACTAAATCTCTGGAGTGTTAACTTTACACTGTCCCCCCTTGTCCCACCACTATTTCAACTCCTCTTTCTCCTTTAAATGTTGAAGGATTCAGGTATCAGAGGGTGAGTAAGTGTGAGCAAGTTCCCCAAGATGCTGATGAGGCACAGAACTTCTGCCTGTAGTGACAGAGTCACAGAAAAGAGACATGGGAGGAAATGATGATCAATGGTTCTTCACTGAGGGCATCAGAGAGTTGGCTGCAGGGAGAAATTCTGCAAGCTGACAGGCTCTATCATATGAGGGCTTGATTTGAATAGAAGCAAGGATATAGAAATAAGTAGATTTAAAGGCGAAGACAGGAGAGATAAAAATAAAGAAAATGGATCTTTTGGAGAACCTTTCGAAGGAAAGTACCCATTTGTTTGATTCATCAAAGTAGGTGGGCCAGAAGTGATTTAGGCTGATGATGCTTTTGGGCACACATGTTGTGATTTGACTCAGGTCAGTAGCCAAGCACCCACACAGCCACTCACTTCCCACAGCCACTAATCCAAAGCACAGCACTACATGGGCGCTAGGAATAAAATTCACTCCATTTCAGTGAAAATAACCTAGATACTTGAGGAATCCTGTGGATTCCAGGGAATCTCTGGAAGTCTGCGAACATGTATTGCCAACAACACCTGAAATAAATCTAGGTCAAATTCACACCTAACTACCTCAATTGCTGGATGCTTCCAATTACTCATCCATCCCAGAGATGTCCCACTGGAATCAAGTGAGATTAAAACTCACCATTAGCAGTAAAGACAGGAAACAAGCTGAAAAACTACAAGCTGCTTCAGGAGGAAGGCACCTGGGACATTGGTGGCTCTTCACTTCTTGTTACTTGTAGGGGCTGAAACAACACTTTAGACCAACAGCCAGGGCAATGAGAACTCACTCTTATGTGGCTGTGGGCATGGTGTTTGCTTCCTTCCTTGAAGGTGGGTGCCATTCCAGCTCTCTGTGGTGGCTTCCTGTGGCCCAAGGGAACATCACTGCTTGTCACCAGTTGCAGGTTTTGAAACGTGCCTTTACAGCTTAGCAGAGATCCAGCAGATGCACACAAATAAAGCCAGAATGATGGTTTTTATTTCTTGCAATAAGCAAAGGAATGGGAAACATCAGCATGCACACAGATTAATGGGCCTTTGAGCAGTGAGATGTGATTAACTCACTTTAGTCAGCGCTGGGGATCTCAGCACCTCATTAGGTTTTTCATTAATGGTTATAACTAATATCTTATTAGCATCTGTTTTGCCAGTAATGAGTTCTCCTTCCTAATGGAGACAGTTTTCCACTGTGTGACAGTGAAAGGACGAGGGAAGGAGCTTGCTAATTACTGTGCTGATGGGCACTTCACCATCAAGGTCTGACCCAGCTGACCTCCCACGCCCCTCTCACTGGCCCTGCCCTGTGCCAAGTGCACTCAGCCAGGCTGAGGGCAAAGACCCAATTCTGGCTCCCTAAATCAGCCCAAGCTGTGTGTCACTAGGTGGGACAGCCTTGGAAGGACTGTCCCCCTGCCCGGGCTAGGGGTACTGGGGGCAACGAGTGACAGGAGATGCACAGTGATGGGAGAAGAAACACTGGATAGGGATAGGGAGCAACAGCTGCTCTCACATGCAGTATTCAGAGCAGGGATTTGTTTTCTGATGGATTTTTCTAATAGACTTTAATGATTTCCCCACTAGAGCGTGCTGTTTTCCCATTCCCATGGAGCACTCACAGCAGTGTGAGTCACATCACAGGCTCAGAGCGTGTTCCCTCCTGACACTTCTCTCTTCACAGCTGTAAGGCTTGGGATTTATGTGCTGAATCTATTTCAGCCTCTGGGTAATAACTAAATGCAAGAGCCCACAGGCCATGAGGGAGAACAAGATGGGAGAAGTTCTGCAGAGCTTCACACCCTAAGGGTTTCCATCAGTGCTGCTTTTTGTGCAGTTTTCCTTTCTGTTTGAAAGGGGACAGCACTCCCAGATATGTTGTGGATTTTTTTTTTTTCCCCTGACCCTTTAGAAATGCTCATCATTGAAAAAAAAAAAAGAAATAAAAAAATTCTTCCCTTGTAACCAAATTTCCTGATAAGGAACAAATATTTGGGACTCCTGGCTATGTTGTAGTGGTAAAAATCTTTCATTTGGGGATGTAAAATGTTTTAGTTATAGAAGATCAAAATGTCCTTTGTGGACCATAAAGGCAACTCAGTAATTTCTAAAAGGATTTTGATGTTATGCTACCAACACCATCAGCTTGTGTAGTTCTGGATTTATTTGTTCTCAGCTGTAGTACCCAAATGTTAAATGAAGCACAGATATATTGTGAAAAACAATCAATGCTGCAAATTAATTGTCTGGGTTCAATGAAAACAGAAGGTCTATCTGGCTGCTGGCTGCCAGCAGTGTGTGAGCTGTTTGCCCAGTGCTTTCTTCATGATAATGGAAAGCACAGTAATGCTCCTCCACCAGCTCCAGACATCCTTCCAGGAACAGCCAGCTATTCATTGCTGTGGCTACATCAGAACTGCTCAGACATCATTTTCTGGAGCTGGTCTCACCCACAGTGCTGAGGATGAGTTGTCTCCATCTGAGTGACCTTTTTTGTTCTGATTAGCACCTAACCCCGCATCTCTTGCAGCCACAAGTACTGTCCCTGTTACCTAAAATAATGTTATTCCTTAAACTCGTATATATTTTAAGTAAAAGTGTATGAAATCATGTAAGAGCACTGCAGCAGCACCATCAGAGTGGGATTCCTAAGCCACGAAGATGAATGTTTGCATTGTGTCCCCAGAAGGGGCAGGAAGGGAATGCTGGACATTGCAAAGGATGAACTGGCAGCTGGCACTTAAGAGCCATGTTCTGGGACATGTTTATATATGTAGATATACAAACATTAAAGTAGGATATAATAAGATAGGTCATATCCCTTCCTTGTGACTGAGAGCATGGAGTATGACTTACAGCTAAACCTCAGTGACTTAAAAATACTGGATGGCTTTGTCTCTACTGTTGTTGTGGACAGCTCTTGGCTGATGCTGTGTCCCAGGCTAAGTCTGTGGGGGGATGAATAGCCATGACATAAAACAGTGGAAACACACTGTGGACTAAATAACATTGATGATACCAGGTCCTAGTTAGTCCCTAGCCTGAATGTGTACCCTGAGCCTTCCTTTCTACCATATGAGCAAACAATGTATAAAAAGGCAAGAAATACAGTCTGGCTTTGATGTCCTTGCCCTCTTGTTAAGGGAGGGTGGAAATGGCTGAGACATGTTCATTTCTGTAGTATCAAGTGCCAGGAGAAGCAAAATGGCCACACATTCAGCTTGGGAGGTTCAGGCTGGACATTTGGCAAGATGCCTTTCTCATCAGGAGGGTGAGAAGGAAACATGTCAGCCAGGAGAAAAAATGGGACATGGCTAGATAAAGCCACAACTGGTCTATACAGCACTGTGGATTCCCTCTTGGGTCAGACACCTCCAGAGAGTCCTTTCAGCTGAGGTTTCTAGGAAGATCTGGTGAACAGTGTTTTTCTGTTGTTTGCAAGGCTGGGGTTATGGGGTTATGGCAGTGGGCTGCTGCAGGAGGGGAATGGCTCTGGTGAACCAGCTGACATTGCAGGGTTTGGAACAAAAGACAGCAAAATTCCTTTAAACTCATCAGTGAAGAGTCTCTGTCATCCAGGTTTTTTTGGGAGAGGCTCTGTTTTGCAGGAAGGACAGAGAGATTACTGTGCTTATAGCAACAAATGTTGGCCTCACGACTGGTACAGATTAGCTTTAGTTCTTTGTGTTTCAAATATTCACTTCCTTTGATAACAGTGCCCTTCAGACCCTCCTCTCCTGTGCAGTCATACAGCACAGTAATACTTGGACATGCTCTCGTGGAGGCAGATCATCTCCTCCCAGAGGTCAAAGCTGCATCAATTTTATACCAGCAGCATGATTTCCCTTTGGTCCCAGAAGAAATAAGAAAAATATTTTTTAAAATTCCATTTTGTAATCACCTGTACCCTGTTCTTGGATTTAACTTTCTGGATTTATGGAAAAGCCACATGGCATTTATAGATATGCCATACTTGATAAGCATTCCATTCAACATTTTCAGCTTGTCTGTTTTAAACCTCTGCCTGGAGCTTAGCACAGGAAGATCTGGGCCTTGACCAGACAGTTTTGACCTGCTCAGAAGCCATGAAAAAAAAGCCTGGCAAAACTTGTCTGTCAGTCAAATGTTTTCCTGTACCTCAACAGGTTCCTAAAAATCCTATCACTTAATGGCATGCAGCAGGGCCACAGGCTGTCACTAAAATGACAGTGACATGATGAGTCCTTCTTGCTGCAGCAAAACTGTTCAGCGTCTTCATAATGGTGTCTGTCCTCAGTACCAGATGTACAGATGCAGAACAAAAATGATTTCTATCCCCAAGATACACAAGCCATGTAAATATTTAATATAACTACTGTGCTACCAAGATTCATCTAGAGATGTAATTAATGACTATGTAATTTTCAAATTTATCTCAAACCTTATTTTTATAAAGTGGGTTGTATAGAAATATGCATATATTTACATAATAAAAATCTAGCTATCCTTGGAACCTAAGTTTTAATTTTTTAACATGTTGTCCAAATCTTTTTTTCCTGCCTCCAAATTTTTAGGAGTTGTGGAGTAATTTTGAAGGTCAGAGAAAAGAGTAAAAAGCACCTGTGTTTACAATGTAGCAATAAGTTCTGGAATAAAGTGAAAGTGTTCCTTGGAAAAAATTAATAACTTCTGAAGTCCCATTCTGTTTCGAAAGAATTCTCATGTGTGGAGGGAGAGTACAGCATGGCTGCTTTAAGCATGAGGTTAACAGATTTCACCTACAATAATTTATTCTGTCGGTCAGTCATTAACCATTATCCAGGCCACTGTTCCAAAATTTACCCTGACTGGACTTGTCATGCTCACAGTTATAAACTCCTGGACCTGATGACCAACATCCATCCTGGCTTTGAGGAAGCCCTCAGCCCTCCACACCAGCCCTGCTGCTGAGAATTCACACCAAGCACTGCCCTGACATCAGCCTAAAGCTGCTTAGGCTCTGAGGTTGTCTGATCCCGTGTTGGCCTGAATTCAGCTGAGGACACGACACAGAGGACACGACCAGGAGGTCTCTCCATTGTCTGCAGTGGGTTTGGATGAGGACTGCAGGTGATGTTTGTGTCAGAAGTCACAAACCTTTAGCACAGCTCACATCCACCCAGCCAGCTGCATTTACAGACCTGTTCCAGGTGCTGCCTCGTGGGAATGGCCCCCAAAACCAGGCCAGCAAGTGTGCAAAGTGTGTGGGACAGGGTTGGAGTCTGTGTTTCATTTATCACTATGGACCCAACCTGGGTCAGATCAAAGCCAGGTCCCACCAGTGCCCTCCTAAGCAGGAGGAAATGCCACTGTGCCGGGGCAGCTGGAGCCACCCCCTGTTCTTTGCCATCCCCATCACTGCTCCTCCCCACTGCCAAGCAGGGGTTGGCCACCCACTGTTGGCTTTGACTCACAGACTGGGTTTGGCACTTCTCCTTTACTAGCAAGAGAGATGGCAATCAAAGCCCTTACCTGTTTTCTTTTCCACTCAGCAGTTGGGCTGGAACAATGGAAAGTGATTTATGCTGAAAAAGAGCTGGACAAAGGAAACGATGCCACGAATGCAGTCGCTACCAAAATGGGAATGGGCAAGGGGAGTTCACAGCACACAGATCAGTAAAGTAACTTGTCCTGGTTAAAAGGTCAATTGAGCTGTGGGTTCTGATACTGTGTAAAGGACAGAAATGTCGTTTTATGGCTCATTCACTCTTTCCTGTTGAAGGAACTACTTCTCTTGGAAAATTTTAAGTTCATTTCACAGCACAGTTGTCTGTGGAAAAACATCCCTGAAATGGCCTAATGAATGGAGAGAGAGATAAAGTGCCCTTATTCTACCCAACCCCAGTTAAGTCCCTGCTGTCAAGAGGTGACAGGTCCATCATCCCTTCCCAGATATTTTCTTCCCCATCATCATCAGTGCAATCAGCTCAGAGAGGAAAAGGCAGCAAGCCCATCAGGGGGTCCCCCTGAGCCAACCCTCTGTTCTGCTTGATTTTGGATTATTACTGACCTTGGTGAGACAGGAGGTAGTGAACTGAAAGCTGGAAATTCCTGCTCCATTCCTCATCCTCTGCTCCATGCAGTAGCCTCAGGAAAGGCTCTGGCCAATCAGTTTGTTATTGATCCACATTACAGCAGTTGTAATTGCAGGGATGGGAATAACAATTAAAGCAGTGGAAACAGTGTAAGCTGTGGGGGTTTCCAGAGGAGGAACATCTCCCATGCAGGAGTGGGCAGAGGTGGTCCAGACACTGCTTGGTCAGGAGCAGCACACTTGGTCTCTGATTCCCACTTTGCAAACCTGGATGGAAGCCATTCCATTTTCCTCAACCCACTCCTGATCACATGTGCATCCACGTCATTTCTCCTGGCCCGAGGACAAACAGACCACTTGAACCCTTGAGGGTTGCTCAAAATCCAGGAAGGTAGAACTGAACTTCTCTGATGGCACATAACATTTGGACAGGGGCACACCACTCATGCAAGAAAACATACAGCCCATTCCACCAACCTTGAGCTGATCTGCATAGTCCAGGTGTCCTGCTGCTCTGTGCTGGATAAGAGAGCTCAGCATCCTAAGACCCTTTTAAGGAATAATTAAGAGGATTTTAAGCTAGAACAGTTTCACAGAACAAGAACAGACTAGGATCTCCACAGTTTAGAGCTAACAAAGCAGGATTTAACACAGTAGTCCTACTGAAAAAAAAAAAAAAAAAAAAAGTGTTTTACAGAAGCTGGTAAAGCTTCAGCTTCACTGATGCTTATTTTTTCCCTTTCTCACCCAAGCTACATCTTGTGCAAGAGAGTAGGACTCCACTGGCACAACTGTGGGGAGGAAAGGAGAGAGGTAAAAAAAGGAGTGAGACCTGTCCTTCCAGCAGCCAGGAGATGCCAGACTGGCTCTCCCATTTTGTGCCACAAGGAAGAGGCTGTGCAGATGCACAACCACATCACTGGGCACAAGGGCAAACAGCAGCAGCCACTGCTCATGGGGAGGAGCCCCTACCTCCTTTTATTTCTTCCCATGGTAAATCCATCCTGATGTATGAGCTGCTCTGGAGTGGCTGTCCCACACAGCTACAGGAACCAGCAAAAACCAATAAACACAATTAACAGATTACATCATCCTGCTTCTGGCAGAGAAACCACCCCAGTTCTTTATGATCTTTTACTCTGAGGGTAAACAAGGACAAGTGACATATGTACAGCTTCATTTATTGTGTCCCTGGTCTGCATTTTAGTCCTGATTCTAGTGTCTTCTCTGCTGACAGCTAATGAAATCCCCAAGTGGGCTTGTTCTGGTATTTCCCACCCCTCCCATTGCTCCCATTTCTGATTTCTGAGATGTTCTGAAAATAATTCTGTTAGCAGGAAAATAAACAGGACATTACTCTTGATGGCATTCAATTGTATTTTCTCTTTCCCTGATGTCAGGCCCTGGCAGAGGGGGGTAAAGAGGAACTCAGGGCCATCAGAAAAGCTTTTCTGGCACAGACAAGAAACCTGCATGCTGCCAAACCCTTTGCTATTGTTCAGTGTGCACCCTGCTGTTTGTTTGGGACCTGGAAAGTAGGGCCTTACTGTGAAATTTTAAGTGAAAAATGTTAAAGCTGAGCATTGCAAAGGCAGGTCAAGTGGCAGAATGAGCTGGTCCAGCAAATAGGCATTTTTGCCTTCTCTGACAGCTAATGGTGAGAAACAAGAGTTTGGATTTTTTAATGGCTATTGTTTTTGGCTTATAGATTAGAGATTTTAAAAGAGACTGAGCAGAAGTAAGAGAGAACACAAACCAGACTTGGATCATTTCAGACTCCATTCACAGGGCATCCTTTATCCCCAGAGACACAGCTAGGCCCTCCTTGGCTCAGCTCACCATGGTCTAGCATTCCCTCTCAGCATGATGAGCCCTGACATCCTGCCCATTCAGCAAGTCTGTGTCCATCTCTACTGATGGTGCTGAGTGCTTCTGCTTCTTTCTTCACATTTACCACCTCAGAGTGAAGCAGAGATTGGGTGTTACAGGAGCAGTTCCCTGCCAGAGCAACTTTGCTTTAGCACAAGCTGTGTTAGTTAAAAATGCAGTTATTAAACTTTGGAAGGACTTCCTCTGCACATGGCAAAGCTGCCCCTCTTCAGGGACTCACACCTTCAGGAGTTTCCTCACATCCCTGCAGGACCTCAGGATGCTCTAGTCAGGCAGCATAAGGAAGAGCCAGCAGCTGAGGAGGCTCAGCTGAGCCTTGATGGCAGTGAGTGCTGCCACCTCCCTTCTCAGACTCAGCTCAGATGGCAAACAGCATGTGCTCAGTGAAACCCGAGTGACAGCCTGCAGGAACAAGTGTCAACATCGAGACTGACAGCGAGGGAGGGACACTGCCTGAGGCAACACTGCAGGCTGAATGCAGCTGGCTGGGTGCAGGAGGGAAACAAGGTGCTTCAGGTGGAAGAAGGCATCTGAAATCCAACCTGCCAAGCATGCTGCACGGCTTTCACTGTGATTGCTCCTAAAATGTCCAAGTCTCCACTTTCCCTCCCAGCCCAGACTTTTCCCTGAGAGCATAAGCCTGGCCACAGAGTGACAGACCAAAGGCTCAGCTGCCCCAGCATCCCCCAGCAATGGACATCCTGAAGCAGATGCCCAACGATGTGCACACACAGCAAGTCAATTACTCCTTCTCCTCTCTCCCAATTTCTGGCAGATGACACCCCAAATAAGAGGCTATACTTCCATCCACCCTGTCCTACATGGATGTCTCTGTTTTGACTCACATTGAAAGGCACTGCAGATGTTGAAAGGGATCTGAACTCTTCCCATCAAGAGAGGGCAGTGCCGTCCTCACTGTCACAGCCCAGGGACACCTGTGCCAAGAAGGGATAAAGTGCATCATAAGTTATTGAAGTGGCACAGCTCTGTGTTTTGGTCTCCCAATAAGCCAGCTGAAGAACTCTGGGGGTTACAAAAGCCAGGAGTTAATCAGTAACTCAGATGTTTATCATCTGCATGTTTAACTATTTTTTTTCCTGCCTTGCAATACCTGATGGTTTGGGTTGTTTTGCCTTCTTTTAATGAGTAACTGCTGGGAAGGGGATTAAATACACCTGTTCTCTCAACATATTATGACTCTTGGTGGTGGCCATTTTGACTGTAAGCAGCTGTATCCCACAGTCGTTGACACATAGAAAGGAAAATTCTAGTGCTTCTAGCAAAAAGAGAATTCAGCCCCTTCAGTACACACCATGTGCAGTGTGGCATGTTCCCAGTCCAGTGCTATTCTGGAGGCATCTCCATGCACACCCCAGTATGACTTTATCCCTTACTGCATGCTCTCTCAGCATCTCCTCTTGTCCTTTCTTTTCCATCTGTTCACTCAGAACCACAGAAGCAGTTGGAGAAATGAAATCTCTGAAAGTTTTGTGTCCCACATATCTTCCCTCTGCTCTCTGCCAGGGCCTGCTGGGAGAGGAGCAAGGTGGTGAGCAATTTTTTGTTGTACAGTGAATTTTGGATTACATGCTTTCTATAGTTTTGCCATTGCTACCTGTGTAAATGAAGCCAACAACTCTGTAACCTGAGACAGTGTTGTCCATGAGCACTACAATGCTAAACCAGCTGAGCATAAAGGTTTTTCACACCTGTGAAAATATGTGAAGGCAGCATTAATATGCACTTTTAAGGCAATTCTTCCTCTATAAAAGATGGGCTGATCTCTCTGCACCCCTTCCCACTCCAGAGCTCTGCTTCCTTCTTGCATTTCATTTCTCCCCAGGTCTTCACTGTATTTGGTTTTTCTCTCTCTCTTTCTCCAAAATACAGCTTTAAAAGCAACTGTTAAAAAGGTTTATGGTGTCAAATCTTTGTTCATGTTCATAATCCACTCTTCTCACTACTGATAACAGCATGCAATAATCCAAGTTTAACTCCTCTTTGCCCACCAGAAGTGCTGAAGCTGCTCTCCTTCACTCACCTCCAGCTTCCTGTGGGGCTGTCTGTCCCAGAGCCTCTGCTCACCCACAAAACCTCCAGCAGAGAAATAGGCTGTGAACATGGGCCTGAGCTCACTCAAAATAAAAGCCAGGGGTACATCATTAACTGAAGGCACAATGCTTCTGCAGCACACACTCCTGGCTGGCTGAGCCTGAAAGCACACAGCTGGATGTCAGCAGCCCAGGCAGCATTTAAAGGAGTGGTACTGAGAAAGGAAGGATGGATTGATGGACATATTCTTCCTGTAAACTGGAAAAGTCTAACCACAGAAAGCCAGAAACAACAAATCCAGGACTGTGAAGGGCAAATTTCATGGTTGCTTTTGAGAGGAGAGACTCTCTTGACCTGGCAATGATGTTACTTGCTTCCTAGCATTGATTCTGAAATCCCCTTTTCTCTTTCCAGCCTACATTAAACACTAATTAAAGCCACCTATTGCAAAAACAGCCCTAGGTTCATAGTGCTATTTATTAAGCTGCCTGAAAAGCCCCAGCTCCCTAGTGAGGTAAGAGAGAACAATATTTTTGTGTTACCAATTTTTTATTAACTGTTTCAGTTATATGCAGTGAGATGAAAGAGGCAAAAGAAAGGAGTAAGCAAGAGGTAGAGATCTCACAAAAAAAAAAAAAAGGGTCAGTAATTTTCCATTTTCTTTTTGCTGGAGATAGTGTAGTAGTTTGGTCACAAATAATAGAACAATACAGAGCAAGCAGAGTTCCATGCTCTGCAGCATGAACAGAAATCAGCCTCCACAGAGCATGCCAAGGAAACCTGTGACCACAGTGAGAGGCTAATAGTGTTGCATAGATTGGTTTTCCATAGCAGTTTCTTGTTGAGCACGAAAATGCCAAACAAAGTCATTGGTCAGGCTGAAGAGGTTTGGTCTTACAAAACAAAAGCTTTGCATGAAAAGCAGAGTCATCCCTAGATACAAAGGGCTTTTTTTGCCATCTTCCATAAGGCTCCAGGCCTTTGCAAGCAGTGCAAAGGGCTTGACTGTAAATTGTTGCATTTCCTGCCAAGGCATTGTCCAGGTTTCAAATGCAGAATGGGTTTTAAAGTGTTAAATCTTAAAATCTTTGCTTCCCCCATTTTACTTAGTTACCTACAAATCTGAATTCAGGGTGGTGAGAGACAACAGTGAGTGCATACACATTTACCTTAAGTGCAGTATTTCACAGGCCACTGAGAGTCCCCCAGAGCTCCTTACACAGCTCAAATGTATTTGCTAATTACAAACCCAGGGAGAACCTCCCTGGGCTGAGACATCCAGGCTTGAATTGGTCAGGGGCTGAGCAGCCACCATATTGTCCTATTCAGTGATTGCTAACAAGGAACTAGTAAGTTCTTACATTTCTACCTACGTTCAGCTTCTCCTTGTGCAATCAATTTGTCTTTTCTGCTCAGTGGCTGATGCATCATCATTTCTGGTGGGTACCTTCAGTCAGGTGGCTGCAGGTGAGAGAAGCACACGAGGGCTGTATGCTGGCAGTGGAGGGAGAAGTATTGGATGGCTTTGGCAGATAAGGGCCAAGACAGCAAATTCCCATAGTTACTCACTAATTTCCCACTAAGTTTTCCAGAGTAGATGTCCTTACAGTGCAACCTCTTCTGAAATCTTCTGATAAACAGTGTTCAGGGCAGAACCAACCTATAGGCATGTAGGGCCTGTGAATCAGGAAAGGTAATTTTCTCTGTTGGAAAGCTTTTCTGCAGTTTGCCTTGCCTGAGGACAGATACTCTTTATCTGCATTGCAAGGGAAAGCCTTATCTTTGATAAACATATCAATATCTTCACATGGAAACGAATCACACCCAGACCTGCAGTCAGCGGATATGAGCAGGAGCACTTTTCATGACCACAGACCCTAATTCTCAAAAAAATAGAAGGGAAGAGGGAGGATGAAAGAGAATAGCTCATCAGAGGCAATGACATGCTCAGAGTGCATGCAGGTCAAAACATGCCAGGCAGCACTGTTCCTCTTTTAGCACTGAACTCAGGAACATCACATGGAAGGTGTATGTCCCAGGAAAAGGTATCACTCACTCCTCTGAGACGTGAGGGACGTGCTTGAAGGGATGTGATGTTGGAGAATTGGTTGCTGATTCACCACTGGGATTTTTGTCTGAGTTAAAATTTTACTTTACTTTCCCAACACTACATGGCCCAGCCTGGAGCTCAAACCTAGCAAGGTTTATAATCTGCTGAACTTCAGCTTTGCCTGCAGTTTTCTCCTTGCTTCCTCTCCTGTGCTATTAATCATTGCTTTATTTCTGGAAAGTGGAAGCCAGACAAGGGGGAAAATGACCAATCAAGCAATAATATTCCAGTTCTTGCCAGTGCCAGACACAGAACTTCCTAACTGTGTGCTTACATGTACAAGGATTTGGAGTCCAAGAGCAGGAGGCTGGAGATGACTGCTCCTTATAACCACCTTGAAGGTATTTCTTGGTCCAGTTTTCTTCCTCTCCCCCAGATCAGACACTCAAAAGATCCAAGGCATCTCCAGGGCTTAGTTTCATTTAAGCCAAAGTGAATTCTCAGCAGAAATTCAGCATCAGTCTTGCCTTGGACTCTGGGCACACCTGGGAAGATCTAACTCAATCCTGGCATTTGTACCATTTGTACCATTTGGCTGTGCCTGGGAAGAGCTCTCAGGCTGCCCTGCACATTCAGTGTAGCTCTCACCACCACTGCCATTCTGGGAGGTGCACAAGGGGGGTTTGCAACACACACACACACCCAGGCACACACAGGTTCACAGGAGGCTTCTGAGTCTGTAATTTCTCTTCAGGTATCAGTAACACCACAAACTAAAACCCAAAGGAAATGAAAAGTTGGGGTCTTCAAGTCACGTCTTCCGTGGCAGTTCTGCATATTCTCAGGTGCCTTTCACCTTCTCTGATATCAGTTCTTTATCTTGATAAAACCGTGTCTATCTCTTCCCCCTGTGCTAAGTGGTTTCCTTGAATCTTGGCAGTCTTTCCTGTTTTAAAACAGGAGCTTGTGTGGGAAATATTTCAGCCTCCAAAATACTTTCCAGCACGCAAGGAAAGGAAGGAAAAGAGGTGAACTTCACCCTGCCTTGTGTCTGTGAGAAGAATGAAGTCATGAGATTTGATGACTCACCCTGCTCCTCTACGCAAGGTGAGACATTGTTTTGTCATCAAGGGTGGCTGCAAAGAAAAATCTTGATTTACACATCAGCTTCCTCATACCAGACCCATGCCTGTGTTCTGTGTGGTGCACATGTGCTGATACTCAAACAGCACAGCAAGTCCCATCACAGAGCTAAAGATTAAGAGTCAGGATTATTCAAGACATAAATTCTTTTTAAGTCACTTCTGAAAATCCTTGAAGTCTGCAAACCTGGGGTCAGAAGAGAAGAAAAAAAAATCAGTCTAAGCATGTGACAAAGAGGAACAGAGGTGATGACCTTAAGGAAATGAGTGTGGACCAGGATATAAGTATCTTAGTCACACACAGATTGTACAGATGCCAAGAGCATCACCCTTCACACATAGACATAGCAGCACCCTCTCCTTTTTGCTGCCGTTTATACTATCAAAAAAACCAACCAACCAGCCAACCAAAGAAAAACAAACAAAAACCAAACCAAGAAAACAAACAAAAACCCAAACAAAACCAAACCCCACCTGGTATTTAATGGTCTGAACACTCCTGCTAACAGAAGGTAAAATTGGACCTGCCAGGATTTGAATGGGAAATCCCAGCTGTGGGTTCACAACAAAGAATGAGAGTTGATCACTTGGTAGAAAAACAGTAGAGCAAAACTGAAATGTTCTGTTTGGTGCTATCTTCACAGAAGAGCAAAAAGAAGCTAATGGTGATGTGAAATCTGCCTCCTGACAGGTCGTCACTAAGAAGAGGGAATTGCATTGGCAGCAGGGAGACTGAGTATGGCACAGGAGTAAAGGATTTATGAAGGGCCTGAGGAATTATCAACATACTGTAGATTGATCTTAGAATTTTAGGGTCCCTCTGAGGTTGGGATGGATCATCTGTGATGTTCTGTATGAAGAAAATACTATTTTGCCTTCTCCAAAGTTTGAGCATGCTCCACCCCTAAACAAATCATAATGAAATTATTGATGTTCCAGACATGGACCACGAAGATGTGTCTGCTCTCACATGCCCAACTCGATGTTTTTGTGTGCTGAAAGGAAAACAGACATTCCCCAGATGAAACTCATGTTGTTACTACTTGTCCTGCACTAAAAATCCTTTTTTACTGAAAAGCAGAGATCTTGTATGAGTTGGGATGGGACCAGATTAGCTGAGTGACTGGAGGTTAATGCAGTGGAAAAACGTCAATATAAAACTGAATAGCAGGCAGTGGAGTTCTGGCTGAAACTTAAGTTTTCCCTTTGCTCTAAAAGTGCTCAAACACATGATGAGAGCACCAACTCGAAGAACTGCTAAACTCAATAAAGCCCAGGATAAATCATATCAATTCAGCTATTGGCATAACACTTTTTGTTTCAGCAACTGATTTCTGAGGATCTCATCAGTTGTTAAGTGTTTTCTTTCCTTTTGTTTCTCCACTTAAGGACTGCAAGGCTGAGCTCAGACCATTCCCCCCCCACCAGACAAACCGTGCCAAAGCTGTAAACCAGCAGGTGTGCTGGAAACTGGTATCAGGAGCATCACTGTTACACAGCACTGTGATTTCTTTAAAATATGCAACTAGTTCCAGGGTAAATTATGCCTGAAAAAGGTTTGCTAGAGAGGAAAGCACTTAGCCAGGTTCTGGAGAGCATTGCTCTGTGTCAGCACTGCCAGCACTGTTTCTGGATGCCAGATTTTCTTTTCCCAAGACAGCTGCAGTCTCAGTGCACCTAGCTCCTCACAGAGGACTTTACTCCTACCTGTCCTCCAAAAAGTCCTTCCAAGAGGAGAGAGCTAGGGAGATCTTTCAGAGGATATCTCTAGCTGAGGTGTATTCAATATATTCCCTGTTTCACTGCCATGCATTTGAGAAATATACCCTGAACCTATGGCAGAAATCAGGCAATATTAGGATGCAAAGTTCTGCACATGGAGTCTGTGGTCCTTTAAAGGACCTGTGAATATGGAGGAACAGATGCTTCAGGGAATTACCATGTGAATTCACAGCATGCACAATGCCATACAAAAGTGCTGTTTATGGTGATTATGTCATTTTTGTGAAAACAAAACATGCAGCAAACTAGCTAGGGCAGCACTAGTCAAATATTTCAGAAATGTAAATCTTCCCCAGTGGTAGTTGCTGGAACCCTGATCTTTCTGCAGTGTAAATACTCTCTGGGAGGATAGAAGATATAAAATATGGCCCCAAATCTCTCAGTTTGCACTGAGAGTCCAATCTAGGATTAATTGGTGCACCTGTAAATTGAATTTCAGTGACAGACAGAAAAATGTTTAACCCTCAGTGTAAGGCAGGCAGCAAGTTACCTGTACTAGATGTTATCTAGTAAATAAATCTAGCCTACAGCAGGCTTTCTCACAAGTTTTCTGGCAGCCATCCCATTTTCATCCCTCCCAAGAGCTCCACCCAAAGAAATCGAAAAGTCATATGAGGAGAAGCAGAAATCCTCTTTCCTCACCCTCTTTGCAGGTTTGCCTTCCACCCAGGCACTTGGAAGTTCCCCCACCTCAGTCCTGCTCTGCACCAGCAGGTACCACTGCTTCTGGCATGGAGCACCCTGCTGTGCCCAGCTGGGACAGAACAAGTCACTTCTGTGGACACCATGGAAGTGATTCTGTGATACAAATTCCTGGGGCTTTTGCCATCCCTGTCAAAACTCCAAGAAACTTCGAGTGTTTAGCTCCCTGCAGTGAGGCAAGAATGCAACACCTTACCCAGTTTTTTGTAAATATGTGGCACAAAGGTAAATTCCTAGAAGACATTTCAAATCTTCCTTTCAGGTGTTTAATTTTCTATCAGGCCTTACAGGATTTATTTGCCAAGAGCAAGTTTTTTCAATTCAGTATAATGCTCTTCAGGCTCCTTTTCCTTGGCCTCCTACCCAGGGAACTCTGTCTCACAATTTTTCCCATTAAATGTAGGTTGGGCCTCACCTGCTGAGGGCTGGGCTGTTCCCTGCAGGATCCCAAGTGCATTCCTGAAATAATTGTTGGGTGGAAACTTATCCTGGGGTCCATCCTGCTTGAATATGTAAAGGATTCCAGTGTTATCTGGCAGGTTTTCTGCAGGGTATTGCCCTGTGCTCTCCTCTCTTACCTTCCCTGGGCTTTCCTACCCTCTGAGAAAAGCCAGGAAGGTGCTGGAGGTGCTGTGTTACCTACAGCACTGCCTTTCTCCAGGGGGTTCTCCCCATGAATCCCATTGCAGTGGGATGTGTCCCCTTGCACACACTTCTATTCCAGCCACAAGCAGTCCACACAGGGGTTTTTAATCTAGTCTCCTCGTGAAGACATGACATTAAATACTAATTATTGATAATAAATAATATATTAGTATTTATTTATGTATTTTTATTATTAATTATTCTTTTCTTTGTGGTGTATAGATGAAATACCCCTTCTGAGTGTTGGTGGGACAGGTGTGAGTGTGTGAGGGTGCATGTGTGGGAATTCTGCACATACTCTGCACCTGCAGCACACCTCAGGTACTGTGTGGTTGGGATTACAGACTGCTGGTAATCTGAGAAATCTTCATCTTCCATGGGAAAATGCAGATGCAAATAAACTCAAAATGTATCCTAGGAAAGGTTGATTAAAGAATTTGTCATTTCAGACAGAAGCGTCAAGGAAAAAACAACCCACCTAATCACCACCTCATGTGGAAAATCTGTTCAGTTTTCCAATGAAAAAACCAGGATTCCAAGTTAGAAATGGCCATTTCTTTCATAATTTAGTGTTGCTTGGTGAAGCTGGGGTTGCTTTGTCCAACACCTGGGCAGGAAGAAGTCTGCAGCTGGTTCGTTTGCTTCCCACATTCTGTTTCTTATTTATTTTTCTTTTTAAACTCTAAATTGCACCCAAAAAATCAAGTGGCAGAGGTATAGTTTAAAACACAAAGCGTCCTGTGCCTTTGTGGGAAACAAGTGGCAAACAAGGCAAAAAAGAGCAACTCTGTGACTCAGCTGCAAGTCATCCATCTGCCATCAGTGCAAGTGATAAATCCTCATTTGGAGGAACACAAAACTTGAAAGATGGCTGTGGCTGCAGCTTTGCAGTTCCAGATTTAGGGATGTTTTTAAGAGGCAATCAAACAATGCATCTAGTTAGTAAAACTTGTGACTTGCTTTCTCCCACTCACACACCCCAGAGCCAGCACAGGGTATAATAATGTCCATTGTTTTGGTTACAAGTGATGTGGGGGAAGTAATACTTCCCTTTAACTGAGGCAGTCTGAGGCAGCATTTTAAAGAATGCTGAATCGTGTTACAGACATTTCAGCTTCTGAGAAATTCAGTGCAAGGTCTTGATAAATGCATTTCTGCTCCCAGCAGGCCTCTCAGTAAAGGTCAGTGGGCAGACTGAGTATCTGTCTGAGGTTTCAAAATACTGGTGTCCTTCAGGAAAGGTTATCTTTGGCCAGAGCCAGACAGGTTGGGCAGGACAGTGCAGCCTTTGGAGGCAGCACGGCCCCAGTTCAGGGTGCAGCTGATTGGGTTGGGTGAGCAGTGCAGGATTTCGGCTGCAGGATGGGATTTGTTTGTGTGGAACGGGGACAGTGGCCAATGTGAACCTGGCTTCTGCTCCCACTGGAGTCCATCTGACCTTGTTTCCTCTCTCATCCCTTCCCAGCTTGGGTGCCAGCTCCAAGCTGCTGCAGCAGCAGCTGAGCTGTGGCCGTTCTATTGAGAAAGGTTTGTTTTTCTGCCACCTTGTTCATCCATGTCAGGGTTGCATTGCACAGCCCTGTGTGTTTCACTGCAGGACATGCTCCCTGCAGTGAGCTGGGTGGTTACAATTATGGCCACTATTAAAACATAAAAGAGAGATAAAGACGTGTTTCAAAGTGACAAAGGGACAGAGAGGCGGATGCACATAACGGCTGAGTAATTAACACGTATTTCAGCATAAGTCTTATCTGAAGTTAGAATTTCATGTTTACATTTTGAGCTCTCATAAACGTCTCCTGAGCAGAAAGTAAAGTACAATAAAGCAGTATTTAATTTCAGGATGGTATTGACCAAGCTTTACCATAGTCCCTGGCAAATCCCATCGAGTGTGCTGAGAGCTGCCCTAGTACAGTAATATATCACAAATGATAAGAATTTTATCAATAACTGATATTCAGGGGGCTTTCAGCAGACATCATAAATCACCACTGATCTTTGCTCAAGCACATGACTCCTGTGAATAAACACATGCAAGAAAGTGAGTCCAAGTGTGCTAGTAAATAGTGCCTCCAGAACAGCAGCAAGAGCAGTAGTTTATCTCCTGGTTGGTATCAAGGTGGCAGCTCTCATTTTGGAGGTGTGCAAGGTGAAATCAGCAGACACTGGTCCCAAAAGGAGGAGGCTCAGGTCTGTAATTAGCATTGTGTTCTTCACAGATTCTTCAGTGATCTCAGCTCCTATTCCTTTGGCACAGGCCCTTTGAGTTGTGGCTACAAATACACATCTTGTGAAAGAGAAGGTTTCCTCCCTTAGGGACATGGAGAGTACATTTAGGGTCCATCAGACCTGTTGATTTCCATCAGTGATGAAGGCTTGTTTTCCTAGTGTGGTATTGTTTCTATGGCTGATGACTCTTCCCATGATGCTATTCCAAGCTGTGATCACTGTAAGCAGGTAACATTCAATCTGTCTCAATTTTCATCTTCAAACAGTGGAAAGAGCCAGGCTGGGGTCAGAGAGGCACAGGGAGCTGCTGGAAGAAGCTTGGGGCTGTAACCATAAGCAGAAGGCCCAGTTCCTGACACTGCTTGTGAAGAGGGATTGTGGTTTTGTAGTAATGATTGGGGCAACAAAAAAGGAGTGGAAAGATGCTGAAGAACCCTCTCTGCAGAGTGTGAGTTTCTACCAGACTGAAAATAACTGACCCCAAGTAAAAAAGTGCTAGTTTTACAAAAAAATAAAACTAAAAGGAACCTTAAATATAAGTGACATTTTCTCCCCCCAAAAATATATGTATTTCCATAATGCTGATGGGATTTCTTCATTTCTTTATCTTGCATTTAAAAAACAGGCAAGGTATTATATAGGGCACTTGTTGCATAAACTCCAGTGATTCACCATCTTGGTGAACATCACATTCCCAAGTACCAGCCTCCAACACCAGAAAGCCTGGTAAATTTGATATGATAATTTACAGCTACACCATTCAAAACATCTCTTGCATAACTGACTCTTTTGATGGCATCCTTACCTTGGAAAAGAAAACAGATGTGTACGTACACTCTATTGAGAAGGCATAGCATGTTGCTACTGGCTTTACCAGACAAGTTTGGAGAAATGGAGAATGTGCTCTGTGACATCTGTGGGGGAACGAGATACTGCTCAGGGGTGCTGCTATTTCTACCAGAGGTGATCAAAGTAAGAGCAGTCAGCAAAGAATGGGTGCAGATCTGTGCTTGCATTTCAATTCCACCACTCTGCCCAAAAGAATCTGTCTCCTGCACTTTCTTTGAGCAACTCTATTTGGAGCTGTAGATATTCTTCGGTTCCATCTTCTCCTGACCTTTTTATTTTTTTTTCTCATGTAGCAGAACCAGGAGAACACATAAGCACCTTTCTCATGTGCTGCACACTTTCCATATATGCAGATGGTTCACCTCAGTCATGTAAGGCATGGCTCTCATGGCACTGCCCTATCCTGAACCACACACCCATAAGGAAGAGGGGCAGCTCTCAGGCTGCTGGGAGAAAATCACCTGCACGATCAAGGCTGGTTTCCAAACCTTTATCTTACAGCTAATACTTTTGGCCTTGAAAGGTCACTGGGAATGGCTCTGATATGGCCTGGAGGGCTGGGGAAGGAGCTTCCCACCCGCTCTGCTGTAGGAGAGCAACCACTTCTCAGGTTATCTTGAATGAGCATTGCCCAGCCCTTAGCACTGCACATTATCTGACAGGATTGGGCAAATCTTGCTCAATTCAAACACTCAGCATAACTCCTGGTGTGAGTGGGAGCCCCCCATCAGCGCCGAGGTCATTACTGAAGCTATTTAAACACTCCCCACTCCCCTCCCTCCCCTCCACCCACTGCCCCCGTCACACACCAAACCAAACAAATTCCCCATT
>JAOTQP010001286.1:143291379-143334676 GCA_026413545.1 Cichladusa arquata | reverse complement strand
CTCCAAACCAAACAATTTCCCCTTTCTGTGCTATATTAAGATA
The DNA here is from genome assembly GCA_026413545.1 of Cichladusa arquata. NCBI lineage: Eukaryota > Metazoa > Chordata > Aves > Passeriformes > Muscicapidae > Cichladusa > Cichladusa arquata. The sequence continues at coordinate 143,334,633 of JAOTQP010001286.1, read as the reverse complement.
ATATGCAGAAAATCCAATACATTATCCTCAGGATTAAGTAGCATCAGCAGAGTGTATTCACACGTTGCTGCTGTGCTTATATCAGGGGCACATTTGCTCTCAGCAGGCACTAAATGTTCCCAGCTATTCCCTGTGCAGGGAAGGTGGGCAGCATACCAAGCCATGCATTTAGAGCCTGTGGAACAGTTTAACTACAGATATATTAAGGAATTTGCCTCAGGAATGTAAACAGATCCAGAAGGCTTTGTGTGCCAAGGCAATTAATTTTAAGAGTTCCCTTGCATGCACACACATGAGTATGCACACGTACCTGCTACACCCTTCTGCCTGTACCACACATAAATATGCAACAAAAGCAACATTTCTGAGGAACTAATAATAGTAAATGCTCTTGCCACAGAGGTAAAAACTTCATACTTATTTGGGGTAAAGTTGGAGGTCATTCACTGGTCACACAAGGAGTTGTCCATTCATGATACAATATTAAAGGATCACTTGGGCTTAGTTGCAGTGCATGGAGAGTGTACATAAAACACGTCTTTGAGGAGGTGAATGTGGTTAAATAATTTTACTGGAACAAGGAACAGCTTGACCTCAGGAAAGAAAAATCAAATTTAATCTTGTCAGGCATTTATTAGAGCTTTGGGTCATCTTAATCCTACAATGCAAATTGTTTACTCCACATGTTTTTGTGCAGCTCTCAGACACCCAAATGAAATGTTTTCACATGCCCTGGTCAGTCAATTCTAGGTTTAATCACTGTCATGCTCTCCTTTTAGGCCTGGACTGCTCCAAGGATACACTCAAAATGCTGCACTTAAAATTTTTCATGAACCTTTGGCATAAAGGTATCGAGACATTAAACAGGACTTCAGCATGGATGTTCAATAATGCTCAATCAGCACCCAATGAATCAGTGTACTGCCCAACTTCTGCACATGCTGCCCTGTCCAAGCAATCAGGGACCTGTTCCTCACACTGGCTCAGTTTTGAAATTATGCTGGCTGCTAGCTCAGTCCCTGAGGGTCCTGTTCCATTTTTTGGGCTGGGAAAAACCATCATCCTGGAAAGATCAGGCCTCTCTCAAAATAAAAGTGTGGGCACTTCTTTTTAAAAGGGAGTTTATCACTCTCCAGGACTCCCTGAAAGGAGCTTGTGGTGAGATGGGGTCAGTTTCTTCTCACAGGTAACAAGTGACATTTCCTGATATAAATGATTCTATCATTTTATGGCCCTAAACACAAATTTTCTTCAGTCTAAGTGTTTGGGACATGGAATTAAAATTTCAGAATATTTTCTCTGATGCTTCTCTGTTGAAATAGAGGGTCAAAATATTTACAGTTCATGTCTACCTTTAAATTTAATATGGCCATTTGGATTCTTACCATGCTTGAATTTTCCTGGGGTTTTTTTTCTTTGCTTATTTATTTATTTGGGGTTTTTTTGACCTGTGGACTTGAGAATTCAGTGTTTAATATACTTTAAATGAAACAAAATAAGTATTAAAACAAAATGTACTTAAACAACTCATTCTATTGTCAAAAAATTCTTCTAAAAATTGCTTGGAGATTGTTCCCAAAGCATCACACATCACAAATTACCAAACTGTCATTCTTTCTTGTTTAAATTGGTTCACCTTATTAGAAGTGTTAAGAAAATTCTTCTTTACAACTTCAGGCAAGATATAGAATTTAGTCTAATACAGACTATAGGTGTTAGACTGATTTTATCCAAGTAAAAGCTTCCTTTTTTTCTCTTTTTTGACTTTCATTGTGTTTATAGATACTGTTGGGTGATTTTTTAATACAGGCAGCATCTAATAAAACCCTCATCTGAAACATCCATGCAAATACCACAGAATGGGAGTGGGAGGAGAAGGGAATGCTGTGCTCCCCGCAAAAGGGAGGGACATAAAAATACTCCTGAAGGACTCTGAGCAGTCTAATTCTACTCAATATGACCATGGTAGGAGGTTTCCCTAACAGATCCTTCCAGGAGGAGCTGCACCCAGCCCCTGGCAGCCCTTCACACACAGGCAGTGTGACACTGTCCCCACAGAGCCCAGGGGGACACCTGAGGTGGCACTTGGGGGAAGGTGTTGGGGTGAGCTGATGCTGCAGCTCCAGCACCTCCGGAGATCCAGATGGAGACTCCTGCCCTGTCAGGACACAGAGCTCTCCTGCTGCTTCCTGACTGCACTTGCAAGGGCAATGAAACAGGCTGGGGCTCTTTGAGAGGGAAGTTAAGTTTATGGAGGACACAAAAAATCCACACACCTCCCTGATGCACGACTAAAACCAGTCCAACTGCTGGCAGCCTCATCCAAAACCCTCAGATTGTTTTTTCTTGGCAGTAGCAATAGAGGCACAAATAAATATTAGTGTAATCACTGGGGCTTTTCTTTGTTCTTCATATTACAGTAAAGAGATGCTTCATTGCTTTACAAAATACTTGGAACTTACGACTAATTGAATCCTGATTTTTAATTAGTTCTGAGGTCATGCCTAGCAGTCCCAGCCACAGCCCTGTGATCTAGCTTTCCCAGCAGTGACAAAAATGCTGGAGGCTGGCACCCTTTGGCTGTGGACATGCAGAGTGGGATGTGGTGAGCTCCACTCACTTCTCACCATGTGGGATGCTTGGACTTTTTAAGCAAGAGCGGGGAAAGGCTTTCCACAAACCTCTAATAAGCTCTTACAAGCTAGGTGTGAGGTCTCACTGTGATATCTGCTCTCATAAAAGGGGCTCAGGTCATCTCTTCCCGTTGTTCTTAGAAGCAGCTTCAAGGATGGGATTGTCTAATTTTGTCCACCTAAACTTGTGATAGGTAATGCAAACTGATCTTGTGCTCTCCCTCTGTAACCAGAGGAGAAAATAAACACATGGGAGGACAATCCACCCCCTTTTAGACCCTTCCTGTGAGGATGGGAGAGATGATCTTGCATAGGTGCTTCTGCATTGCCTAAAAATGATTGCTGTGCCTTTTAGCAGACAAGAATTCCACTTTAAAATCACACTGGGGGGGAAAAAAAGAGAATGTCCAGCTACTCTGGCTTTTCCCAACTCTGCATTAAAACTCAGCTGTCTCAGCAGTAAATGGGAAAAACATCTGACTCTGTCAATTGTCAACATCACAACCCACCCACTGCCTAAGTCTTTATGTGAAATTTTGTTGTGTCTATTTATAGCTGTTTTTCATTGAACAGACTCACCTGACCAGAAGGCTGTCACATCACTCCTGACACTATTTTAAAGGGAGGGTTTATAGTAACCTACAGTAAAAGCTTGTAAATTGCTGCCACAAATTAGGGTGGCTATTGGTATTTTTTGAAGATTAAAGGTACTTTCCATGTATTGGTGATAAGCAAGAGGGGAAGAACAGTCCAAGAGAACAAGAGAAGCAGCAAAGTAATTTTGTTGCATCTGAAGTCACGAAGAAGTTCTGGCACTTTGAGTTTTTAATGGATATAACATTTAAATGCTGTCCCATTTAAACTTCTGCTCAGAAGCAGCTCAGTGTCATTTGAAATCCAAACTTCATCTAGACTTACACTGTGGGCAGCTCCTTGCTTTTCCCAGTGGTGGGGTTTGGCTGCACAGAAATCAGTTTCCTTGAGACATGCCTGACCAGTGTCCTTGGTGTCTCCACGACTCATCCTCTTTCTTCACTGTTTTCCTAGAAAAAAATCAAAAACTAGAAAACAAACCACCATTAAAAAAAAAAAAAAAGGCAGCATGAATCACCACCTTGAAGTTTCTTTCTCCTTTGGCTTGCTTTGACTGGGTGCCAGCCTGAAATTAATCATTTCCAAGCTGCCTTTGCTCTTTAATCAGAAGCCCACTGATTACTGTGATCCAGTCTTTGCCCGTTTTCTTCAGAGAGGATTTTAATTAGTAGTCTGCAGCATATTTCCTTGTACAAGTGTTCCAATTATGTTTAATCACTACCACTGTACATACAATAATTAATTAATGTTAAACCAGAGAGAGCCTGGCACTCTGATTCATTGCTTTGGTAATCTTTGGTCCATTATTTCACTGCTTTATCTTCTGTAGTCTGTAGAGCAAATCCCTTGGGAATCTGGTTCAGTGTGTCAGGGCTCTCAGATTCTGTTCCAGTGTTACCAACATGTAGTTTAATATCCAAATCTCCATTTACCAGCACCCCAAGTCTGTTGTGAAGATCTTCAGTGGTTGCTGAAACCAAATGAGCTCATCTGGGGTAGGAGGTGACGTGGTGTGATGGGGTTGAGCTGCTGAGCAGATGGAGGAGAGGTGAGTTTTGCCAGACAATGTCATCAGTTCACCAAGGAGAAAATCAGGGCATCACAGGCTGTGCAAGCACCCATCCTGCTGAGAAGAAAAGCTTTCCTTGCCAGGGCACAGCAAAGCACAGCAAACACTCCCAAATGCAGGCTGTGACACCACCCCATCTCAGCCCTGATAAAAGCCAATTCCATCACTGCAAGTGCAGCTCCTGCACTAAAAATGAACCTGACACTTGACAAGGGGCACAGCAATGGACTTGGATCATCCATGCCTGCTTGAGAAGCCTCCACATCCAAAGACACAGTTTTTGCACAAAAGGGGAATTCCTTTCTGTCAGAAAACTAATCAGTGCACGGAAACTCACGGTGTAAAAGATGAAGTTTTTCAACAGCATGTCCAAAACTTCTTGTTATCCTCTTTTGAGAAATGTTGAATGAGAGGACAATTTTGTAGTTTGAAAGTGGAACAAGTTTTCAAAGCCCTCAAAGTTCACTTTCTCCCTGAAATCTGATATGCTACAACACTACTTCACTGTGAACACTCAGCATGTAGCAGGAAGGTAGAACAAAATAATGGGCTTTAAACACTTCCCAAAGAAAAATACCATGTGCAATAGGGGTTTTTTTCTTTCATTAAACAGAAAAATTAATCCACATTTTGCCAGCAAAAATAATTTCAAACTTGAAGGGAGGACTGAGATAAAAATAAGCATCTCAGATTCCCTATGGCCTGGCTAAAACAATATTCTGTCCTTAATCTTCATTATAGACATGAGGAGCCAAATCCAAAAGAAATAAAATTACCTATTGATGGAACAAATAGAGTTGAGTGAGCACTTCCAAGCCTTTTCTTCTGCAAAGGTTTTGGTCTTCTGGCCAGTGCTGGGCTGCTGTGGTACTTCCCCCAGGTATGTTCTCATGACTGAGCTAAGTTCAAATATTTCTATCTTTAAAAAATGTAAAAATAAAGAGATCATCATGTCCTGATCACACATCATTTAGTGGCTGCTTGAGCCTCGCAATTTCTGCTTCTGGAACAGAAAGAAATTGCCTGGAGTTGGTTACTGCTTGGGGCTGTTCTTGTTTATTTTAATGGAGACACAAATACATGATCCTCCAAACAGAAGCAAAACCAGTCCAATCCCTTGCTGAGGCACCCCCTCACCCAGCAGCCTGTGTGCAGGAGGAAGCTCACATCTGAGACCCCTGAGCATCACCTCAGCCTGGGGGGGATCCTGAACCCACAGCCCACAGCAAAACACCCCTGCAAACTCTCAGCACCAATACACAGACAGTTCAATGTGTTGGCTGAGAGCTACACCCAGCCTCCAAACCCCTGACTTCTGGCAAGTGAAGGGCTGAAGTCCAGGATCAAACATCTAAGCTGGGACCAGACCAGCCAAGGCATCCAAGCACATCAGGAAGCATCACCACACTCTTCACACTTCCAGCTCAGGGCAGATCTGAAACACAAAGATTTACTGGCATCACTGCATTGGTTCAGGGTGGGAAAGAATCATGGTGTGAACTAAAGCAGCAGTATCATAAAACTCTCCATGAAGAGGCAAGATATACACAGCAAAGCAGCCTATTTATACATATTTTTACAACTGATGCAATCTGAGAGGAAATTTGATCAAATGTTTTTGTCAACCTGAACTGAGTCATCACTGGCTAAATGAACTGAGTCCATGTGTATTACCTAGTCCTCCTGCCTTTCTCTTGGAATTACCAAGGACCTCAAAAGCATGAGCCTTACATGCAGCTGTATGTCTTCATAGTCACATGTGGCTTTTTAGGTTATTATTTGGTACAATTGTGCTGTAAGAAAATATTATTATTGTAGTCTCCTAGCTCACTGACTGAAATTATATCCATCAGACAATAAATCTACCATTGATACTTATATTTTTTCCCATGGTCTGAAACATCTTTGCCTTGTCTGAAACCTCAGGTCAGCATTAGTGTTCTTTGTATTATTATTAGTTCTGCATAGAAAACATATTTTTTACTCATTTATGCCCTCTTAAAGCACTGAGGGTTGTAGGAAGGTGGGTAATTGTCTGAGAACTGTACAGACTCAACCTGCCAGCAGCAGCCAGCCCTGCCACCCATCTCTGGTTTAGAGATTGATGGGATCCACCACCTTCATTGCTTCCAGCATGTAAGTCATGTAGCTGGACAAGCTCTGTTAATTGTGCCACATTGTTCTTTCTGCATTTCTTCACTCAAATGAGTTTTGTTAGCTCAGGCCTTGACATCCTGCTTTCAGCAGCACTGCTGTAATCATCTGTGAAAGAGCTTAAGTGGACTGCCAGGTCCAATCTTCAGATATGCTCAGGCTGATCATAAATGCACTCTTGTAGGACAGATACAACATAATCCTGACAAGCAGCTCTGGGCCCCAAATTTATCTGTATTTTCTATTCTATTTGGTTTCATAATACCATGAAAGTTGCTCTCTGGAATCCCTGAATTGAAAATGAAGCATTTTACTATTTAAGAAGAAAGAAACACTGAAAATTTTTAATCAAAGACATGTGAAGAAGGAGGGGAAAAAAATGAAGGTTTTATGGAACTTTTCAACTGGAAAAAATGCAGTTAGCTTTACTAATAATAATAACTGGACACACATGTGATCCCTTTTCAGGAACTACTGCTGAGAAAAGAATGGAATAAGACAGCAGGAGCACAACCAGAGCTCCCCTCCCTCAGTGGGCAGATTTGTGTGAGGTGGCAGGTTTGAAATGTCCCAACAGGGCTTGCCATCACTCAGAGCACCAGCTGGCTCCTAAGCACACAGTCAAAGCATTGCCACTCTTAGTGACAATTTGGAAAGAAGAGCCTGGTGGAGAATGAGAGAGGCTGATTTGTCCTGTTTGCTCACAACCTACTGAGCAGCCTCCTGCCAGCCCTGCTTGAGCTGTTCATCCAGGGAGGGGATTTTGCCCCTCTGCTCTGCTCTGCTGCTTCAGCACTGGGGTCCCAGCACAGGAAGAATGCTGACTTGTTGGAGCAAATCCAGAGGGGGGAATCAGGATGATTATAGGGATGGAGCACCTCTCCTATATAGGAAAGCTGGGAGAATTTGGATTATTCTGCCTGGAAAAAGAGAAGGCTTTAGGGTGACCTGATTGTGGCCTTGCTGTACCTGAAGGGAGCCTGCAAGAAAGGTGGAAAGGGACTTTTTCCAATGGTCTGGGGTGACAGAAAAAAGGGAAATTACTTTGAACTGGAGTTACATTTAGATTGGATATTAAGAAGAAATTCATTACTGTGAGGGTGGTGAGGCACCGGAACAGGTTACCCAGAGAAGCTGTGGGTGCTTCATCCCTGAAAGTGCTCAAGGCCACACTAGCTGAGACTCTGAGCAACCTGGTCTAGGAAGATATCCCTACCCATGTCAGGGAGTTGGAACTGGGTGATTTTTCTGTCCTATTCAACCCAAACCACTCTGTGTTGGAGTATGCTACATCTCAAGGGAGAATAACAGCTCATAATCTTGGCCCAGGATGTGAGGTATGATCATTTTCACAGAGGATATGAAAGATTTGAGGACCACCAACATACAAGTGCTTTCATGGCACAAAGTATCTGCTGGCGGAACTCCAGGTGCACAGTCCTACTTTTACAATGTGTATTTTGCAGGGACACAGTCATTTTCTAACAGAACACCACTGCCTTCTGGACTGGGAGTTACTGTGGTTCTTGAGGAACCTTTGGCAGGATCTTTTTCTCCTCTTGTGGAGAAATTGTGGTAAAAACATGCATTAGTAAGGGAGGCCTAGAGGCATGTTGCCTACAAATGGAAACATAATTTTTCCAGACTCAGCAGGATCTGCTTTTCTGCTGTGTACATGCATTTATATACTTAGGAAATGTGATCACAATATACGTTCAAGATAAGAAACAAAGTCAGTGATATCCAAATGATTAGCTCTGACTGGTTAATAAGTGCCTACAATGGCAAACATCAAAGTCCAATGGAAGGGACTGTTATATTTGAAAAACATCGAAGTTATCGTTAAGTACAGGTTGAGAACAATAAGGTGCTGAAAACAACTGTAACACTTTCTGCTTCAGCTTGCCAAGTAAAATTAGGCAGCTCACATGCTGGGTGATCAGACCCAGGAAAAAGCCAGATATTTCCATCCAACTCCTTGGGAAACAGTGATGGTCAAGATGGGATCACTTCTGTTTTTTTCACGCTGACATTTTGGCTCTGAAGCCTTCTTTTCAATAATTGAGAATGCTGCTAAATTTCAGAGCACTGGGGCTGCAATTTTCCATGTTGTTTCCATGCTTTAAATGTGTCTGAACCTCGGGGTTTAAATCTTAAGACTTTTGGTTTGCTTTTCTTGTGAGTTTAGGTTTGCTCTGAGTTTCTTATAGAAGTATTCAGCCAAAATTATACTCAAAGATCTCAAGGAAGGAAGGAAGGAAGGAAGGAAGGAAGAAAGCAGCAATAGAACAGAGAAGGATAAAACTGCCACCCACAGAAAGGGAAGAGATCATAAAAAAACCCAAAATAAGAAAAGTGACTACAGTGTAGCAAAGGACTTGATGCAAGAAGAGGCTGAGAAAAAACATGGAGTGCCTGTGAGGCAGAGTAAGAATAGGTTCTCCATCCTCCACCTCTGCCAAAGCAACAGGGAAGATGAAGTTCATGAAGAATTGAAATGACCTGTCCTATCTCTTAAAAAAAAAAAGAAAAAAAAAATCAATATCCAGTTGCAACATTCCCTTAAGCAAAGATTGCATTAACGTTAGGAAATAAAGCTAACTAACCTACTTAAATTGGGATGAAAAGAATGTGTGTCCAGGGCCTACACTGAAAAGAAAAACATGGGAATAATAAAACCTCTGTTGTCTGCTCCAGCATGAATGTGTAAGATGATCTTGAGAAAACCATCTGCAAAAAAAAACCCATAACCAAAAAATTTCAGTATCTCACAGGAAGACTATGAGGCCATATCAATGCCAGTTTTCAGTTACTACCATGTTAAATTCCATAGGATAGCTTATATAGCAATAATTCTTTTTGCTCTATACATTTTTTTTAAGGGTACTTTGAATGCTGCCTGACCCTGTGGCCTTCATATCAGACCATCTCTATGAAGCTGATTTCTATCAGAGGATTGCTTTGGTAAAGGCTGTGGTATCCTGGTATTTCTGGAGATCTGAAAAGATGGGGCGGATTCACAGAAACCCTCACATGATACCTTTATTACAGCCCTGATCACCCAGCCCTGACCCAAAAAACCTTTCCAGCCTGTACCAACTGCTGTTTATTCTGCAGGAATGAAAGCTGCTGCAGCACAGAGAACAAGAGAGAATCACTGCAGCAACTCTGGAGCCTCCTCTGTGGGACCTGTGGGGCTTCTGACAGTGACCTTGGGCTCGAGGCACTTCCCCAGTCCTTTTCCCTGTCAGTAAGGGTCCAGCAAGCAGCCCTACTACCCAGGCCAGGACACACAGAGGCAAATCGACCTCAGTGGATTTTCTACAGGTGTCTTTAGCCTTTCCATCTGCCCAGCAAACCCTGATCCCCCAGACACCACTGCAGCTTGGCCAGGCTGCAGGTGCTTCTTGCTGGGAATGCAATCCCTCCCTCGTGGGGTGTGCTGGGTCACACATGGGGCATCCCAACCCAGATGCTGCATCCAGACATGGCATTGAGACGCCAGTGGTGCAAAGGAACTTTTCAGATGCCCTCTGCACAGGATTTTGCCTTTCCTTCCTCAAAAGCCTGCCTGAGTTAAATCTCCCTGGGGTGTCTGCCCATCCCTTCCCTCTCCCATCAGAGCAGGGCCCAACCCTTCCCTGGAAAGGCATCTCTGGTGATGAGATTTCCAGCTGAAAGTGAGACTCAGTCCCTTTGTTTAGGAACAGAAATTAAACACACTTCACTGCACCTCCTGAGTTCTTCCAACATAAGCATCTCCAGTGACATGTTTCTGTAGCTGCACATGTGTGCCTGTCACCACGGCAAGGGAGAGAGGAATTTCCACCAAAGTGAAAGTGTGCTGCTCCCTTTTATCCTGTTCTCATTGTTAAACTAATGAGCTGCCTTGGTGCCTCTAAAAGAGGTTGTTTTCACCCCGTCCCAGTTTGCACTTTAAGTAGCATTATTCTTTTTACAGGCTCTGTTAATTAAGGGAAATAGTCTTAATTTCAGTTAGTAAAATTGTTTTGTGTGCATGTGGGTGTGTGAAAATAATACAGTATCTTATTTCAAACCTCATGGGGTTTCAGCAATTATCCCTTTGACAGAAAATCTCAAAAGTCAACAGCCTTATAATGCCTAACTCCTGGGAACCAGGGGAAGGGGAAATTAAACATCCATCTTCGAGTTTAATGATGTAAAAATATGTGTGTAGGTAACTGCCAATATGTGCAGAATTCCCTCCTGCTGCAATGCAGGTTGCAAAAGGCTCAGCCAGGCAAGGTGAAGCCAGATCCCAGTGCCCCTCCTTGCCTGTACCAGCTGCAGGGGAACGTTGGGAACATCGCAGGTGGGGAGGAGAGGGGGCTGTGCCCTGGCATTTCCAGGTGCAAAGCAGCACGTCCCAGGCGAGGAGAGCCTCACCCACTCGGGAATGTGCTTTTCCTCTTGGCTGCTCCCTAATCATCCCACCCTATTTCAGCTCCTGGTCCTTTTTTTTTTTCTTTTTTGTTATTATTTTCTCCCGATCAAGGATATGCAAACGCTGCTCTGAGTCACAGCTGCAGTAGGAGTTTCATCTCCTCTCAGGGTGAGTGTGTGCATTTCTGCTCTACGTGATTGTCTGCACGCCCCTTGGCAGGCACCAAGCATGTCTCCCAAACCACGGCTCAGTCTAATCACTTCCACTCCAGACTCCTCAGCTGACTTAGGGACAATATAATAACCAGTTTCTTGCAGCAACTGGGCAGTGGTCCAGCCAAAAAAGTTTAGTGAAGCTGCTGGCTGACATCTATCTCATCTGCAGTTCAGATCCACAGGTCCACAAGTAATCTTCTACAGTCTCTTGGAAGAGGTGAGATTCTGAGAGACCTGATCTTCTTGGGATTTCCTGCACTTGGCTCTGTAGGAGATCCTGCCCCAAAATTTGGAGGGAGTTAGGGTTTGTTACGTGTTAGGAAAGGGAAGCTGTACACTTCTAGAGATCAAGGGCTTGTGTTTGTAAATCAGAACACCATTATTTGAAATTCATGATTTATTGGCAACAGAGAGCTTTGCATTTGTGTTGGTAGAGGTTTAAAATTCTTCTAGTCCTGAAATGCTCTAAGATGTTCACACCAGTGCAGTTTAATGGGATCTGGTGGCAATTAAAGCCAGCTTAAGTGCACATAGTAAATAGCCTGGGGAAAAAGCAAAGAAGACCTTTGCATGAGAGCCACTAAAGTGAAACAGCAGCATGTAGACAACAGAGACATTGAGACAAAGACTGATCCCACAGCCCTGTCCTTACACAGAACCCTTCCTTCCTTCTGCCTTCCTTTCCTTCCTTTCCTTCCTTTCCTTCCTTTCCTTCCTTTCCTTCCTCCCTCCCTCCCTCCCTCCCTCCCTTCTTTCCCTATTCTCAATTTTCTTGTTTCAGAAGGTTTCAGGTCCAGCAGAAGGCAAAAGCAGACCTTTGTCCAAATCTGGCACATTGCCTGCAGGAAGATTTTATTTGAGAAGATAATGCAGAGGTGGGACCAGTGATGCACCTTCCCATCTCCAATCTCATTCACAGCAGTGCACCTGAAGCAGGGGGGGTGGGTCAGGTATGACAGGGTGTGTGTCACAACATGATTTGTGACTTTTAGTCACAAACAACCATCATTGAGTGTTTCTAAGAAGAGGGTGTGAGGACATGACAGATTCTTCAGACACTTCAGCAATTTTTTACAGTGCATGCAATTAATCTTCCTCATACTGTTCACTGTGTCAAATGTTATTCTGTTGCACACTACCGTGTGCTCTAAAGTGCACTTCTCTACTAGTCTTGAAAAAGTAACTCAGTAATTCTTCGTGAGTCCTTAGAATAATATCTTATCTCATAAATAACAATTTTAGTCATTTTATAATCTTTCTATTAAAATATGGCTCAGTGTTGAAGGACTTTCTCTTTGGTTTTTAGCTTATCTATTTTCTTGGTCTTATCATTTAAAAATTGTCGCTCATTTAGGAAGATACTTTGTGACTTTTGTCTGAACCAGGAGGAACAGTCAGACCCTAATTTGGCTCTGTCAGTAGTGAAGGGGTGGAGGAGGAAAGATGCAGAGGAGAGTATTTTTCATTTCACTTTGGCCACATACTGCAACAGTTTGCAATACCTGTTTACAGGCAGAACTGCCCAGTTTGCTGGCACATATGAGTCACATGAGCCAGAGCAGACTCCATTCACAGCTGTTAACTGGTTCTTTACTCTGACAGAGGCAGGAGGTACAGGGAAGGTACAGGAATTGGAAAGTGCTGTTGGGATAAACCTGAGGACAAGCAAAAGTATGACAGAACTCAGTGAGAGTTGTCTATAACTCACCAACACAATGCAAAAGCTTGGGCTGCAGGTTGGAAAGGGCATTTACCCCAGCTTCTCTTAAAGGGAGGCAAATAGATCCCTGTGTAACTATGGGCTTGCTGCTGGTACCCAAACAGGGCTGGTGCAGGTGCAGTCTGACAGTGTAGGGGGGCAGTGGGCTAGCAGAGAAATCAATTAATTCACTAGTCAGCCCTATCAAAAGGAGATTAAACAAGTCCAAAGGCTCAACAAAAGATACTTGGAAACTAGTTTTCTTGGCCTGTTTTTGGTTTTTTGCACTGGGTAGGGGATGGCTATTTGTGGAAGTTATTTTGTTTGAAGAATTAGTGGACAGAACAGTCAGGGATGTTCCATTTCTAAGATTTTTTAAAGCATTCTTTAATGACAGAAGTTGGAATGAAGAGAGTGAAAGAGAACTTGGTCTGGGTTACAAGGGAAGATTTTAATGGAAGAACAACTAATTTTGGTCCATGTCAACACACAGAGATGTGGGTTTGTACAAGCATCTTTCTCAAACACCCCACCATGGACAGCCCTGTTTTGCTGTTCTGGCACAGATGTCTGTTGTTGAACAGATGTTGTCTTGTAAGCTCCCCTAAGCAGCTCCATTTTCCAATCAGAATTGTAACTGGAATTATGTACAGAAGATAATTGCAGCATTTATAAAAGGGGAGTCCAGAAAACTGGCCCTGCAGCTCAGCGAATTGAGGTCACCCATCAAGCTGCTGCCCTCCCTTCCTGCTTGTTTCAAAAAGCCAGATGATTTTATTAGAATAGAGACTGTTGGCATTACAGCCCAGGAAAGACAGCTAGGATACTCTTGTCACTAACTTATTTCTTGGCCAGAGAACAAACCAATGCTTGCTGTATCGTCAAACAGGTAATGGTCTCTTGTGTAATTAGATCAAATTATTATAACAGTGATTATAATAATTTGTAGCTATTTGTCCCTTAAACCAGCTCCTTCATCATGTTTTTCACTGTCTGCTCTGTGACTGTCTTGTTGAAATCATGAGCATTTTGGGCAGGGACTGGCTGTGTCATAGGCAGGGACTGGCTGCCCTCATGCCAAAGGAGCAAGGATTAATTAAATTATATCACTGAAATCAGCTCATAGTAACAGGAGGCAACAGTGTAGCATCTGGATCAGAATATAATAACTGCAAGGAATCACAATATTATTTTCCCTGCCCTTGCTTTCAAGCCCTGTGCAAACAAGTAAATCCAGCAGGACTGGGCTGTCTGTGCAGTTGGCTGATGAAACATTCCCAATTAGTTTAGGCCTCAGCTTGTTAGATGCAGTGACCCTGCTATTCAGCAGGTGTAAATCAGTACAAAATAGCTGTTGAAAATCTGACCCATAGATTAGAGAGCTATATGTGAAGCCAAATAATTATCTTTGGATGTAGCAATGCCTGAATTAAAAAAAAAAAAAAAAAAAAAAAATAGATTTAAAAAAAGGAAAAAGGTTTGGATTAAATCTTCAGTCTGCAACACTAATACAATTATAATGTCAGAAAAAACAAAGCACCAACTATGTTAAATAAACATCTTTGTGGCAGAAAGAATAGAACATTTTAAATAGATAACATGTATCTGCAAGCCAAACAAAGAGCTCTTAAGAGGCTCTCCAGAGTACTTTTCTTCAAGCAACTTAAAAGTTTTTCCATAGCTCCCTTTTTCTTCCATGTTCTAATTACAATGAGAAGATTTTTTAATACCAGTCTCAGAGCATGGCAGACAGATCAAATACTTCACTGCAGACAAGCTTGTGGTTTGACTAAGTTCCATTATTTCTCTAAGAGCTTCAGCTTGGTACATAGACTGGATTGCAAAATGCCTGTAGATGCAGAAGTGGGCACATAAAATCTGATGTTAAGATCTAAATAGGGCACCGTAGACCCTTGGATAATGGGCCATGAAACTAAAGTGTGCAAGCTGAGACTTTGCTTCAGTCTCAGCTATTCAGAGACTGCAGTGGCAGAAATTATGTCCACTGGAAGTTCACTGCCATGACCAGCTCAGGCTCTACCAATGCAGAGTGACAGCATTGCTTCTCGTTCAAGAAACAGATTTTGTTGTGGCACCCTGCACAGTGCAAAGCACACATGGATATATTTATGTTTAATAAATTATGTGTCTATATAATATACACATAAGCACACATTGAATAGACATGTATATACTTACAACTGAAAGGAACAAATAGGAATATTTTGAAAAATTAGGTCTTTTTTGTCTGTAAAAATTTTCAATTTCTCTAAACTATAATTTCAACATAAATAATTTTCACAATTTTTACCTAATAAGCAGACAGATTAATGGGGTTAAACCAGGTTTTTTTCTTGCCCACTAAATACAGGCTCTTAAAGGACAATGCTGGTCAAAGGATAAGTGGTACTCCAAAATACTGGGAGCCACTGGGATGGTGGATGAGTTGTGAAAACCCAACATTCCCAGCAGAAGCAGGTGGCTGGCAGGTGAACAAAGGCCTGCTCTCTCATACAGGTCTCTGCAGTTCTCTGTGTGCAGTGTTTTGGAGTGTTTGGATTGATGCTATGCAACTCCCATTGTGTGACAGGTATAAGGGAAAAACACTCTTAAACATCCTGTGAAATCCTCTAAGATGTACCAGTCACAGGGTGGTATTTTTCTCCTAGGTTCAGCATGAGCTGGGAGCTGGAATGCCACCCTTGCCTGTTGCTGTCATTATGGGCAGCAAATGGTTAAAGCAGTCACAGTCAAAAATATGAGTAAAGAGAAATCACAACAAAACCAGTCATAACAGAAGGCTGTGTTTGTGATATGCCGAATTTTAGAACCACTGGGCATTTCAGTTTTATGTTGATCCCAGCAGTTTTGGAGCTGTAAGGTTTCCCCTTGGTCAGCACAGCTGTCTCCCAGCTTGACAGACGAGCCAGAGCAAGAACCAGCTGCTCTTCCACAGAACCTCCTGTGCCCCTGCCCCAGAGCTGGTGCTGGGGCAGGCTTGGCTGCCCTTGGCAGGGCTGCTTTCCTTCCCCTGCAGTGTCCTGGGAAACAAATTGACTTTAGGGAATGGAAAAGGGAGGTCAGATGTGTTGAAACACAAAAGAAACCATCCCTACCTGTGCACGTGTTTTAACCAAGCCATTTTCCAGAGCTGAGAGCCAGCTTCCATCCCCAGGCTGCTGAGGTGGCCATCCTTGAACCTACCCTGTGCTTCACTGCAATTCCCTCCCCAGGAGGATGCTTTAGGGATAAAGGTCTTGTGTGCAAACCCTTCAAGGTACTCATGGCTCTGTGAGCTGGCTCTGTAAGATGGGCTCAACAGCAGGGGACAAGCAAGAAATCCAAGAGGAATCAGTCCCCAGCTGGCCATCCATGTTCAAGAGAAAACTCTGGCCTCATGACAGCTTAAAAATATGTCAAAGCTTCCTTTTGCTGGCCTAAAGAGGCCTGAGAATTATAGCCTGATGGCCAGGAGATTTGTTGCCCTCCCCAAGAAGTCACAATGAAAACAGCCTCCTCACCAGAGCAGCCAAGGAGCTTAAGAAGGGCAGAGGAAGCACTTACGTATTTGGTTGCTGGATTTTGACTGCCAGATCTCTCAGGAGAGGTTGGATTCTTCACAAAAATGCTTGATGGGAAGAAACTCCCTAGGAATGGATTGTTCTGTTTTGTTTTGAACTTAAAGGCCTCCAGTTGACTTGGGACACTGCCACCAGCCATGCAAGGAAAGCTTGAAGCCTTCTGACTCAGGGTGGGGTAAAATCCTACTGTGGCTGTACAAAAAGCCTTCAGAGGCATGACTTTCCCTGGGACACAACCTTCTCACCACAATAAACTGGGTGGTTTGGTGTTTCAATGATAAAATTCTACTGAGCTTTCTCTTTTCCCTCCTATCCTCTGTGACTTTTACTTCAGGTTTTCCCTGGAAATAATTTTTATGGGTCTTGCATGCCTGCTATCACTTTTTCCCCCAATGACTTTTTTAACGAAAAATGCATAAACAATCCAAGAAGAAAATGGAAAACTAGTTTGCCTGCTTCCTTACTGGCTTGAATATCTTTCTCTCTCTTAACACTCTTTGCTGCTCCCTGAATCTTTCACTTTAGGCAGTACATCCTCATGGGGAGGGCAGAGACTGTTTTACTCCCATTCTTTGTTTCTCTTGGTCCCAGCTTTGATGCCTCTCCCACGCCCTCCCCAGCAGGGACAGCAGAGTCCCGTTGGGCAGGAGGGGCAGGGATGCTCCTGGGTCCTTCTGCACACTCTGAGACTGGGATACTGGGCAAAGCATGGACTTGTTCATGCCCAGCTTGGTGCTGAGGACTCTCAGCTGTCACAGCAGGGCTCAGCACTGCTGGGGTAGGAGCAGTGGGCTGTGATGGCTTGGGTGCCCACTGCCTGCTGCAGACACCCTCAGAGCTGCAGGTTTGAAGGTAATGTCATGGAAATTCTGGGCTCCTAATTATCCTAGTGGTTATTTTGTGGGTATCTCCTCGGGTTTAACACCCAATTTCTGTCTGAGTTCTCTCTTGGGGAGCTAAGTGCTATTTTGGAATATTGCTGATAGACTGTTCTTGCCTCAGTTTCTTCAAGTATATAATGGAGCTTACAATGTTTTCTAGCCTTGCAAGTTTATTGTGATTATAGATATGTTTAAGACACTCAGCTTAAAATGAGGTGAAATTAATTTTCTACATGTCTGTAATAAATAATCTGAAACCTGGTTATTTTAGTGATGTACAAAATGATACTTCTGACCAAAACCCCACACCCTGAGCATGACCTGAATGAGTCTGAAGATGTATTTTGTAGGAAGTGCAGTTAAACCAAACAGGTAAAGTGTTGGGACAGCTAAAACTTTAGTCTAACTAACCAATTTTAAAGACATCTTCATTAAAGACCAAATCTGTGACAATGTAAAAGATGGTAATATGCTGTGGTGAAATTTTTCCTTCTCTACAGAAGGAATACCATTAACTCAAAAATATAAAACAAACAAAAAGTCTATTATTGACTGTTTTTAACTCTCACAATTTCCAAAGCCATAGCACGAACTGCCCTTAAATTTTGCACTACAAAATGCAAACACAGAGGTAGGCAGAAAAATATAGCCAGAGCCTCCTTTGTTTGCCTAGTGAGATGACAATGGGAAACTGCCTGGAAGATGCACCACAGCAATTCAGCTTCAGAGCAGGGCTGGGAGCTTGACCTCTTCAGGTCACAGTGTACAAACTGTGCCCATGTCCTATTTAATTGATGTTCTGCTTACCACTCTGTTAAGCACCAGATTTGGAAAGTCTCCAGCTGGTGTGGATGAAAGAATGGCATCTATTTACTCCTGTTCATTCCCCCACTGCTGTGCAGAAGAAGGTAGGATTTGCATCTCTGTTGGGATTTTAAACATTACTCTTCAAAATGAGTAGAGAGCATTTATGATTTTGTTTCTTCCTGTTAGGACTGAACTGTGAACAGAGCAAAGTGGTGGTGAACTGCTCTGCTTGTGGCTCTGGATTTAGAAAGTAACTTGTTTCTCATTCAGAAACACTAATCCATTGCAGACATGCGTGTAACACATTTTTAAATAGGATGTCAATAAAAAGATTTGGTTCTCCTCATGTTAGGCACATGCTCCTTTTAAATTATGTCTTTTCTCCCCTGCCCCATCTCATCCTATCCCCAGTGTGCCCAAGAGGAATTAGTATTATATTCTTGAACTGCAGAAAAATGGGGCTAGTGAGCCAAAATAGTTGTCATTATCAGTGCTTTAATTTTATATAAGAAAGACTGTGTTTGTAAACAGCACATGTAAAAAATATTGACCAGAGGTGATCCACATACAGAACCAGACTGCTCATGGACATGGAAGGAAATGTGAATAGAAGGAAAAGATAAGTTTGTTTAATATACTAGTGTGCAGATGTTATCTGTTTACAGATAGACAAACTGAAACTCATAAGGACTGAATTGCTTGCCAAGAAAAGACAGAAAATGGCAACAGCAAGTCTGGGGAAAGACTCTGGATCTGCTGTCTTCAAATCATCAGCTCTACCAAGCAGCAATTACTCCCTTTAATTAATAATTCTCTTTTAAGGATTTGAAAACAGCTGGGCAACAAGCACAATACAATAACAGATGTCTTGGTGGTATCTTTTTGGCCATGAAAGATGTGATTTAATATTCCTTCTTTTTGGCGTTGAGAAATCCTGTGTATGGCAAAGAACAGCTGTGTCTGGTATTCATGAGTGATTAAAGGTGAACAATTGATTTACTATTTTTGCTGCAGATCTTGTTGGCAATCATGCAAAATGTGAATTGCTTAATTGTTTTTTCTCTCAGTAAATGTAGTGGTTTTGGCTTGATAAATATTTTTACTCAAATATTTATCTCTCTGATGGCCTCTTTTGCCTGTTGTGCAAAACCATCATCTCTCTTTTCAACCTTATCTTTCACAGGGAAAATTTCAGAACCCTTTTTTCATTCATAAGAAAGAAGAGGGGAGGGAGGGGTGAAATCCCTTGATTCTTTTTGATATACAGAAACCTTCACATCACTGAAAAACCCAGCAGCTGGAGTATGCCACTCAGCAAATCCTTTCTGCTGGTTAAAACTGCCTCTTGGTATTTGACTTTAATGTTGTGTGTTTGGAGCTTCCCAGGTCAGGTTCTGTGAGTTATCAGCTATTTGTGTCCATCTGAGTTTGGCTGCTTCTCAGGCTGTACCAGGTGCCTTCAGCAGGGATGCTCTGCAGACATCCAGTGTGCAAATGCAGAAGCACTTCCCCAGCAGGAGTTAGGATTAGGGTTAGAGACAACTGGGGTCTTTAAACCCATTCAACTCTTGGGGTTATTTACCCTGCAGAAAAGGAGGCTCAAGGGAACTTTCTCACTCTCTACAACTCTCTGAAAGGACGCTGTAGCCAGGTGAGAGTCAGTTTCTTCTCCCAGATAACAAGTGATAGGACAAGAGGAAATGGCATCAAGTTGTACCAGGCAAGATTTAGACAAGGTATTAGGGAAAAACTCTTCACTGAAAGGGTTGCCAAGCATTGGAACATGCTGACCAGGGAAGTAGTAGAATCACCATCCCAGGAGATGTTCAAAAGACATTTAGATGTGACACCTATGGACGTGGTTTAGCAATGGACTTGGAAATGCTGGATTAATAGCTGGACACGATCTTGCAGGTCTTTTCCAGTCCAAATGATTCTATGATTTTGGAAGGCTTGATGTGGCTTCAGGCAGCCTCAAAGCTGTTTACTTTGCTGAGGCACAGGGTCTGCTTGCAGTCCCATGGACAGTGAGATGGTCAGGTGTCTGTGAGGCCTCCATGTGGATTGAGGTTGTGCCCATGCTTACCCTGAAGTAGCTCTCTGTGGGAACAAATAGTTCACATCTTACAAACTCCTGCATTCATGTTTAATATATTTAAGTCTGTCTTACACAAACACTGAACAAACTGCATGTGCCCACCAGATCATATGACTTTGTCCCTTTGCCTTCATAGCAGTGTCACTGCTGAGTAAATATTTTGAGCATTTATTCAGTCTAAGTGTTATTTGTGTGCTACATCCACATCTGTACTGAAATCACTGTCCATGAGTCCACTTTCTGTCAGCCCTTCCAAAATCAAATATTAACCCTCTTTCTGCCAGGAGAGAAAACATGTCCCTGTGTTGCCCACCAGTGTCAACTACCAGATTCCCAAACACGTGAAGCATCTCCAGTGGCACACTGAGAAATTATATTATTATATTATAATTATAATTGTATAATTTATATAATATATAATTATGCATATTATACATTACATATTATATACATTATACCATATATAAATATTAAATAATTATATATTTATAAACATATTATATTATCCTCGTATAATGCCAATGGACAAAGCCCAAAGGATTCCTTCTTTATCACCATCCTCCTGCCCATGTACTCAAAGCCCTTGCTCCAGTTAAGTTCATTGACCTTGCCAAAGCCTTTCCTGCATTTCCACTCTTGTTTAGCTCATGCTTACGTTCTTTTCCTCTCTGTCCCACCCTTTACCTCCTGATACCTGAGTCACACAATCATTGAATCATAGAATCATTAAGGCTGGGGAAAACCTGAACAATCATTGAGTCCAGCTGTTAACCAGCCCGCTATGATCACCTTCACACCATGTCCCAAGTGCCACGGCCTTTAAATACCTTGGGGACTGGAATAGTCTATCATCACAAATCACTGCAAGACAGACTGTGAGTCACCCCCTTTCCTGGGCAGCCTGTTTCAAGGCTTGACAACCCCTTAAGCAAGGAAATTGTTCCCAATATTCAATCTAAACCTCCTCTGGTGCAAATTGAGGCCAGTTCCTCTTGTCTTATTGCTTGCTATTTGGGAGGAGAAGCCAAATCCCACTTCAGCACAGCCTTCTTTCAGGGAGTTGTGGCAAACAAGGTCCCCCTGAGCCTTCTCCTCTCCAGAACCAACACAGCCAGCTCCCTGCAGTGCTCCTCATAAGAGTTACTCTCCAGACCCTTCCCCAGCCCTGCTGCCCTTCTCTGGAGATTCTCCAATGCCTCAATATCTTTTTTTGTAGTGAGGGGCCCAAAACTGAGCACAGGATTTGAGGTGTGACCTCACCAGTGTCAAATACAGGGGGTTGATCACTGCCCTGGTCCCGAAAGCTGGTCCTGGTCCTGTTTCTGACACAAGGCACTGCTTTAGGGCCCTTCTGGGAAGCTCCTTCTTGTAGGACACTGATCAGCACCAGGTCATGTCAGCACTTACTGCTTTCAGGTTGCCACCAAATCTCCACTATTTTCCTTCTTTACCAGGCCTTCTTTTCCTAACTGAGCTTTTTTGCTTAGGTTTCATCCTTGGCAGCTGCAGACAGCATTTCATGCTACTAACCAGCAGTGGAAAAGAGGGTGAAGGTCCTCTTGCTGTAGTAAATTGAATAACTAAATCTGGCATGCCACTGTCCAAGTGGAAAAAAACAGGCCTATGCACAAAATACTGCAGAGCAAGGAAGTTCAGTGTGCTGTGCCACTGTGAGAGCCATGACCTGTGCACCCCATGTGATAGCAGTGCTAACAGCTCTGAAAAGAGATAATTTTTCTAGCAGCCTCTTAAGGGATGTGGGTGGCAAAACAGCGACAGTAATCAGCAATGCTAATTGCAGTCACACACCAGTTTTCATTGGTGCTTTCCAACTTTTCATATAAAAGACATTGTTCCACTGGAAGGTGGAGGTCAAGTTAGCTAATCATTCACAGCATGTTTACTTTCTCCCAGGATTGTTTAGGATTAATTGTATCTTGTGCTTTAAAGCTATTTCAAGCAAAAAGCCTAGAGAAAACCAGTTTAATTTGATTTAAATATTTTTATAGCTGACCTGCCAATCAAAGGGATTCAGGTAACTAGCTGGTCTTGCTGTCTGGTGAATGAGACTCGACTCTGTTGCACTGATTAATGTGTGGAGCATCTCTGAGCAATTGTTTTGCTTTTTTCTAAAATGTTGATGTCAGTGAAATGGTTCTACTAGATGTATTTAAAACCATCCACTGTGTCTGTTTCTAAAAATCATGGGACTGTGAGTCAGTCATCCTGGATGACTTATGGTTCTCTCACTGATTCACTGAAAATGAATGTCTACACAGCACCCAGCATGAACCAGATGAAAGCTCAGATGCAAAGAGCAATCTAACCAAAGGCCAGAAGGTTTGTCACTGGCTAATTAGGGTAAATTATAAGGCTATAGTTTCATAAGTCTGTTTTATTGGGTTAAGGTGTTTCCAGTTAGGAGACGTGCTAGTACAGAATGGACTAGCTCCTTTGCAATCATATGCCCTAGGTTATCTAACCATACCATGGCTGAATAATTATTTTCCTAGGTGAGAAATGTGCAGACATGGTAAAGTTTTGAAGGAGTGTTTTGAAGTTGTGAAAGGAGTGTTTTAATCATTGCATTGCAGTGAGTTCTTTTTCTCTAAGTTATGGAATATGACTTTAATAGATAAATGGGGGAGATTAAGCTTTCAATCACAATATATCTATTTATAGTCCAAGTATAGAATGGATTAAAAAACAATCAAGCAAACTATAATTTTTATTCAGCTGTATGACCTGGTACAACACTCTGCAGTGACAACAGTTGGTGATTCAGCTTTGTCAGCAAACTTGACATTTTCCAGCCTCATTAAAGCCCTGGGCCTTCTAATGCCACCTTATGCAGACAAAGGTACTTGTCCAAATTTGTCAGCTATTCATTAGCAGCCACTGAAGGCTGGAGAACTCCTGCCTCCAGGACACTTCTGGGAGTTCAGCACCAAGCCTGGCTGCTGCCCCTGTGAAGATCATCACTGTGGCTTGGCCTCCTTTCAGGGTCTGCTCCAGCTCCTGCTTACTCCCCTTTTCCCAAATGCCTGATGTTGCCTCCCAGCACACCACAGCCCCACGAGACAGGGGCTGTGCCCTGCAGGAGCTGCCCAGGGCAGTCAGGAGCCGTGGGCAGCTGTACCAGCCAGGCTGCTGAGGCAGCTCTGCTAAGCAGTGGGCAGCCAGCCAGCACCAAGGAGATCCTGCTGCTGCCCAGCACCTCCTCCGTGTCTGGGGCACTTGCTGCTGCCTTTCTGCAGCAAAGCCGTGAATATTTTTATTTTTTTTTAGACGAATTGGCACAGAGCCCAGCCTTGTATGTCCTGCAAACAATTAAACCCTTAAGCTCTGCCTTACTTTAACCTCCCTATAACTTGTCCCTAGGGAAGTGGGTTAGCTCCCAAGCTGCACACTTCACTGTAACACCACAGTTACATGCATACACACAGAATAGGGACAGAATTAACACAACATTTTGAAAACTGACATCTTGTCAGGACACAAATAAGGGAAACATTTCTCATCCCTTGGCAGGTTCAGGTCACACGCTGTATCTTTACTTGCACCTTGGGGATGAGTAACTACCTGTGACTGCACTGTTGTCCTTTGTGTACCTCCTGTATGGACCATGGGCAGTGGAGCATGTCCTCCCATGCCACAGGGCAGCAGCAGGCTCTCTGCCAGAGCCTTTCTGCACTGAAAGTCCCTGATGCAAAGGGAACCACCTCTTGGTTTGGCTGGGAGCCAGGGCAGATTGGAAGGACTGGTTTCAAGACAAGGTGCCAGGCAACTAAACAGGCACAACTGGAACTTCATGTGCTTTCTTACCCAATACTGTGATAAGAGCTTTCCCTGCTTGTTCGTGTCCAACCTCCCTGGAGTGCCAGTGCTGCCCCCGGGTTTCCCCAGGACGGGGTGAGTGCTGCTGTTGGCACCACGTAGTGCTGATAGGGGACTGCACCTTTGCAGCCTCTGTGCCTGCCTTTCACAAGGACCAGTCACTGAACTGGGTCTGTGGTCAGGCTGATTCAGAAAGCAAAACATTGCTACTACAGGCATCTGTTTGTGTCTGTGTTTGGCACAATCTTGAGGCAACACCACCTCCCTGATCTCTTCCCTGCACCTTATTTTTAATGCATTTTTCACGTCTTGTCCTACCCCCTCCCTCAGCAAACCTCTGTTCTTTCGTTTCCAGAGAAATGCCATCAATCACATCTTGAATTCAAAAGGTATTTTTCTAATTCCAGTGTATTCACCTTGCTCATTATGAAAAGTCTTTATGAAAATCATGAAGATATTGGAGGCTCAGAGGATAAACCAACACACAACACTGATGTAACAGGAATCCTTTATCATGGGAAGGGGAAAGAAACCTACTCTTCCACCAGCTCTGGAGACTGGCAGAAGAACTGGCATGAACATTCACCTCTGCTCTCACATATTCCCTTCTGCAATGCTCTTAAAGCAATTATGCAGTACAGTTCCATATGATTGTCCCTTGTGTTCACATTGAGTTGGGAAATGGATTCCAAATTGCAATGGGAGAGGAGCTGGGTGCCCTTAATGCCTTGTGGTTCCCCCTTTTGAACCATTTTGGCTTCAAAAATACAAAAGGCTTTGTTTTGCTCAAAAGAGGCAGGGCAAATCTTTGAAAAGGGCAGTTTAAGCCAACTGTGCTAGTTTTAGTATCCAGTGCAGCCCACAATGCAGGGCTTTGTGCAGACTCCAAGGAGAAAAACATATGTGTGTGTTTAAATGGGAACTGAAAGAAATGCCCTGTCAACTGACCAGGTTTAGGGATCAGTTTCCTAAGTGAGTGCAGTGGCATCAGAGCAGATAGGAGATGATTCAAATCAACATGCAGAGCAAACCTCTCTGAAAGTGTCTTGCCCTGAACAGATGACTGCAGAACAGATCTCAATTGGAATAGATCTCTTTCTAAACTGTGTCTGAGTAATGAATGCATTGGAGAAAAGGATCCCTGATCTCTTTAGGCTTTGCTTCTCCTGGAAACACTCCCATTTAGGCAGAGGACAGGTTGATAGAGACCCAAGCAGAAATGCCCATCTAGTTAGACATCCTTCGAGGATGCACTTGTAGCAGTGGTTACTCCTTCTAGATGTTTGCCACTGCCAATCTACTGGATGATGCACTTGTGGGACTGTTGTTTCTTTTTCTCATGAAAAATCAGCTGAATTACTTTCATCCTTCAGCCTGTTGGTCTGAGCTAATTTCCATGAGCAGCTGACTAAAGAGTGATGCCATATACTGCTCCGTAGGGTGGTTGGCAGTCATTGACAGCCAGGGTAGCAGGGGAAGGAAGGTGGAGACAGCAGAGTCCAACAAGAAGATCTCAAAAATATGTAAAACCACCAACCAAAGCCTAGAAACCTTTTATTCCCTCACTTTGCTCAACCACTGGAGCTCCCTAAAACCTTGTGCACCAAGCTGTGACTGGTGAGCCTGGGTAATTGACACAGCAAGGGGAGAGTGATTCCTGTGATCTAGAGATCACAGTGGGTAGAAGGAGACCCCAAGTTCCATTTGAGCCACGGTGGAAAGACAGGGCATGCAGGCAGAATCTCTCTAGACTGTTTCACAGCTCCTCTGCATGACTCTTGTTTGCCCCAGAAACATTGCTACATCATGAATGATGACAGACATCCTTTATATGGAACACCTTTTGTGTAGCACATCCTCTGCCTGTCTGTAAAGTGCCCTAAAATAAGTGACAGGCATTTTGAAATGGGACACTGCTCCAGTACTCCTCTGGAGTGTGGGTTAGAGTACAGCCAAGACCAGGAGGTGCCTGGATCCAAAAGGAAAGCCAACACACAGGAATCATCAGCAGTCATCTGCTCTTGGGAGAAGGCTCCTCATCCTCAGCACACAGTGATAGCTCCATTTCTCTTCTGCTTCAGGCACATAAATCCAGGGTAGGACAGCAGTGCAGCAAACCCATGCACTTCATGTTCCTGTCAGTAGGCAGAGTTTGTGTTGGATGTTTAGATCATGTTTATGCACTGTTTATGGAATCTTATCTCTGGATTCTGTGGTGAGGGTTGTGTATGTAAGGCCTGAGCCTCGGCATTCCTGAGGCCAGTGCCTGGCCACAGGTACCCTAAGAGTAGTTTTTGTTGCTGGGTCACCTCTCACTGCATGATGAAATGGGCTTTTGCTGCCTTGTGGTAAACACCAGAGTTAAACACAGAATCCCACCATGGAGCATCGTGTCTTTGATGGGGAAAACACGAGGATTCAAGTAAAAGTAGAGCATATCTCAGTGTGTGATTAGTCAATTACTTTCCACAACATTTCTGCTGTGCATAGAACAGTTCTTGTACCTGTGCAGCTGAAATATTAAATAAGCTATTCCTGGCCTTTCCTCAAACATAGGCATCCCTGCCCACCACCTCAGGGTGTGTGTATATCAGAAAGAGACAAGCTAAGCTGGCAGGAACCATCTTTCACAAGTTCATACCTCTCCTGAGAAATTCATCTTGCTTGCAACCATCCTCCCATCAGTCACACTGCCACTGTGGCATGAACAACACCTCCTTCCATTTGCTGCCCACCTCAGGAATGGGTTTGGCTGCCTTGCACTGCATGGGACAGTGACAGGTCCTGGTAGAAGGAAAGTGCTGAGACCAATCCACCTGACTGCCAGGGGTGGCCCCCACCCTGACTCACACCAACCAGTGCTGAGATCTCTGTGCCACAGTGCCATGGCACTGCTTGCCTGCTCAACAGCAACACCAGGAGCCAAGGCATCCATGGAAAAGGGCTTTTCTAAACTCTCTGCAAGCTGTTCTTCTTTCCCAGGCTAACATGCTGTCAATTAAATGGTCTTGAAGCAATGCTGAGAAAAACATGTGCTCTGCACATGTATCTAGCAAACAGGCAACCCCCCCCCAAAAAAAAAAAACTAGTTTGTTCCTTCTTCTTTCCCATGCCTGTGGAAATCTGTTTCTGATTTCCATTAATTTTTTTCACAAACATTTAAAAATCAGAAATTCAGTACTCTGTGGTCACCTGCTTTGAGTAACCTGAGGAGCTAACCCCAGATCTGTACACCTTATTAACCTAGCACATAAGAATGAGGTTAGCTCTCAAATTTGTGCTTACATTCTTTCCAGAATTCTGTATTTATGTTTGAATGGGAATGTTAGGCTGTTCTTACAAGATTGTGCCCATTAAGGGTGTGTGCACACAAAGGCCACACTGCCTGGTGCCTTTGTTTGACTTTGAGACAGTTTTCTTCCCTGCATCCCTCCTAGACAACCTCCTGTGGCTGACAGCAGATGGACAGTAAGAATCTTTTTGCCCCACAAATGCCACAGTTTCACTGAAAAGTAGCCCATGCATCAGGCAATCAGCTGTGCTGCCCTGTGGGGCACTAAAAACTCATTTCATCTAAGAACTGATCCTTGTCTGTTGTCACAAGGTACAGCAGGGTGGTGATTTTATAATATGAACCTGAGGGTGCATCCTAGGGGAAAGCACAAGAGCCTGGGGATTTAAAGGCAGCAGGGATGATGATAAAGGCAATGTAAGGCATCTGGTTTGGTCACTGCCATTGGGGGAGGCTTCTTGAGAGAGGTGCCACCTACACCATGCCAAGCTTTTGTCATGGGCAGAGCTGGTTGGGCTGGTCTCTAACAGATCCTGGGAAAGAAGAAATGATTCTGCAGTGTGGGCAGTCAGAGTTTGAGTTGCCTCAGTTTCTTGCCTGGATGATTTTTATCTGGTCAGGCAGATATAACCCCAGAGCACAGGCAGGAGATCAAACTGTTCAGAGCCCATACTACAGTCCTCTGTCTCAGGGACAGAGAAGATAGAGTCCCTGGATTTTGAAGGAGGCTCTCCTGCTTAATCACCCCTCAGTTTTTATACTCAGAAACCAAGCACCAAGCATGGGCTTTACAAAAAAGCCCATCCTTCGTGTTGAAGATGCCCTTCCCTAAAAGATTTTCCTTTCCTCCCTCTTCTACAGCTGGTTGACAGAAGGCCTTAGAGATTAGCTGTGTTCCTGTGAGCTATTTATACAGAAATATTTTGTGTTGAAAGATGTAAGCCCTTTGTTTCCTCTGAATATACACAGTGATCCCTGCGGGCAAGAAAATCCTGCTTTGTTTTGGATCAGATACTCTGTGAATTGCTGTTGTAAAACAGCCCCAGTGCACTCTTATGAGTCAGTCTCACCTTTTTGCTTCCACATGTCGCCAGGCACTCTCAGATGTCTGTGCAGCTTTCCAATTCCAGATTACCCTAGTTAAAACAAGTCTAATCCCCACTTGGGATGATGCTTCCAAAACATTTTCTCTGAAACAATTTTTCTTGATAATTTTTCCAGGGAGAGAAAACATTTAGCTCCCTGGTTGAGCAAAATAAGAAAGCCCCCCAGTAACATGCTTGGCGAATTTGGCTGGCTAATGTGTTGGATTAAGCAATCCTCATATGTAATGCAATCCTCAAATCCTAAAATAAAATTTGTGGGGTCATACAGTATTCTCTGCTCTTGTGATTGGAGAGGGACTGTGCTACCACAAACCTCAGGTGAGAGGATCTGGGAAAGGAGATGGAGATGAGAATAGAAAAAATGCAGGCAGACAAACATAGGGATAGATTTCACCTCAGAAATCCCTCCCCTTTGTCCCTTCCCATAGCAGAATAGCTCATCTGCTGGAGCATACAGTCAGGCTCTCGTGGTATGAGCAAACTCAGGGATGAGACCCTGGCACAACTGGCCAGGTGGAGATTTTTCTGTATGTCTCTGCATTGTGGAGAGCACCAGCAACTTGGGAATCTGAAAAACCAGTGAGCTCCATACTGAGCCAGCTGGATGGGTCTTGAGACCCTCTAATCAAAACTCCCACAGGCTTTCCAGCCCCATAAGCAAGGACTCTGTCTTAGTGAAAAATCCAGAAGTATGAAGCCTGAATACTGAGTCTGGAGGAGAAGTCAGCTGGCAATTCAACATGGCCTTTCTAGCCTCCAAGCCTTCTTCTTCTCACTTCTCCTCCTCTCCTCAGTTCTGACAGGAGCAGAGGCAATTGGCACAAACTGAAAGACAGGAGAACTCAACTGGACATCAGCAAACACTTCCTCACCAGGCAGGTGACAGAGCACTGGCACAGGCTGCCCAGGGCAGGAGAGTCTCTCTCCTTAGAGGTAACAAAGAGCCAACCAAATATGATCCTGGGCAACCAGCTCTGGGTGCTCCTGCTTGAGCAGGGGGTGAACCAGGTGATTCCTGGGAGATCCTTCCTGCCTGCACCATTATCTGGGACTCTGAATTCACAGGAGAGATCCCTTCCCCTGAAGCCTCTCAGATTCTGTGCAGTAGCAGGGAAGCTCAGCCTTAGCAGCAGCCCTCTGTTACAGCCTCTAACTGGGAAACAGTTTTATGTGACCCAGTATGAGTCACTGGACTTGCAGGTCAATGGCCAAACGCTTCATTTTGTTACACCCATTTAGCCCTGTGGGCTTCAGAGAGTGGGAGGGTGATGGAATTGGTCCAGCTACATTTTATTAAAGCAAAACTGCATTTTGGTCCAAGCTGTTTCAAAAACACTCAATAAACAAAGCACACTTTAATATGATGTCCTGAAAAGGTCACAAAATCTTATTCCTTTGGAAAGAGAATTAATTTATATAAGACTTGGTTGAGCAATAATAGCATTCTAAAGGAAAATTTACTTTTTCTTGGACAGTATAGGTTGCCATCAGTTGCTGAATCCTTCCTCAGTTGCTCAATTTAGTGATACAAACATAAACTGCTGCTACTTACTGGGCACTATTTACAGTTCTAATTCCTCTGAAATGAGGTTTTATGCCAACGGCTTCCACACTTCAGTGGCACTTAGGTTGTAAGAATTTGAAGACTTTTCACCTCAGCTTTGATTTAAGGATTTTATTTTTTGTTACTTGCAAGTTATCTGTACCCCATTTATTAGACATGCAGCATCTTTAAAGGGCTCCTTCAGATCAATTCAAAGTACTGAACAATTTTCCACATTTTTATGACATCTTTGGATAGTCAATGATGATTATTTTCCAGATTGAGACAGCAATATGCTCCAAATGTCTCCCAAATAAATATCCCAACCAAACAAAAAACATGTCTATAAATCAAGTTTCATTATATCGTTTTTATGAAAGTTTTTAAGGCCAACACAGATGAAGAGGGACAGCAGATGACTCTGGCCTGCAGTGGAATTTTATTCTGTTCTGCAAAGCAGAAGTGTTGTAGGAAAAAAAGTCACTATTGGTGCCAATGTTGCCTGCCAATAACAAAAGTTAAATTTTAACCAATAGATTTGTTATAATTGATTCTTTTTACATGGAACTATTCTAGGGTATGGCTGATTGTTTTGAAACAAGAATATTTATGGAAAGTAAAATAAAAGATATGTGATTTGCAGTTTTTATTTTACTAAGTGGAATATTCAAACTCATTAGATTTCTTATTTCTATTACTAAGGGAAAATCTTCCACTTTTAAAGACAATAAAGCATCCAACTATATTTATACAGAACCCAGACAACAACTCCACATGGTGTCTCTTGAGTTTTTTCCTCTGTCTTCTTCCTACCTCACATATTTCATAGTCTTCTAAGTCTACCAGCCCTGATTGTTGGGATCGTGCCTAGCATTAAACATTTAACAAAGACCTTTTGTTGCTCACTGAATGGTTATGAAAAATGGCAGATTGTTACAGCAGGAGGTGTGTTATCAAAAATCAATCAAGAGTGTGCCAAAAACTCTGACTCCTTTTGCAGAATTCCAGTGTGGAACAGGCATTGTCTAGATTGGAGAAAGAGACAACTCAAACTGCAGCCAAATAAAAACCTTAGGAGGAATGAGGAACACAGAGATGTGCAGCTGGAGCCAGCGTGTCACCAACTGTGTTCTTTTTCACTTGCTTTTGAAAGAAAAATCCTTAAAAGAGAGAGCCTTTAAAAGTTGACTGCAGTAAGGACTAGTGAGGGTGAGTGTCCTATCTGCATTTAAGGAGGTGGAAGTAAGGAAGAGGAACAAATCCAAGGAATTCAGTTGAATGTGGAAAGGTCTTGGAACAAATTATGAAATGGCATATGAGCAGTTGGAAGAAAATACAGCACTCAGAAATGGCCAGCACGGTTTTGTCAAGAGCAAAGCATGTTAATGGAATTTAGCTCCTTCTCTGACATGTGCAGGGTTCATGATTTGGTAGGACAGGGTTTACAGGGGAGGCTTCTGTGAGAAGGTGCCAGAATCTTCCCAAATGTCCAACAGAGCCAATCCAGCCAGCTCCAAGACAGACCCACCACTGGCCAGGCTGAGCCCACCAGCAACGAGGGAGCACCTCTGGGAAAATGAGCTAAAAAAGGGGGAAAAGACTTCTGTGCAAGTCAGAGGAAAGAGGAGTGAGAATATGTGAAAAAAGAGTCCTGCAGAAATCCAGGTTGATGAAGGATGGGAAGGAGGTGCTCCAATCATCGAGAAGAGTCACAGGAAGCTCAGACTTGGTGACACAGCTGTGCCCCTGCAGCTCATGGAGATCCATGGGGAGCACAGATCCACCTGCAGCCTTTGCAGGGCTGGGATAGAGAACAGATCCACCTGCAGCCTGTGCAGGGCTGGAATTGAGCACAGATCCACCTGCTGCTCGTGGAGGGCTGGGATGGAGCACAGATCCACCTGCAGCCTGTGCAGGGCTGGGATGGAGCACAGATCCACCTGCAGCCTGTGAATGTCCATGGGGAGCACAGATCCACCTGCAGTCATGGAAGACACCCCACCACAGCAAGGGGATGTGTCCTGATGGAAGCTGAAGCCCTTGAGGAGCCCAGGCTGGAGCAGGGTTCCAGCAGGACCAGTGGCCCAGGGAGAGGAGCTCACACTGGAGCAGTCTGACCCTGAAGGACAGCAGGCTGTAGAAAGGAGCCATGCTGGAACAGTTCATCAAGGATTGTGTAATTGGACTCCATGCTGGAGCTGGAGAAGAGCATAAGGAGGAAGGTGTGATGAATTGACTACAACCTCCCTTCCCCGTCCCTCTGTGCTTCTGGAGGAGCATGAGGTAGAGGAGTGAAGCTGAGCCTGGGAAGGAGGATGGAGGGAAAATGCTTCTAGTTTTTCTTTAATTTCTTACTGTTTCTACTTAACAATAAACTAAATTAATTTCCACCAGGTTGAAAATCAGGTCTGTTTTACCCCTTGGCAGTAACTGATGAGTGATCTCCCTGTTCTTATCCCAATCTACAAAATTTTCACCTCATTTTCTCCCCTCCTCCTGCTAAGAAGGAGTGAAAGAGCAGCTTGATGGGCACTTGCTGGCCAGCCAAGGTCAATCCACCACACTCACTTAGCTGATGAGAGGGAAGCATCTGATGTAATTCATGGCATTGACAATAAAGCTTTGGGATAGATGGTTTACAAAAAAAACAAAAAAACAAAAAAAAACAAAAAAAACCAAAACTACAATGTAACCACAAAATTTAGAGATATGACTCATAGCAGGGTGCAGTAATTGCTACCCAACAGAGATGGCACATCAAACAGCTCCTTTCAGATTGATTTATACACTAAAATAGAAATCCAATTTACATGAGTAACTGGCATCAACATGTGCAGGCAGGTTCAACACTCAAACTGATCTCATTAAGCAGAAGAAATGGCCTAAATTAGTGAATTTATTAAAAACATAAAAATGAGAAATCATGGACTAATTAGGAAAAAAGAGAACCTCTCAAGGCAGCAGTAGCAGAGAACAGGCTCTGTGAACTGAATAGGAAAGAGGATGATATTTGGGAAACAAAGCAAACATTGCCCTGAGCTGTATTAGCAGGACTACAGTAAGTCAGACATAGGAGGTAAACTTTGCTCTTCATTTATCCCCTTTGAGTAACAAATCCAGGGGACCCTTCAGCACCTCTGACTTTCAGATTTCAGTGCCAGCCTTGGAAGTTAAAAAAGCAAGTTAAAAAAAGTGTAAAGAAAACAGAGAGTGAAAAAACTATGATGCTGGCAAGCCCTCTGTTGCTACAGGACATATGAGGAAATGTTTTAAAAATAAATTTTAAAAATAAATTTCTTTACTAAAAGGGGGAAAGAACCAGTAGAAACACCATAGGAACACACAGTGAAGGAAAGCCTGAAAACTGCTGGCCTTCCTGTACTTGGAAAACGTTATCAAGAATGTTACATATTAGAAGAAAAGCTTGTTCTCCAAGTGCCCTTAGCTTATGATAAGAAAGAACTAACAAGAAGAAAAAATGAAAAATAATTTCTTAAATTAATGTATTTCAGAAGAACCTAGAGAACTCCCAAATTCTATTTATGGAGGATTTTAAAAGAGGTTAAAAAAGTGTTGAAAAGCAATGGTTACATTTAATCAACCCTTGTTCCAAAGAGGCACAGATTCTCATTCTGAGTTCTCTTCAACTCTAGTTTTCTATAATATGATATGAAAATACATGTTCTGTTCTTTCCACTAAGAGCTTCTGGCAGCATTCTTTCTGACTTTAAGGGGAAAAAAAATAATATTTGGAACTGCTGTGAATTTCTTTCCAACTCTGGTTTCCTGTCAATAGTCTAAAACCTTGATTTTTACTCAAAGCCTAAAGGTTAGTAGCCTGTTTTTTCAAATGTTTATAGTAAGTCAGTACTTCCAGTAGTGTTTCCATCTAGTATCTATTTTAATCCTTTTTTATGCAGAACGACATTGCTTTTGGTACCTTTTTTTTTTTTTTTCTGAAGTCTTTTACTGTTTAAATGGTTACAAAAACAAGAAACTGCCTGAGCTTCCCTAATCCTCTTTCTATAGGAAACTGGAAAACCTTCTTTCAGTCCTTTGCAGGGTCACATCCCATTTTCTAGGATGTCTGAGCCTCCCTTCTCCACATGTTCTGGTGATGTTTATGCTGTTTTCCTTCTTGAAACATTTACACCATTAATAAACTGGGCACTATGCAATAATTAAACACTTGCACTGTGAGGAGGTTGAGCACAAAGCAACAAGCAGGAAAAATCATATTCAGCTTCCAGAGTTATTTGTGCTTTGTCTACTCTGTGTAGTGATGTATGCCCATGTCACCCAAAGCCCTTGCCAGCTGGGCTACCCATTTCCTCAGTGGAGTTTCCTAGACTTAAAATAATTTTAAATGCAGTTCAAGTTTCTAAAACTCATCAGCTATGTCATGTGATTATCCTATAAGTGAGAAACAGTCTAAAGAAGATGAAGTTGACTTTTACCTCAGCTACCAGATCCCTCCCATATTTTTATTCATGCTTTCTGCTACTACATCCCTCCCTCTTTTGACCAGAAAAACAGGAATCTGTTCCCATACAAAAAAAAAAAAAAAAAAAAAGAACAAAGAACATGCCCCAGCTTTCCTCTTAACTGAAAGCACTTTAAATCTTTGGTCAATCAGTCAGACTGGGATAGATATGTTGTTCCTTTTCCACTTTTATAAACAAACCTCCTATATTAAGGAACTGATTTAAGTATTTAAACAGAAACACACATCAATGGCAACAACGAATCATTAGTGTTATTTAACTGCAGGAAGGACTTCGAATGTCATAACATAAGTGAACGTTTATGAGAAAGAGGTGTTTTAAACTAGTCGTTAATCCTAACCTTAAATATTTACCAGACCTGCAGACTCAGTACCAGACTCCGTGCCCTGGCTCAGCCTTTCTGCAGTGCCAGGAACACATGAACTGGGGCCCCTGCAGATATTCCAGGGAGGTTTGACACTTGGCCAGGAAAAGTCTTGAGTACATAACATAACTGGATGTTGGCAATGGGCACACAGACAATGTGGCTCTGAAAACATCTAGTTCAGTACACTTCAGCTGCTGGGGGGGAAAAAGGGACACTTCCCCTTTTGGTGGAGGAAGTTCTGCTTTGACAAACTTGTAATGAGAGGCACTGGCAGCTGCAGAGCCCAGGGCACTTCTGGTACCAGCAGTTATCACAGACACTGTTTGGGCTTTTTCCTGCTTGGGCTTTCAGCTGGTTCTGTGTGCTGAGCCAGACAGAGAACACAAGTTACCCTGCAGCACTGACAGAGGCTGGTCCCCAAGAGCTGGACACTTCTTTGAAGCCAGCTGGACATAGGTGAGGATCCATTTTCCACAGCACCTTCCCTAGACCAGGAATTCTGATAACCTACTCTTGCAAATTTTCATGAAGGAGGATCCAAACCAAGGATGTGGATTGTCTCATCTAGAAAAAGCCCTGAAGGACTTTATCATGAGGCAGATAGGGTTACAAATCGTGTCCTCTGGGGATAAAACCCACCGGATTCTTCCATCACCTGAGTGTTTATCACTCAAGCTTGTCAATACCTGAGCTCTTGCCTGAGGTTATGGAGAGGTGGTAGATCAGACCTGGGTAGGATTACTGCAAGTATCCCAGGAATTCTTTGGGACCTTTCCTGGAAAACTATCACACACCCAGAGAAGGAACAGATGTGGTCTGGTTTTCATGTCTGCATCTGGAGTTTTCAGCATGGCCAAGACCAGGGTTAAGCTAAAACCTGATGAAAGCCAATCAATAATTGGCCTCAGGCAGCTCAAGTCTGCTTTCAGCCTTTGTCTTGGGTTTCTAGTAGTGGCAGACAGAAAAGATCTAGAAAGTCTCCTTTCACCATTGAGAATAAACAGCTGTAAAGCAGCTTCACAGCTGCCCAGGGATGTGGGGCAAGCACTGACCCTTCTCTCAGCCTGCATCAAATGCCACAGAAAGAACAAAAAGATTAAATTTGGCTTCTGTGGGCTTCTCTGTCCTGGAACTAATGACAGTGATAACCCAGCAGGAAGGATCAGATATGGCATATCTGGTTTTGCAGTCAAAAAATCTAGTTAAAGTTTTTTTATTATTTCCATGCTACTTTAAAAGAATTTTTAAAGCATGTTCTCCATTTTACTGTAATTCCCAGTTTAAAATACTGCTGCAGACAGATCTTCATGATTTTCAAAATGCATTAATTAGTTACGGTCAAGACTTCTTTTCTGAGTTAAGAATTGTTTTCAGGACTTATTTAGGTTTCTAACAAGATGGGTTTGAAGTTCTGTCCAAATACAGCTTGAGATAACACGTTTGAAAATTGAAAACAATAAAAACTGTAACAGATTTTTGCCCTCTTTTAAACTCTGATAATTTTTAAAGAGCTTCTTCTGAAAATTAAATAACCTATGATGTGTGGGACAAACAAAGCCATAAATGAACTCCATCAGGGAAAGCATGCTAACAGGAAATATTACATTCAGTAACAAATATTTTTAATGATTCCCTTATCAGCTTGCTCAGGATCTTTCAGAGCTGAAAGGACACCAAGGGTGGTACAGGCAGTCTTTTCAGATACAGGGCCTTTAAGCATGAAATGTTTTGTTTCAGTATGTTCACTTTATCTCCCAGGGTGATGCTGTATTAATCATCCTGCTCAGATCTCTGCTCTCATTGCTCAGATGTGTCCAAGCTCCAGGATACATGGTGCTGTTTGCTGGGATGGATTCTCCCTTTTTGCAAGGCTGCCCAGTCCCACAGACCACATGTGGGTGGATTACAACACTCAGTCCTTCACACAAAGAGTGCCTACGTGCACTCTGCTCATCCCACAACACTAATATTTGTGCTGGCTCCAAAACTTGTAATTACCAATAACCTCAAAGTATTCAAGTCTTATATTCTGGCTTGGTTCTCAAGCAGGAAAGGATAGGGAATTTCCTCACCACTTCATTTTTGCCACAAAATGTCTCTCAAGATAATTTTTAGTAAAATAATCTTAACTTAGAAAATTAGCTTACTAAATTAACCATAATTTACCAAATTAGCCTCAACTTAGTAAACCAACCTTAACCTGCCCTCAGTTCTACCCAGCAATGTAATACCAAAATTAATGAACAATAATTAGTCACGTTTGCAAAGTTTTGCTACACACTATTAAACTCCTCTGGTCTCGCACCCATGGATGCTATGTCTCAGCTCTGGATGATGAAAAGCTAATTTTAATCCTCAGCCATGCTGGCAGACACTTAGAGAGTTCAGTGAGGTAACAGGGACCAGCACACACTTCCTGAAAAGCTGTTTTTCCCATTTAGCACCACTGGTGATCAGTCCATTGCAGGGGGATGCAGGAAGCAGCAGCAGCAGCAGCAGCAGCAGCAGCAGCAGCAGCAGCCTGTGCAGTGTAACTCCCTACAGACTGTGGGAGCTCCTGCCCCCGGGCTGGGATCATGCTGGGCATCACCAGATCTGAAATGAGCTGTGAAATAAGGAGAAATGATGTGTCTGAGCACTGGAACTTCCACCAGGGCCATCTGGGATCCAAGCTAAGAGGACTGTGCTTTGCAGAAAATAAATACAAGTAGCCCTTTAAGATGCATTTTTTCCAGCTGCTGTTAACACAGCTTTGGTTGTTCCTTTTCACTCTGCTTGACCTGTGCTTTTTGTAAGGAAGGCAGCCCTTAGGATTTTTCTATCTCTGTGCATTGGATACCCTCCTACACAGCCCTGAAAGTTCCCAGTGGTTGTGACATCCTTGTCCTCAGCATTTTCACCAGAATTCCTTCCTGCTCCAGCTGGTGCTCCACAGTTTGATTCCTCTGAATCAAGTTTTATTTACAGTGAGCTCTTACCTTTCCAGTGACAACTGGAGCTAGAAAAACTCAGTGCAGCCATCTCCTAACAATAACTTTAACTAATGTTTTCTGATCTAAAGCCCATCCTTAGCAGCAGGTCTGCCAGTGTTGACCATCTATTTGTTCAAAAAAGAAATACTATGTTTACAGGTTTTAAATGAGGTTGACCTGCTCACATTCAACCCTCAGGTGTTTGCTCTATTAGATACTTGTTCTGAACATTTAAAGTGGGTCAGAAATAACCATTTTTCTTCCAAAATTAACAGAGATCTTATGCTTCTTTAGTTTTTGCCTTGGGTTTTTAAAACTCTAAGCATTCCTCCCAAATCCAGAGGACATGCTGTACAGTAGAATTTCTGTTCAGAAACTGCTTATTTTTGCAAGTAGGTGGAGCCTCCAGAGTTCACCTTTTTAAGCACTCTTGGCACCCTTCACTGTTCACTGTTGTATAGTGGAGATCCCAGCACTGCTGTGATCTACTCTGTGCTCTCCTATGTTGCCTTTCCTTTGGGCCTGCTCCTTCCACTGAGCAGAACTTATCTTGGTTTCCTTTAGCTTTTTGTTACTAGTTTAAAATCAGATTTATCTCATCCTCCCAAGCCATGATTTGTATCTGTTGCCCCATCATGTTCTCTGCCACTAGCAGGAGGGGTTTGCCTTCACCATCCCTCCAGTTTCCTCTCACACAGATGCTCTCAGACCATGCCTGTGCCTCCTCTTGCAGGACAAAGAAGCTCAGCTCCCTGACCTCTTCCTTGAAGATCATCTGCCCTACCTGAACTATCTTTGCAGCCCTTTGCTGAGTTTTCAAGATTCTTGACATCCTGGTGGGTCCAAAACTGGCCCCACCAGAGATGAATAAAGGAGGAGTATTAATTTCCCTGAATCTGCTTCTCCTGATGTAACTCCATGTGTTTCCAGCACCTGTAATGAAAGCAGACTATTGCCTCCTTACATATTTTGGCATCCAGACTCTCTTTTATAAAGCCTCATCCATTCAGTTCCCAGCCTGTGCTGATGTGTGAGGTTATTCCACCCCAAGCACAGAACTGACACTTCTCCCTGCTGAATTTCAGGAAGTTCTTGGCACAGTTGTCACATTTCTCAAAGTCCTTCTGGGTTAAAGCTTTGTCACTTGGGATCAATCATTTTCCCTTACTAAGCATCATCTGGAATCTGCTGCAGGGTGCACACCCCTTGTCTCACCATCCAAATCACTGATGAAGACATTGACAAATCCTGCACATCCTCAATACTCCGTTTGTTTCTGGCCTTCATCTGGATGTTAAGCCACTGATTATGACACACTTTAGGCCTGGCATCACAACCATTTTTCAATCACTCATTCTCCAGTACTTTCTCAACTTGAAAATAAGAATGCTGTGGTTGAGACTGTCAAAAATGTTACCTGAGACAGGATATATTCTCCACTCCTCCTTTATTCACATAGCCAGTCTTTCCACCAGCTGTCCTTTCTCCAAGGACAAATGTCAGGAATTTCCCCTAAATGACATGATGCTTTGCAGGTGATAGACATTGACCTGGCAATCACTCATCTTTGATGGTTTCACTAGCTGGAGGTTCCTACAGCAAAGACTATCTCTCCTTCTCTTTGCCTTAGGCTGAGGAAAGCATTCCTGGAGGTATGATTTGGATTGCAAATATCTCTATTCTGTAGTATCTTGTGAAATTCTTCATTTTACTTTTACATTTGTTTTCTGGTAAAAAATGCAGCAGTTATGTTTTATTTATGGAAGTGTCTGTACTCTGTTAAAAAAACTTATCAGAGTTAACTGAAAGCTGTTAAACATATCAAAGATTTTGGTTGCTGTGAGAAATAAGACTACTGCCTTCCTTTTGGCACCCAATTTCAGGAGCTAAAATACTGCTGAAATTTCCCAGTGTTTTTCACCTATTCAGAGGCTGTCAGCAGAGATGGTGCTTCACCTGCTGCAATTCTTCATTAGCAAGAAGTTTTTGAGGAGCACTGAGGGCTTGAGAGGTTTGGAGGGGCTCAGTGTTCAACTGCAGGGGGATGCATGTGATAAAACCCACAGAGGAGCCTGCTCAGCCCCTCTGGATGTGTGCAGGCTAAAAGGGACAGAGTGTGAGCTTGACACTCAGACCCTTTCCTGCCCATATGCTGAATTTATTTCTGTTTTGCTCCCTGGCTCTGGTCTGTCCTCTTCCCTCCAGGCTGTATGCAGATGGCCACACTCCAGCCTGCTCTCCCAAGGCTGTCCCATCCTCCTGCAGAGCCCCATGCATACCCTGGGGGATGCAACACACCCCCTCAGCTTCAGGCCATAAAAACATCACTCTTGTGCGTTGCAACACCGTCCTTAGATTTTTCCAGAGCCTTTATACTCAGAAACACAACACAGAACTAAAGATAAATCTTAGGACTGAAGAGACACCACTTGCAGCACAGAGGGAGCCAGGGCCAAATGCCACACAACTTGTGGGGTCAGTCTGACACAGAGGCTTGCCCAAAGACTGAAGTCAGGCCACGTCACTTGGGGTCAGGGCCAGACACTGGGGTCTGGCCGTTTTGTATTTAGCAGAATGGACTCAGCATCTGTTTGAGATGCAGCTTGTACAGGCCAAAACTAAACACCAAAGTGGGAAATTTTTTTGTGACTCATTTGCTTTGCTAATCTGAAACAGATTTACCATGCCTTGTTTAATAGGGAACAGCCTCTAAAGCTACTAAATGAATGAATTGCTGGTTTAGAGCTGGCTGTTTGATTCTGAGCAACTGTTTTGTTGACAAAACAGCATGGCAAAAAGAGCATGTCCAGTTTTGCTGCAAGAGCTGCAATCAGCTTACCTATTGCTCTCTTCTCCTGTTCCTACCCCCTCCATTACTTTGTCTTAAGGCTACACCCAGTCTTTGTCAAAAGAAGCCTTTAAAACAGATTGCAATCAGAAACTGCTGCTTGTGCCCTATCTATGTCCCTCTCTGGCATCTTTTTCCTTGAAACTTTTGTAAGAAGCCATTCAACCCTTGTCTCCTCTACCTGGACAGAAGTCAGGGAAGAAACCTGGAGTATCTGTTTCATAGGTGTTTGTGTTTTATGCCCAGGACTCCAAGAACATGAACATGGTCCCAGTCCTGTTGATGCGGTCAGCTCTGAGCATAAATTGCCAACCAACAATATTACTTTGTGTTTCCTTGATTCTGTGTTCAAGGTTCTAAGACCTGCATTTATGACCAACAACTTCAGAAAAAAGCAGTAGCCATCTAACTGATCACAAGTGACACATTGTCCATTAGGGTCTTGAAGGACCAGACTTTCTTTTGGTGAATTGCTCAGCTCTGTTACTGCTCTGTAAATGTGTTGCTCAGGGCAAAAGGACACACATTTTTCAGTGCTCTGTCAAGCAGAGGGCACATGATATTTCTTTGTGAGGAAGGTTAGACAATGATCAGACCTTTTACCAGCTCCTCCTTATCAGACATCAGTGAGGACAGAGCTCTGACTTGCACTTGCTCAGCTGCTCCTTAAACCAGTAGGCACCCTTCAGCCTGCTCTGCTTGATTTTGAGCTACCTCAGTCTTGGTGGGTTCAAAAGTTCAGCTGAGATGTGAGTTGGATGTTCCTTCAGTGAGGCTGTGAAAATGGAATGGGAAGGATTCTGGTACACACAGATGAACCCGTGTTTGTGTACAGCAGTGCCTCAGCCAGACTGAGTGGGAGGAAGGGGTGAGGGGGGAGGGAAGTACTTTCCAAATTTCTAGCCAGTAGAGGAATTTCTTTAAAAATATAACAGCTAAAGATGGGGGCTAAAGGGAGAGAGGGGAGCAAATGTACTTCAGTTTTGGAGCAATTTTTGTCTAACAAATAATGACCACAGAGAATCAAAAATATGCCAAATTATATTTGGTGCCTTCTGCCCTGGTCAGTATAGGAATTGCAGGCATCTCAGCTAAAATGACCTTCAGCAAAGTGTTTGAAATCAGATTTCCTGGTGGCTTCCAAGTTCTGTGATCTCTTGTTTCTAACAGCCCAATTTATCAGAGCACAGACTCATACATAACCCCACCTTGGCCACATTTTCCTGCTAAAGGACCAGTTGCTGCAAAGTTTGTTTTACATAAATGGCTTTAAAAGTCCCCTTCAATCTGCCTGTGCAGCCCCCAAGTAAGGTGTCTGAACATCCCCAACACTGTGCCTCCAGGGAGGATGTGAGCAGGGTTCCTGGTGGTCAAGTACATAGAATCCCCCCTTTCTAGCAAGTGAAAGCAGCTTTTAAGAAAAGACAATTACAACTTACAGGCACTTCTTTAAATTTGCTGATGAAATTGCAGCACAGGACAGTGGATGGTCACTCAGATTCTCACTGAGCAAATCACAGAACCACAGGATATACTGACTTGAAAGGACCCACAAGGATCACTGAGTGAATGGGGATGGAGTCCTGGCACCCCAAGGTTTTGTTCAGGCAGACTCAGGGAGGATTACAGAAGCAGAAGTTGTAGATGACCAACTGTGGGCATTAGCTGGGCTCTGTTTACTTAGTGGTCTGTGCAGCTTGTCTTCTTTTAAGTAATTTTGGAAAGAAAAGTTCAAGGGGAAGAAATGTCAAAGGCTGGATGTTCATGCTGAAAGCATTACTTTCTAATTGACTTTCTTCAGGCAGAGGAAACTGTCTGACAAACACAAACTTTCTCATTGGGATGGGCTAGAAAAGGCCACCCATCTCTGAGAGAGCTGAGAAAAATCCATCCATATTTAAAGCCATTCAAATTCCTATTTCTCCTGCCTCTGATTGCTGTGTAGTACTAAGGAACTGCCTTTAGCTCACAGTCAAAATAGGTTCCTGTACTTCCTTGCCTGCCCATAATTCACCACAAAAAAAATCAACGTGAATTAAAAAAATCCAATATCTCATGCCAGCTTGGTAAAGCTACATTTGTAAGGAACTTTTGTGTATGTCTAGTGTAGATCATTAAAGCAACAAACTCTATACAATTGTACAGGTGTGTACATGTGTGTATAGCAGGTGGACAGGTCTGAAGAGTATAACAATCCTCCAGCAGGAGCAAACTAACTCGTGCAAACCCAAGTCTCTAATCCCCCATCACCCCAAACAGCTTTGTTTTGGACAAACCAGAGGGTAGGGGAGTAGCTGGTCACCACACACATCCTGCTGGGGCCATCAGCAAGGACAGGGATCTTCATGGCCACAGTGCATGGCACTGGTCAAACTTCTGCACAATGGCAAGCAGGTGACAAAGAAGGATACACAAAGAACACGTGAGCAGCCAAACTGAGACTACATCAGTGTGCTACACTTTGATTGTGGTGACTTCACCTGAACCTCCCAGAATCCCAGAGTCAGGATCCCAGACTGGGTAAGGCTGGAAGGGACCACAGTGGGTGATCTGGTCCAACCTCCCTGTCCGAGCAGGGTCATCCCAGAGCACATGGCACAGGATTGGTCCAGACAGTTCTTGGATATCTCCAGTGAAGGAGACTCCAC
>JAOTQP010001286.1:143262532-143291223 GCA_026413545.1 Cichladusa arquata | reverse complement strand
ACTGACAGACATTGATGAGGTCTCCTCTCAGTTTTCTCTTTCCAAGGCTGAACAGGCCCAGCTCCCTCAGCCTTTCCCTGTAAGAGAAAAGCTCCAGTCCCTCAATCATCTTTGTTGTCCTCCACTGGACTCACTCCAGGAGCTCCATGTCTCTCTTGTAATGGGGAGCCCAGAACTGCACAAATCACTCCAGGGGAGGCATTGCCAGGGCTGAGCATTGGGGCAGGATCACCTGTCTGACCTGCTGGCAATGCTCCTCCTGGTGCACCCAGGACACCTTTGGCTTTCTTGGTCCCATGAACAGCTCATTGTCCACCAGGACCCTCAGGTCCTTCTCCATGGAGCAGCTTTCCAGCAGGTCAGCCCCTAACCTGTACTGGTGCCCAGGGTTATTCCTCCACAGGTGCAGGACCCTGCATTTGACCCTTAATCTGAAACACAGGTGCCACTGACACCTCTAAAACCCCAGCTGGGCTGCCACCAAATCAGGATGTGTGTGAAACCACTGCCACCCTGGGAAAAGGAGTTGCTCTAGATCCTAACTGAAACCTCAGGTAGGATTTCTTTCCTTTTGTCTTATCCTGCAGAAGTTTCAGTGACTCCCTGCTGGCTTAAGCTTTGCACAATAGATAGATCCAAAAATAAAGGCTCTCTTTGTGAGTTCTTGGTGTGAGAGACAGGTTTTCATCTAGATATTGCAACTGGAGCCTTTTCTGTTTGGAGGAGGAGTGAAAGTATGCAGCAAATCCCAATTCCCCTTCCAGCTGTAGCAGGGATATAGAGCTATCTCTCTGCCTTCACAATGACATCTGTGAGCTGCAGAGCCAAATTCTTCCTTTTTCCTGTTTGGCTTGAAGAACTTTCATTATTTTTACAAAATGCATTAACTCCTTCAGGGGGAATTGCAAGCAAAGTGTTGTGCAATGGATGTACACCCACCCTGCAGGCTGTGGCTGAGCCTTTTCCCTGGTTAGCAGAAGAACTGTGCTCAAACATAGCTGGGTATGGTACCTGACACCAAGTCCCTGGTTGCCAGCATCCTCTGTGGGTTGTGGATTCTGAGGCAGTACCAGAGAAAACTCTCAGTGACCATAGCTATTCATCTCTGAGGGAACTCACAGTCAAAAACCTTATGTGGAAATAAACATAAAATCTATTTTAGACCTTGTCTCTCTTGGCTTTTTCTCTTGGCTAGCTTTAACACTTACCAGTCATCATGTTGACTTCTCATAAACGTTCTTAGGCACTTATTTGTCCATGTGC
Organism: Cichladusa arquata; assembly: GCA_026413545.1. Classification (NCBI taxonomy): domain Eukaryota; kingdom Metazoa; phylum Chordata; class Aves; order Passeriformes; family Muscicapidae; genus Cichladusa; species Cichladusa arquata. The sequence goes on along the minus strand of JAOTQP010001286.1, from coordinate 143,289,960 downwards.
ATTGGACCAAAAGCCTGAGTGGTGAACGTGGGGCAGGGTGACTGCGTCACTCAGCAGCCAGTCCTGCTGTGACTGTCACTCTCAGACTCCACACCAGCCAACAGAGCTTCCTGCAGAAATGCTCCCCTTGGTAAAACACTCCACCAAAACCTCCTGAAGGCACAAACCTGTTCAAAGCAAAACAGATAACCCTCCCAGCCTCTCCATTCATTACAGATAAACGCAATCTTCTGAAATATATTTTTAAAAAATCCACTTCCTTTGCAAATGGCAGGAAGTTCCTAATGCAAGACCAAATAAATGACTCACCTCCCATCTATGCTTTTGCTGAAGCAGCTAAACCTGCCAAAAGTAGTTTCCAAACTGGAAATAAGTACTTAAGTGGGGATATGAATAATACCAGGCAAATCTCTGACAAAGGCATGTGAATCTTCAGCCTCTGATGTTATTTATTTATATTTTTAATTGAGGTTAATGCCCTTGGTTCAAAGCTGCATTGAATAATTTTTGGAAGGACAACCGATCTGAATGGCTACATGTCAGCATCATCCAGTGATCCAAAGACAGCAACAAATGGCTATAGTAGAATAAAATTCCCAGTGGATGGGGTGTGGTATTTGATGGGTCACACAGGGAATTCTTTTAACATGAACCAGCAAACAGCAAGTACATTTTTCATAAAACATGTAGCTTAATCCAAAATTATCCCTCCTGTATTGTTAGTGAGAACAAGGGAACACCCAGTTTCTTTTGCAGTGACTAATAATATTACCACTGCTTAAATGTAAACAGTGTGCAGAGATCTTTCTAAACAAACGCATAATATTTTTTGCAAAATGTAACACTGTACTCTCACTTTATTTAACTCTTTTTTCTGTCTTTGTTGCTGCAGCACAACCACCCAAATTTCCTGAATTAATGTTGGCATGGCAAGAAATTTAATGCCAAGGGATAGAGGAATAGTCTCATCATTAAAATCTGTTTCCATAGCATTGATATTGATGGAATTGACACCCTTCGGTGGACTTTGGATCAGGTCTCTACTCTGGTAGTTCTTCATTTGCTCTACACTCTTTTCCCTGGAGCCTTGTTAGCATTGATTAGTTAATGGCTTTAAAGTGCTATTTAAATGCTGAAATATTTCAGCCAGACACTGGAATACATAGGCAGGTTTCTGCTCAGCACAGATGATTACTCTTTCACTAGCATGGAATTATGGTCTTTCATTCTTTGGTTGTGTGGATACCTACAACAACCCAATTTAGTAAAATAAAATGAAACAGTAAATCAAGGATTTATTTACTTTACTCCTAAATAACTTGAAGGCCTATGCTGTGATCTCAAGTGAAAGCACCAGCAGCACTGGAGAGGTTTCAGGTTCATTTGCACAGCCTGTTTGCTGGCAGGAGAATGGAGATCTGTGTCAGGGCAGCCACCCCTCCAGAGATGCTCTTCTCGAAAGGACAGGGCATGCCAGCTGCAGAGCTGGTTTATTAAACAAAATAACATTTACAATAGAAGTACCCATTAGGATTTCAGAGGGCCCACATGGGTGGCAGCTTGTATTGTCTCCCCAGCACAGTGGTTCCTAAAGTACACACGTCTGTACACGTACAGCTCCTGCTACAGGAGCCACTCAGCTGCTGTGGGAATGCAGTGAGAGCAGTCCTGCAGCCCAGCACGGCCTGAAAACTCACTGAGGCTGTGTTGTTGCACTGTCAGCAGTGACACTGGCAAATTAAGCCTGGAAATTCCTGTTTTTCCAACCTGCCTTCTGCGCAGACTCTTTCAAGCAGAGGGGAGTGATGTTCCCCAAGCTTTCAGCTGTGCTCCTTTCTGGCACAGGTTGGAATTTGGATCTCTGAGTGCAAACTTTATCAATTACATCTTCACACAGTAAAATACTTCCTAACTTGGATTTTTAGAATTACTTCATTTTCTCTAACAATACATCAATCTCTCAAAAGTGGCTGTAAATCACCATGTTATTCTCTGCCACAACTAGCAAAATAACTGGAAAAAGTGCATGAACTAGTGGAGGCTCTGGATGCACAGATTACCAGGCTTTCCAAGCAAGTACTCCTTGGGACTTCTACCTGTCTGTCTTCAGCATTTTCGAAGGTCCAACACTGCATGTGATCTAAATAACAAACAAACTGCAAGGCCAAAGCAAAAGAAAACATTTCAGTTTTCCAGTCCATTCCAGACTCATAACTTGTTTTTTAACTGCAAAAGTCTGCATCTAGTGAACAGAGAATAGCTTGTTCCATCTGAATCTCTGATGCTTTCAGCCCCTTCCCCAAAAAAGCAGTCAAGCACAGCACACCGAAAACCTGCTTGAGGATGGGCCAAATCATACAGTTCAGACACTGCCCCAGATCTGTTTTCTGAAGGACTAAATGTTTTTGAGCTAGGATATTGTTTCATGATCAGATGAAGGAAGGATTAATCTGTTGGAAAATTAGTCAAGCCCATGTTCTCGTTCTAGCTAGCATTTGCACTTGTTCCATAACTTTGGTACACTGAGCTAGACAGATCTTCCATAACAAACACAGCATGCCAGTGACCAGATGACATAATGTTGAACATATGACTTCAAAATAGGCTCAGCTGCAAATTAAATTATTTGTGATGGTTTCATTGGTTTCCTGGCATCACAGTTTAAAACTATTATGAAAAAGATTAGGCCTTTTATCATTCAAAAAACAAAGCAAGTATATACAGAACAGTGCTGTCTTAGGATGACAAATTCTCTCTTGCGTTGCTCAGAAATGCTTTTCATCCTTGCAGACATTAACCAATCAAAGGGAAGAAAGCAAGACATTTCCTTTATTCTACACTTGGTAATACTTCAGAGTTATTGCTTCACAACATGATCTCCCATAATTGTGTGGTGAAAAAAGAGCCAGACTTCCAGGGTTTTACTTCCAAAGGCAGCAGTTTCTGACTCAGGTGCAGAAGCTGACTTAGGAGGAGAGAAGCCAATATGCATTTGAACAGAGGCAAGCTTTTGTAGACTCGACTTAATAACCTTATTATATAGCTGAGAAAACAGAGGCTGAGAGTTTAACAGAGCTTCAGAGTTTGAGGAATTTCTGATTTCTTCAGGCCACTTCACAAGGGGGAATGACAACATGTTGTGGATTTCATGTGTTTGGGTGGCAGTAACACGCCATAAAAGTGAAGTTTGTTAAGTGAAATCACACACTTGGGGGAAGAGTGTTTTACAGAAGAGTCACATGAAAAGCAGCTCAGGCCGTGACAGTTTAACCCGCCTCTTGGCGGATGGCTACACACAGAACTGTGTATACAGAGATACTCTTTGCTCAGCAGGCGAGGGCCTCTTTTTTGGAATAAACGATTAGCTGTTCTTCTTGCCAAAGGGCTGCTCACTGGGAAACTCACCCAGAACTTGCAGCACCCTCTGAACTTCACCAGAAATGTGCAAAGCCATTATTTCCCTCCTGCTATTGCAGTTTCTTCCTAGTGGTCATTTTAATGTGCGAGCACAAGATTTTGCAACTCTGTAAACAGATTTTATATCTATATAGAAGTACGTCCGCGGGACTTTGACCACCTGTGCCAGGACCTCGCTGTGGCCATCCTCGGCTCAGCCTTTCCCAAGCCTGCTGGCGGCCCTGGGCAAGCCCTGGCACACATTCCCTTCTCCTCGGAACCGCTGGAAGCGGCTCACCGGGGAAGCGGCCGCGGGTCCCCGCCGCCCGCTGCGCTGCAGCCCGCCCGGGAACGCGATGCCAGCTCTGAGCCTGGGCTCGGGAAGGGGACCCGTGTTTGCGGGTGGGTATCGGGGCTCCCTGCTCGCACCAGGGCCCCGGCAGGGCCGGGCACGGAGCGCTGTGACCGGCGGGGCGAGCGCGGGGCGAGCGGGCGGAGCGCGGGGCGAGCGCGGCACCGCCCGCGGGCGGGGCACGGGCTATAAATGAGCCGCGGCCGGAGCCGCGCTCCGAGCGACGGGCGGCGGTGCTGGAGCGGGGACAGCGGAGCGCGGCAGGTAAGGCGGCTCCATCCATCCATCCATCCATCCATCCATCCATCCATCCATCCATCCATCCATCCATCCTTCCATCCATCTATCCATTCATTCACCTACCCCCGCGGACCTCGCAGTCCCTGCATCCCGCTCCTCCCTTTTCTCAAAACAAATCCCTCTCCCCGCGGCTCCGAGGGCTGTGCCAGTGCCGGGCGGCTCTCAGCGGCTCGGAGGGCAGCGCTCCCCGCTCCCTCCCGGGATGCCGCCGCCAGCGCTCCCGGGCAGCAGCGGGATGGGATGGGGTGGGATGGAGCGGGCTGGGCTGGAGAACAGCTCTGAAGCCAAGCACGTACTTTATCTACGGTGATCGCTCGTGTTTCTCTGCTCTCGCAGCTCTGTGCTGGGTTTGGAGCAGAGTTGTCCGCTCGGCTGTTTCAGTGCGGTTGTGTCATCGTGTGTCGCGACAGGCGCAGCTCGCTTGCCACCCGTGCTCCCAGGCACTGCTGGGCTCGGAGCACTCGAGGGGAACGTTTGTGCTCTGGGCTTGATGGAATAAGGGATTTCATCTCTGCTGAGGAGGAGATTTTGTTAATGCTGTTCATCACGGTTCAGTTTTCCTACAAAACACTTGCAAGGTGGCATTGCTCACCCACTACTTCACAAAGATCGCAGTGCCCCTGTTTAGCATCCCCATCCCCAGACAGAAGGATTTATCACCTACGTTATTTTGATAATTTTCTTTCTCTGGTTTAAATAGGAACTGTATTTTGAACCTAGAAAATGCAATTGTAATGGCATGGAAGACAAAGACAACCTGAAGCTTTCTGTCCATGGTGTTTTGATTGTTTTGCTTTCTTCTGGCTTTTTATCAACTTTTTTTTTTTTTTGTGTGTGTGTGTGTATCTGCCAGTGTCAAAGATACACAGCTGCTGCAAAACTCACTGTTGAGGGCAAGCTATGGAAATAATCTGTAAAGAGGAGCTATCAAGTGCTTCAGGTAAACATCTGAGAAGCCTGCCTTGCTGTTTTTAGCCTTGGCTGTTACAGGTATAATTTACATCCAAACTTCAGCCAGTGGCATTAAACAGTGCACTTTGAACTTGACTCTGGGAACATGTTTGGTGGTTGTTTTTTGTGTTTTGATTTTTTTGGTTTTGTTTGGTTTTGGTTTTTTATGGGGGCTTTTTTTGTTTTGGTTTGTTTTTTGGTATTTTTGTTAGGGGTTTTCTTGTGTGGATTTTTTTGTTGTTTGTTTTAATTTTGTGGTCTTTTAACCAGAGTCTAATGCAGTTTGACATAGAATGACTGTGTTTTTATCACAAGTACTTGGGTAAACAGCAGGCAGCTAATACTGTATGGTGTTCTGTGCACAGCAAGAATTTAATGACTTTGGATGAAATGCTGAAGCTTGGAGTAGAAGCAGCACAAACAGTGATTCTTAAAGGCTTGTACAGTTCCCAGGGTACTAATGAGTCTCAGGCCCTCAAAAAAGAGTAACTCATGAATGTGTTCAGGAGGAGCTGGTGTTTGTATAGATTTGGAAAACACAGATGCAGTGAAAGCAGGTTTTAATGTAGTAATGACAGACTCCTTAGAGTTTGGTTTTCATACCTAATATTTTTCAGTGAAAACTGAACAGATGCCACAGCATAATGGTTTGGGGAACTGGAGTCCTCAGCTTCTGCATCTGAGCTCCTTGTGTAGCAGATAACTGAATGAGTTTGATTTCGACTTTGAAAACTTTGAACAGGAATTCCTACAATTGCTGAACTGAGAGATCATAGAATGTTTTGTTGAAAGATAATCTATTTCAACTCCCCTGCCATGGACAAGGACATCTTCCACTAAACCAGGCTGCTCAAAGCCCCATCCAGCCTGGCCTTGAACACTTTCAGGGATGAAGCATCCACAGCTTCTCTGGGTAACCTGTGCCGGTGCCTCAGCACTCTCACAGTGAAGAATTTCTTCCCAATATCTAGTTAAAATGGATAAACCTTAGTTCAGTTTAAAGCCATTCCCCCTTGTCCTGTCATTGCATGCTCTTGTAAAAAGATGAGCTCTTCCCCTGAGAATGGGCACTGAAAGGTGACTGACCTTGAACCAGGCTGGAGAAGGGTCTAGACAAACCAGGGATTTCATTTGTTTCCCTTAGAAAGAAAGGTTTGTGTACTTATTTCCTGCATTCATTGGCCTCTTTACCAAGCTGACAGCAAGATAGAGTTGTCAAAGCATCAGGTGTCCACAGAATTAGGCAACAGCCAAAGAAGTGTCACCCTCTGCTGAGGGAGAGCTGCCACATGCACTGCCTGCATTTGGGAACCAGCACCTGGGATACCAGAACACAAGCTCTTAAGGTTTTCAGTTTGTGCCTTCCACAATGGCTTTTTTTTTTTAATTCTTGACAAAATAAAAGGAACACTAAAACTGTGACAGACCATCTGGGTAGACTGCATGAATGCTCAGTAAAACCAGCAGGATTCCCCTATTGTCTTTCCTCCAGTGGGAGGTACTCTGCTCTTTGGATATTTCTTTTTGGACTATGACAACTACATGGGGAGATTACAAGGCACCTTTTGGAACACTCTGCCAAGGGAACCTGATCCTTAGAGGCAGTTAAGGCAATTAAGTAATTTACTCTTGTATTTCAGGTGAGATTAGCAGTGAAGTGTTGGGAGAAAAAGTCTTTTATTCAGATTTTTAAGCCTAAGTGATTAATTTCTTTGACTGAAAATCTTCTCATGAGCAGCTTAAGAGATTTTGACAAACTTCTAGCTTCCCACAGAAAATACTGTTTTTTCACTTAACCTCCTTAGAGCACAAAACATATATGTAATGAGACATTTCCTGCTTTTATTGTCCCAAAATAGACAAAGAGTAAAAGAAAAGATACAGAAGGAGTGAAGCTGGCTTGAAGCTCTTCAGAATGGACATGAGCAGAAACTGTAAAACTCTCAAAAATAGTACAAATTCTAATTGTGGTGGATCAGCAATGTTTGCATCATGTGCACAGCTGGAAGCTTAAGGCAGCAAAAGCCTGTTTGCTGTCAGGGAGAGCACAGCCTGGGGAAGCAGTGGCCTGGATCAGTTCAGACACAGCAATACACAACAGGAGTGACTTTCCCTAACTGCTCTGGTTTGACCACTTGAAAGGAAAACCTTCCAAAATACAGGAAATGCAACTGCTTAGCATTAACAAGGATGAGATACTGGTTCTAGAGATGAAGTAAGACTTCCAGATGACTTTTTAGATCTAGCTTTCATGTTTAGTCACAGCACCTAGAAATACAGAAGTACAGAAGGCGCCAGTTTTTCCTGTCACTGTTTCATTAAAAAGATCACACTGCACTTACAGACTGCCCTTGACTTCAGCTTTAGGTGTGAATTTGAATTTTTACCTAAGCAGGATGGTGCTGTCCCTGAAGCTGCCTCTGTGGAGAATTTCCCTGGACAGTCAGGTGGGGGCTGATACCCAGTTTCAGCAGCTCATCATAGAGGGTTGGAAGGGACCTTAAAACCCTCTAGTTCCAACTCCTCTGCCATGGGCAGGGATGCCACCCACTAGATCAGGTGGCTCAGGTCCGGAGCAGCAGTTACCCCTCTGCCCTCTGTCAAAACCTTTGTCCCAAAAGTTCCAAGTAAATTACTTGCTACTATGGAAAGTTAGGGGGAATATTCTGCAACTGTTTCAAAGACTAAGAGTAAGGCAAACCCATTTTCAGGTTCAGTGGTGTGTGTTCCCATGGGTGACTAAAATCTGGGTTAGGCATCTTGGAAATCAATGGCTGTGAATATAATGGCTATTGAACTTGGTGTTTCCATCAAATGGTGGCAGCTTTTTTCCCCATCTGTGTCACTTCCAGAGCCCTGGGTGACTTCAGTGAGGGACAGCCAGTGAGAGGTAATCCCTGCTGTTAATGTCCTTTGGCTGTGGTTTTTAAGCAGCAGTAAGGAGCCATGCAGAGCTTTTCCTGAATGTGTTCATGTATCATTGAAGTGTTATGACATAGGGAAACCCAGTACTGCTAGTCCATGTGAATTAATACCATTATTTGGCATTTAATCCTGAACAGCAAGTATGGAGTACTGAAAAAAGTAAAGCCTGAAATTGTCCAAGTGTCACACTTGAATGTGCAAGCTCCTGTGCAGGATGATGAGGGGGGTGAGTTTAGTTTTACTTTTGTCTCAGGGCTGCTGCAGGTTCAGGCCCATTTTGTTTCCCAGTGGCACAGGAGTGTTGCCCTTGGATAATGCCCAGAAGTTTGTCCCCAGAGGGGGTGCTCTCCATGCAGAGGTGCTCTGGGGTGGACAGCTGGACTGCCTGTGCTGAGGAGATTTTCCACAGCTGTATCTCTTTGTACTAAGCAGGATGTGTGTCAGTTTTGCTGCTCTTATTTTGTGTGGTTGATCACGCTTCCTATGTTTCTTTTGGGTTTGGGGTTACTTCCTTTCAGTTAGTTGTCAAAATTTTAATATATCTTTTTTGTCTGACAAGTTTTTTTTTTCTATTGGAAGCTGCAAGTTAGTCAATATAGGTCTTCCTTTTCAAGGCCTGTTTTTAACTACTTTTCCAAGCCATGACTAGCTGCTTCCTGCCTGACCTAAGTATAGCTTCAAAAGTATAGCTTTTTCAGCTTATTTTCTACCATAGATGTGCAGGGCCAGTCTGCTAGACCTGTACAGATGATGCAGAAATTAGTGGAAACACCAAACATTAAGACTTAGTGCAGCATGAAAACCCAACTCACTGTGAAACATAACTTTCCACTTGTTTTCAGTCATTCCTTGTGTTTGGTTTTGGGGTGTTTTTTTTTTTTTTGTGTGTGTGTTTTCTGTCATTGCCATTTCACCACTCTTACAACCTGACTTTAGGAAATTCTGATTTTCAGGAAGCACAAACTAATAAGGATCTTATAATCCCTCATGAAGCCTCTGCAGGTGGAGGCAATGGTATTCATAACAAAAAAGTGGTAATATCTGGTAGTGTGTTTCCTGGCAGGCATAAGCTGTAATGGAAAAGCAATCAGCAAAGTAGGATGTAACTTTGAAAGGAACTTATTTGTGAACACAGTAAACAGACATCCAGATGGGAAATGCACTGTTAAAGGAAGGAAGAATTGCTCTTGCTGTGGGTTTTTGGGTTGCTTCCTTCAGGAAGCTTGTGTGCACCTTGTCAAACTAATGATGTCATTTTCCTGCTGCCATGGAGTGCTCTAAACATGCTTTGCATGTGCTGTAACATATCCCTGCTAAATTTTAAGATTTATTTTTATCCTTGGACAAAGTTGTGGCATTTTGGGCTATGGGACTAATTATGCAATAGAAGCACTGCAGAATTTTATGATGACCTTTTATATTTTCTTTCCTAGATGATTCAGTTTAAGAGCATCACATTTTTTCCCATGTGAAACGTTATGAATTTTATGAATTTTTACATAAAATTCCGATGCTATATAAAAGCTTGGACATGTATAACTCCAACCTTCTTGTAAACACAGCCTGGAAAGTGATAACAAAGTTCTCTGCCTGTGATAGGCACTAACCTGGAGTGTAGATGGGTAAGGCTTTGAAATAAGTCAGCTGAGGATGGTGAATTGCCTTTTGGCCACTTTGGATTTTGAAAGGGCTTGTTTTGAGAAGCAAGGAGTATTCTGGTACTGGATGGTGCTGATTTAGACCCTCCCTCACCAGTGCCACCTGTTGTGGTACAGGTTGTGTGCTCAGCTCTTGGGAAAATTATATTGAATATTTGGGTGCTGATGCTTGCAGGTGGTGGAAGGCTTTTGCCCAGATGTAGTTCCAAGTAATTCGGCTTGTGAAAATACTTAAATTTGGGTAATTTTATAAAGGGACTTGCTTGGGAAGAATGAAAGATGTGTCCTAACACAATGGCCATTTGTGCAAAGTTGGAGTTCAGATTAAGCTCTAGAAGGCTAAAGTTCATCCTAGAAAATGGAACTGGCCTTGCATGGGAACAGAATAATATCCATAAATTACACTTTTCTCCTCAACAAACAAGCAAAAATCCTCGTGCACTCATCATGGAAAACTTCAGCCCAGACATTTTGGCAGGGGTTAGAAAGAGAACTTGTAATACCAGTGACCAAGCAATTTTAATAGATGGTAGAATAAGTCATCTATGTACTCAGAAGCTGCAACCTGTATAGTACAACCTCATGAATAAATGTAAATTAATCAACCTTAGCTGTGATGCTTTGTAACTTAAGTCCTCATCATTGCAACATCATTGTGAAAATGCAAAACATATAAAAATTATCCACTATATTCTTGCAAGGATGCAACCTAGAGAGCCAGACAACATTCCTCATCTCTGAGTACACTGTGAGCCTCTCCCTTCTGGAATAATCTCAGCGTGTTTTTGCCTCTGACTTTGACAGAGCCACCCACTTGTTGAGGCAGCTGCAGCTGGGCAGCAGCTCTGAGCTATTAAAGCATGGCAGATTGAGAATAGGAGGGGGCAGGGAGCATGTCCTGACACTGCTGAGCTGCAAGAACAATAGCTTTTTTCTTGTCTGTTTAGACCGTGATCTTTGTGGCAGAAGCAGTCTCTTCCATGTTATGAAATACTTAATCCTTCTCTGCCCCCTCCTAACATCCCTGTTATCTCCTCTGCCCCCCAAAGCCCAGCCCAGCACCCAGTGCAAAGCAGGTGTCAGTCCTGAATCAGTGCATCACCTTTAATCTTGGTTTCAGAGCTTTGTGCTCAGTGGAAGGAGCAGGGGATGGATGCAGAGGAGGGTGCTGGGGCAGTGGAAGCAGACAGGTTGGCTGGGGGAGTGGGTGAAGGAAACAAAGCCTGGGAAAGCAGCTGATTGCTGTGCATCCTTCCCACCCTCCAGTGCTGCCACCCATGGCCTGGAGCCTTTTAAAGCTAAAGCACAACACTGGCGCCAGTGTGAATGGGCAAATCTGTTTTTTAAAGATCATCTGGTTCCAGCCCTTTTTCCACTAGACCAAAGCTCAAAGCCCCATCCAGCCTGTCCTTGAACACTTACTCTGCATTATCAGACACAACCACTTGGCACAGAGGTATGACCTGGGGCAGTTTCAGGTGCCAGATGCTAAAGAAGCATGAATTTGTGAGAACTGCATTAGGGTTTGTAATCTGTCCCTCACAGAACTGTGATGTTATAGTGTAGGTAGTATTAGGGGTTGCTACAATAGGAAAAAGCCCTAAGGCATTGAAATATTTCAATTTCCCTGCCAGCTAGGAAGAGATAGCTGCTGATTATATTGGGAGGGGGTACACAGCAGGGGTGCCCAGCAAAGCAGCAGTGGGGACAGCAGGCACGTCCTTTGGCCAGCTCACCAACCCTTCCCACAGCCAGCTTCTGCTCCTGTGGAACGTGGGAGGACCTCGAGCTTTCTAAGGAACATTCTTCGTCCCACAGAGAGAGGGTTGTGCAAGCTGGATTGCAACAGTTCCTTGCTCAACATCTGTGGGGTGGGCAGAGGGGCTGCTTCCAGCTCCCTGTGTTTTGGTGCTGCCATCCCTGAGCACTGCCAGGGTGGTTCCTGTGTGTGGAGAGTGACCTGCCCTGGTCTGAGCTGCCAGTTTAAGGCTGTGTGACCTGGAGCGAGCACAGCTGGGCTGTGTGGGCACTGGGGCCAGTGGCAGGAGTGAAAACCAGCCAGGGAGGAGGGCTGGAGCTGAGCCTGGAGCTCTCTCCCTCTCTGGGAGAGGGTCCCAGCTGTGGCAGTGGGGCTGGGGGCGATGCTGTGCCCCCAGCTGTGCCTTAGTGCTGGCTCAGCTGCTGGCTCTGTCCCTGCAGCTGTCTCCCTGCGCCTTCACCCAGCTGTCACTTGGCACAGGGCTCGAGTTCTTGGCTGAAAGGTTTGGGTTTCCTAATCAGATTGATTAGCACATAGCATAAGTGTAAACTTAAAAATGGTTAAAAACTTAAGGCTCGTCTTGGTTTTGGGCTTGAAAAAATAATCACTGTTATGCTCCATTATGCTTCTAACAACCCACATTTGGTTTTCTTTTCTTGGATACCAGCTCTCATTTTCAACTAGAGCCTTCATGAAAACATGCTGATGGAGTAATTCACAAAGAGGGTTGAAAGAAAATAAAAGTAAAAAGGTTAGAAGAAAGTAATGAAATTGAGTATCAGCAGTGTGCTGTGCTTGGAGAGGGCTGGGTGATAGCAGCTCCCAGGACATCTATGAACTGGAGACCAGCAGGCAGCACAATGTTTCAGTTCCCTGATAATATTTGATTTGCTTTGATTCCTGACCTTTTCTCACATGAAACTTCAGGCTATTTAAGGGTTCTGCTTTCCTTTGTCTCAGGTTATTAACTTTTAGTTGCAAATTGAGATAATGTGTAACCAGAGGCAAAGGAAGCCTGGAGAGTCCCAGGTAGTTCAGTGTCTTCAACTTTTGACACTTCCTGCTCAAACTGTTTATTCAGATCCTACTTAACTGTCAGAAGTAATTTGCCTTTTTTTAAAGGGGAGGAACTGCTGTAAAGCCTCTTTCATAATTTATTGTGTGGAACAATGTCAGAGAAAAGCAGTAACTGTACACAAAGGACCTCGTGATACCAATGCCTGTAACAAAGAGTAGTTTAAACAGGGCAGAGTGGGGGCAGATGTTTATGCATGAACTGTTTGAATGCTTGCAAATGAATCATTTGATTCACAAACAGGAAGATTAAATTTGTCAACTTTGTTATAAAATACCTGAGATGTAAACTGCACTTAGAGATGCATTATGGCCCATAACCTCACATGGGTGCTATGAACTGTCTTGTCCTGATGTCCACTTATCTCTGTTATGCTCTGCTTAGTGGAGACAAGCTTTTTTTCAAGCTTCCCTCCAGTTTGCAGTAATTATGTTTATGTTAGGCCAGTCAGACAAGTTTACAGCATTTACTGTTAATGACTGGAAGAGGTCTAATTGACTGTGGGAGGCTCAAAGGCTGTTTGAGCATTGCAGTAACTTTCCTTCATTGTTAGAGGTCTGAGATGCTTGTTTTGTTTGTTTTTTTTTTAATGTGGATATTTGCCAATCAACTTTTTCAGAGCTTTTGAGACATTTTTCCTTATCTCATCCTTGCATAATTGTTCTGGGAGCTGCTACAGGTGCACAAACCTCTGTCACCCCTGTCCTTCCTACCTCCTTTGGTGACAGTGCTGAAGACACCTGCAGCTCCAAAGGGATAAAGTGCAGAGTGATGTGACTGGCTTGGAAACACCTTTCACCTGTGGTCCTGGAGCACAAGTTTCACATGGTCCCTCTCTCTCCAAAGAGAACACCACCAGCTCTTGGGAGCTGGGGCCTCAGTGCCCACATCTGTTTCCCTATTTACCATTAGATGTCATGAGCATTTAATCCCACATGCAAAGGGATTGCTGTCCCTCCTGCTTGTTCAGCCTGCAGAGATGAAAATACCATCAAGATGCTCTGGCTACCCTTCTACACATCAGTACTCAAAAGGACAATAATCTCTGCTGCCCTGTTTAAACAATTTTGAGGAAATTGCCTTCTTTATGAAATGCTCAGGCAGGAGCCTTTTGCTGCTCTTTGTTTTCTGTGATAGCACATAAATAAAAAACAATTGGGTGTGAGGGCAGAGAAATCCTGTAGAGCTGGTAGCAGTGCCCCAAGCCCTTTATGGATGTGAGACCATTGTGCTTGATTATGAACCCCATGGCACAAGCTTGGACAGCCCTGCACGCGCCTTCAGGAATAGGAAGTTTGAAATGGGGCTCTTGGAACTTGTTTTCCTTCTGTGCTGGAAAGGAATTCGGTCATACACATGCACATTACCTAATGTTTGGTATTTATGACTGCAGCATTGCTGGGGGCTGAGGATGGCCTGGTGGGTGCATTCTTAGCCTCTTTGCTGGGATCTCTGTTATGCAAAGCCAGGCTGCAGGTTTATCCTGCACCTCCTGCTACCAAAAGAAGGCTGCAGCAATCATTGTCCCTCCATCAATGATACAGAGGGAGAGGGGATTTATTCTGAAATTTTAATATCAAAATAATCAGGTAGAGATTCCTGTGCTACTAGACTTGGTTGTGACAGTGGGATTGGACTGGAAGGGGTACAGAAAAGCCTCTGAATGAAATTAGTCAGCACAGTATTGCACAGGTGACTTCACCCTTCCCCACACCTTCCTTGCTTCCTAGAGTCCGATGCCTTTCCTACTACTTGGCAAAGTAGGTCAGTTTTAAAGCATTTTGCTGCCTCAGAAGTCTCTTAAACATTTAGTTTTCTCTTAGAAGTATAATTATTTTAAAACTTAAACCATTGAGTAGCAAATCTGGGTAGAGAGTGGTGGGTGGTCACTGGGTGGAAATGGCTTGTCCTGGAGAGGAGAACTTGGGACCTCTCAGCAGGCTGAATTGGCCAAGCAGAGTGAAAAAAAGTTGTTTTTCTCCAAGTTGGCAACTTTACACTACTGCTTGCAGATATAAATGAACTTTGTCTTTGGAAGGCATCTGTGAGGCAAGTGCTTTGAAATGTGTATAAAGGGATGCTTGTATGGTTATCTGTTTAGGAGAGTTATGCAGATACGTTAGCTTTGAGCTGCCCTGTCACATCACAGAGGGCAGCACAAAGCACCTATTTAGAAAGTATAAAATTTGTGCTGAACAAGGGTGGTACAAAACCACTTCCCCATCTTTCTCCTTGGAAAATAAGATGTTTTTTGCAGTGCTGTCAGATAGCAGGGCTTTGTTTGGCAGCTCTTCTGAACAAGCAGCGCGTTGTTATCCCGCCGTAACGCAAGGTTGCTGCTTGGTGGGAATGTTCCAGGTATTCCTGGTGCACAGAAGGAAAACCCAGAGCTTGGCAATGTCTGATCTGAAAACACTGTGGCTCCAAGGTGTGGTATCTTTCCAAAAGTGAGAGCTTGGTGCAGGTATGGCTTTTGTTCAGCAGACTTGGTGGCAGTCGTGCAATCTGCTGGTCAGCACTTCCTAAAGCGGCTCTTTCGGAAACGTAGAGCAACAACTTTGAACTATTATGAAAACAGGATTGTTTTTAAGGCTATAAAAAGCATCCATCTCGTTCTTTTTTGGCACAGTTTTTTCACTCATTTGTAGCCAATGCTCTGAGTCCCTGAAAATCTGAAAGTACCCCATGTAAACATCTCTATTCCACAAACAGTGGCTGTGGCTTTGTTCCCTGAGCCACTTCTTACTGGAAAACTACAGAGGACCTGGCCTCTTGCTGTCCTCACCTATGGGCAAACCATAGAAACAGCTCTTGCACTTCTAATCCTTATTGCAGAACTAGGTGAAATATTAAGGTATTTGGCTTAATAGAACTTGCTGAATTAAATAAAAACAAAACTCTTAGGTGCAATTGCATATGTATATTTCAAACTCCAAATATTGCAACAGCATTTATTTTTCCTCTCTGCCGTGCCCAATGGCTCACTGCAGAATGGCAGACTGCATAGGTGGCTGTAATAACAAAAACATGTAATGTTTGCTAAAATGTTGCTTGCAGTTTCTCAAAATTTTGCAATTTTTTCCTGCTTATTCTTTTTGATTAAAATTTTTAATGGACAAAACACACAGTGTAAAACCTGGAGAAAAGGGTCAATCAGAGTCACTTGAGTCTCCTGACTATTTAAGTACCTCTGATGTCATCTGGTAAAACTGAAGTACAAAGTACTGGCAGTTATGTTAATTTTGGTCCTCTCTTCATGACTCAACTGGTGGTGTAAAATATTAATGAAAAATTTCTCTAAACTTAAAATCCACAGTCTAATTTTTACCAAAAATCTCCCCAGTTGCATAGCTAGCAAGAAGGGTTCCTAAAATCCAAAGCTATTTGAATGTGAATGGATACCCTTATTTTTCCAGCATTAACTCTTCTAGTCTGATTGTGTCCCTTTGTAGCTTTCTGCAGCATCCAGCTGTCCTGCAAACTGTCACCGGAGCATCTTTGCCCAGGGACAATGCATTGAGTTAACCCATGGGGCAGAGTGAAAAATAATGCTGCTGCCACTGCCTGGATGCTCCTGGGGCTCCACAGCCCTTCCCGAGCCATCAGGTCATTTATGTAGACAGCATGATGGGCTTAAATCAGATTTAAGTCAGACAGGGCAATCATGCTTTAAAGAATCGATGTTTATTGTGTTCTGTAGTTCTATGCTTATCTTCAGAAAATAATTAAAATGTGTTCGGTTATATTTAATCAATAATTCCAAAATATGTTTCATGCTTTTGGCTTGCTTTGGGTACACTTACTCATACGCTTTATTTGAGACCTAAAATTCTAAAATTTTCTTAAAATTAAATATTTAATTTGTTTCAAAATTTTGTAGATGGACAAAACTGGAAATTTATTAAAGATGCTCAAACCCCACATGATATGCATTTCTCCAGCAGGCTAAAGGATATGTAATAAAAAGACTTTGACTTGTGTTTGTTGCTGCAGCTGTTCTAGGATCTCTTTTGAGAACTTTTTTTAGTCATTCATTAGAGCTTCACAGAGAAGAGCCCTCTGACTCTGGTACCTTATCTTGGCAAGGCAATGAGGAGATGCTGTTCTCAGCTCCCAGTGTGGACCAATGCAAAAGGTGCTCTGCACCTGAGCTGTGACCTGTGACTCTCTTTGCCTTGGCAAACCTCTCCTAGGGTTTGCTGTGTCTGTTCCCAGTTAAGTTTCCTGCAGCTGAGGGCTGCAATGCCAGTCCTGTCCAAGAGCAGGATACAGCAGTCTTGTTCCTTCCTTTGACAGTTTTGAAAATAGCATTATTGCATGAACTTTGTTGGTGTCTACTTAAAGGAGTATCTGATTTTTATCTGTCCTGAAGAATGGAGCACATCAATCTGAAGACAAAGTGTCCAGTTTGATTTTTCTCACTTAAAAATCTGGGGAATAGTGAGGGAGCCTTGCATACACTGAAAAAAAAAATATTCAGAAGAAACTGTTCAAGCCAATTTCAGTAGGTAGTTGTGTAGATTTGGCTATGCTTTCTTTCACCCGTGGGATGGTAGTTTCCATGGTTCTCTCTGTTGTCCCTGCCCTGTTTCCTTCAGCATTCCCTGCTTTGAAGCTGCCAAACTTCTGTTTGATCTTGCAGCCTTAATATTTCTTTAATCTCATATTGTGCAGGAGTGTGTATATAAATAAACCAGGGAGGCATTTTACAGGAGATTTATAACCTTCTTGCAGAGGTCTTTTAAACTATAACCTGAAAGAGTGGGTCATTGTGGGGGCTGGGTGGAGCAGGATCTTTACTTGTTCCTGTATTTAGTCTTTGATGCAAGCTGAGAACAAATCTCTTTTCCTCTTTGCAGATATCAGCTACTGACCATGTCAACAGAGTTCCAGGATGCTCACCTTGCAGAGGTGAAACCTCTGGTGGAGAAGGAGGAGGTAATTATTTTAAAGCTTTTTAGGAATGATATGTTTTCTGTCAGAACTGCTTTTGGAGCTGCACATGTGTTCTTAGATTATTTTGAATGTATTGTATGGAAGAAGAAAAGAAAAACTGGAGATGGAATAAGAATCGTTAATTTGTTTGGTTTTTTTTTTAATAATGCAAAAATGACCGTAATTATTTGCTCGTTTGGTTTTGTTCTTTTAACATGATGGTGACATTTTTTCTTTGAATAATAGCAGCTCTTTAGCTGGATCAAATTATGCCAATTGGGTAATCTCACGTACATGCTTCTATAGGTACACACTTCTCAATGTAAAGACTGACTTTGCTCTGTCAGCTGCCTCTCACAGAGAGAGCCTTCACATTTCCTTTGGGCACAGCTGAGTCCAGAGGCAGGGCTGAGCCCCTTCTTGTCCTCTCTGAGTGCACTGAGCCATGAGTTTCAGCCAGCTGGCTGTGTACAGCCCACAGCTTGTTGCAGTCACTGGAGCTGCAGCACAGAAACAGCCTAGGTTTTTTTTTTTAATCTTGTTATACTACTTTCCACTCTTAATTGGACTTAAAAAAAACCAAAAAACAACCTATCAACAGCATCTGCATTCAGTGGCTGACTCTTCAGTGGTAGCCATACTCTGTCCTTTGGTATGTTCGTGGCAAAAAATTCACTGTAATATGTGAAGAAACATATCAGCATTTTCTTGAAACAAAACTAAGATTTTTCTCTTGTTCTCAATGACATTTTTTCTTGACAATTATGTATATAAATGTGTTGAGTTTTTTCTGGTCTTATACACTAGAATGCATTTCTCTATCTGCTACTTTCTATTTTATTCCCTCGCTCTTTTATGTAAACACTTCAGAAAATAATTTCCACTCGTGACTCCAGTGAAATGGCTAGAGAAACTTCAAACACAGCTCCTTTGCCAAGGACATTGCATGAAAGCAGAGCTTGTTTGGATACCACTGAATGCAGCACTCAAACTTTTCAGAAACTAAGCCCCTTTTTTAATGTCCATATTGTTCAGAACTACCAAAGCAAAGGAGATTCTAAGCAGAAGTCCTATTGGTACTGAAAAAATCTTTCTTTCAAAGTTCAAAAATATCTTAAAATACTAATTAACTTCCTGGGTTTCAGTAGTACATAGGTCAAAAGTTGGAATCTTGACAGTGAGTCCTATATGCTTTTGCTCATGATGTTACCTTAAATTTTGTCTGCATGGGGAAAACTAGGAGTTTGATTTCCTCTGTGATCATGTTAACATAGATGAAGGATGTTAACATATTTTGAGAGAGTGGAAAATGTTGCCCTGAAGGATGCTCAGCACGTATTGAGATGGGCAGTGGAGCTGGTTTTGAGTGGGTTATTGGGTGAGGCTCTCTGGAATTGTGTCCTGGCTTGCTGTGCTTGGATTTCTTCTGCTACAGCCAAGCCTTTGTTCCTGAGCAGTGGTCACCCTTGTTTCATATGCTGTTGGTTCAGATGCCAAATATACTTATTCCTTTCAGCTCTGGGTCCCACTGGAACAACAGTGGCTGAAATGCTGTGTTTGAAAGGTCATGAGACCAACAATACAGTAAGAGTACTTGCACAATTGCACAGCATAGCTAAGGCTTTGCAAAATTATTTCTGCTCAATTAGATCTTAGGTAGTTGTTTGCATGTCCAAGACTGTGCCTAATTGCCTAAAAGTCACAGCTGTGAGAATTATTGGTTGTACTGCAGTGCCTTGAGGGTCCCCTAAGAAAGCAGCTATGGTGCTTCTGACATCTGTCCTTAATTTACCTGGGCTCCTGAGGCTGAGTGACCACCTTGCCAGGATTCTAAGCTTTCCTTTTTATCTCAATATTATTTTTCAAGCTCTGGTCTCTTTTGCACTTTCCAGCGTAAAGTGTTTGCTTGGCTGCTCTTCCCTCTGTTTTCAGCCCTGCAGTGGAAATAAGAGTTTGACTTTTTTCTTCTCCCTTAAAGAAAAGGAGGTAACTATAAGACATTTCCTCCCTTGAAGCTATAAGCCTCGTAGGCTATTGGAGGGGGGGAGGTTGTCACCTAACTCCTTTCCTGGTGGAGACCCTTGACAGGTGCAGAAGACTGTCAGTAGCAGCCATGGCAGGTGACAGGTTGGAATGGACCTTTCTGTGTCCAGGCAGCCTCCCAAACACTGCAGACATTCATTTTGGCCAGAATAAGACCCTTCCCACCTTCCACATCCTGTAACCAAGTCCCAGTAATGACTGCTTAACTGAGTTGCAAGTGTTCAGTGCATTCTTGAGCAGAGACTTCCCATCCTAGGCAGGCTGAGGCTGTCCCATGGCTACAATAAGTGATGCAGAAAAGTTCAGTTTTCCTGCTCCTTGTGACTGTATTGCTCAGAGATATAAAAATAACTGGGGATGCACCAGATTTTGTCCTTCATTTTACTGGTCTGTAATCTAGTATTTTACTGCTTTTGTTTCTCCATGAAGATTAGTGGGTTTAAAAGCTGTTGGGGGAATTTTGGCTCTCATCAGAAGAGCTTCCATTGAATGGAGAGAGCTCTCAGTTGCAGAACTGGGGGGCTAGGATGCATATCCAAGCATAGATTTCCATAGCTGCAAGTTATTCCATTAATGCTTTCAAATCTCTTCACAGGCTATCACTCGCCTCCTTCCAGACTTCGATGTTCAGGCAAGTAAAGCTATTATTCTTTCTTTCTTTCTTTCTTTTTTTTTTTTCCTTTTTCTTTTCTTTTTCTTTTTGCTTGGGGGGAGATTGAACTGACATTTGAGAAAACAGCAAGATGTGACCAGAGGGACTGCCTGCTTGCCAGGAATGCTGTTACTGTGGGAGAGGGTCTGAATGGGGCTGTGCTGTAGCCATGTGAAGGGGACCACAGGGGGCCTTTTCAGACTGGAGCTGAGAAAGTTTCAGTCTAAGGGGGTGGCTGGTTTGCAAGCAGTTCTATTCTTGCTAGGAGAATGAGAATCTTCGGCAGTGGTAGTGAAAACAATATATTTACCCTCCCACATGGACACACACTTTCCCCAGTTAACTTGCTTTCATTAGCAGTGTGCATGCACTTCCTCAGAGGAAACGTTCCTCTGGATGCATCTCATTATGCTGTTGAAGTTTTCCAAAATATTCCTAAAGCCTGTGGGGTGGTGGAAGGTGCTTAGCAATCAGTATTGTCAGTAATAGGAGTGATGGTATTTCTATATTTTTGTTTAGAGACA
Source organism: Cichladusa arquata (assembly GCA_026413545.1). Lineage (NCBI taxonomy): Eukaryota > Metazoa > Chordata > Aves > Passeriformes > Muscicapidae > Cichladusa > Cichladusa arquata. The sequence goes on along the minus strand of JAOTQP010001286.1, from coordinate 143,269,390 downwards.
GAACATACAAGTTCATAGCACACCAGTAGGTCACAGGGTGGCCCTTCACTTTCCCTGAGAGTCATGCTTTTGAGAGATGACTTGGTCATTCTCCTGGCTCCCATTATTTTATTGCTATTTGGGCTTTTGACTGAGAAGTTTGTCCTTGCTGGTTCTTAGCTGGGACTGAGGAATTGCATGGCTGCAGGAGCCAGGCTGGATTGAACTGGGATGGAGATCAGGGAGGTGTACCTGCCTTGGTGAGCAGTGGGAGAGGTTTTCCCACTGCTGAGGACAAGGATTATGTACTGGGAAAAGAGGCTCTCTGGGTGTCTCATTTTTATGTAATGGAAGGAGACTGTGCAGAACTAAGGAAAGCAATTAAATTGTTCTGGTCTCTATTCAGGTCCTTGAAGGAAATAAAACCCTTCTCTATTAGCACCTGTCTGTATATTTTTACTTAATGTTGTTCCAATTGCTTAAAAAAATCCAGCACAAATTCAAGTCTTTTCCTTGGAAACCAAGTGAGACAGCTATCTTGGATGTTTTTTTCTCATCTTTCAGTGGTTCTTTATAGCAAATCTGTAGTTTACACTAATCCTGCATCTTCCCCCTCATTTTTTCCTAATGAAATCTGCTGCCTGAAGTCTTGGTAAATGTAAGTTAAGATTGTCACCATACAGCTTCTTGCAGGACTGTGCACAGCATGGGAGAAGCTTTCTGTTTGGCTCCAGATTGATCACTTGGTCTAAATTGAATCCCAGATTAAATCTGCTAACAAGAATACTACAGTATTTTGATTAAGAATCCAGAAGTGACCCATATTTAATTTCTATTCTTGGAATAAATTGCTTGGTTTGTAAACCATGTGTATATATAGATTTTTTAACTTGCAAGATCAAATTCTCTAAGCTTTTTTGCTTTTTTTTTCTCCATGTTTTGGATTAACTGTCACTAATCCAGACCAGTGGTTCTTGTCATTTAGCCCTGTTCTGCCAGCTCTTACTTTTTTTTAATGGTCTATCTTTAAGAGTTTAATCTTTAGTTGTTCTAGTTCAGGAAAAATGTGGAAGAACAGTCTCAGTGCATTTTATTAAGAATTGGAGATTTAGCTTTGGTCCTTAAAGCCACAAGTACCTTCCCTGTGTTTCTTTAAGTTCTTTTGTGGCTGATTTGTGGAAGAACTGGTTTGGAACTGCTATGAGAGATTTGATTGCTTAGTTCATTAGAGAAGTTCATGTGTGGCCCTAGAGGACCCAGGTCACTCAGGACTGAGGTGAAGCTGAAGTGTGCTCTCAGTGAGCAGCCTCTACCATGAACTGCTTGGGAAGAGGATGGACCTGGCCAGGGAAGGGAGTTTTTGTGCTTGGCAGGATGGGGCTTCTTATTTAATGCCTGTGTATGGATGTGGGTGTCCACCATATCCACTGCAAGCTCCTCCATCCTTCTGGGAACAAGTTAAGCACTGTTCAGTGGCACTTTGTTTGTGCCACTAGTGAAGAGGTGTGAGGTGTTTCCCTTCCAAGAGTAAATTTTACCTAGCTACTCAGATTTGGAAAAAAATTAGATTCTTACTTCACATGCAGTTTTAGACAGACTGGAGTTAAACATAGCTTTCCATTTTTAAAGTAAGCTACTATATAGTGGTGTATTACCTTTCTGAAAGCATATGTTGCAAGATGTGTGCATACTTATTCTTATAAACTTATTAAAGGAAAATCTTTGTGAAGTTAGCAAGGGATGGCCAGGACAGGAGATGAAAGAACTGACAGCTCTGAGCTGCCTCTAGTCAGCAATTTGTCTGTTACTGTGTCTGTCTGTGACCACCTGAAAATTGAAGTAAAGGTCTCCTGTGTCTCAAGAAGGGGAGTGTTCCTGGCCAACCCTGTTTTAGGATAATTGATGATAAAGCAGTGCAGGGCTCTGTGCCTTGGGTGGCTTTGCTGTCTTTGTGCCAAGCACATTTTAATTGCATTTCCAGGTTGATATATGTGTATTCTCTAGCTCAGTAGCTTTGGAGCCAGTGGAGCCCTGGCTCCTGATCACTGTGCATGTTCATCCTCCCAGCTCTGTGTTTCATCCATCAGGACTCTGCTTTCTCAGTAACTCAGCAAAACTTGGAGCTGTAGAGGGCAGAGATGAGTTTATCCCTTGCAGCTCATGGCTGGTGGCTGTCTGTATCCATAGGCAGGAGAGATCTGCTCTGCTTTGCTTCCCCTCCTTCCCTCCTGCTGGGGGGAAGCTGCCCTGCAAGGGGAGGTGAATCCCTGTTTCAGGAGGGCTGGGATGCCACCAGCACTGTGGACGTGGCTTGGGGCGTTGCTGTGAGGATTTCCTCCTCCTCTGGGAAGCTGAAGGAAAGGGCTGGGGGTGGCTGTGGTTTTGCACTCTGCAGAGCAGGGTGACCCAGTGCTAATTGGACTAGGAAGAATCCCTGGGCAGAGCTGTCGCAAGAGCCTGCGTCAGTTCCTGCAGCAAAGTTTTTGTTCTTGGCCTCCACCTTAGCAGGGTCACTTACATTTACATCTGAAGTCATCATCCTTATTAATGTACCTGTACTCCCAAGCTGATTTGGGGGGCCTTTTTCTTAAATTGCTAATTTAGAATAGAAATATTAGGGAAAAAAAGTGGAAATTTGGGTATTGGGGTTTTAGGAAAAAGCAGGCATAAGATAAATTGAAATTCTGTTTTAGAGTAAAAACAGCTAGGGAAAAAATGCTAACAAACTTCAGGGCAAAGGCAGCTTGAAACTCAACATTGAAATAGCACATTAAAAGCTCAAATATTTTTGATCTCCAAGAAATTGAAAAACAAAAGTGAAAAAACAGCTTATGCAGGTATTGCTATAATAAAGTTCTTAAGTAATGCGAATTTAAAATGTAGTATCTCCTAGAAATTTAAAAGCTATTTAAATCTTCTTTAAGAGCTCTGAAGCTTTTCCCTCAGTTCTAAGGAAAGAGAAGGGAGGTGTATCTAACAGTCATAATATTATGAATTAAAATAAAAGCATGAGATTGTAATTGAGGATTAAGTATATTTGAAAGCTTTAAAATAATCTTGATGGAATGCAGTATTTTACTTCAAATATAAAACATGACGTATTTAGCACAATGTGCAGTGTGCCTGTGCAGTTTTCCTTTTTAGATATCTGAGATATTTTGGTTGCATATTCCATACTTCAGAAAACAACTTGTTCATAAACATGCTTTTTAATCCTTGTCTTACTTACCAAGTGTAGAGAGAGGAAGGAATAAATGAGCTCTCCTGCATGTTAACAAATTGTCTTCCCCTTTTAACCTCATGAAAAAATAAAAAGGTTGCTTGAAGCAAAAGTAAAATTTATTTTAAAATCTATCAGCTCCTCCAAACTGAGACAGCCTCCCTTAAATTGAAAGTATTTTCATGTGTGTGTTTAGTGCACTGAGATAAGACTGCACCTCTGTTAAAGTGAGAGATGTGAACAGATGGTGTGTTTGTCTTTATCCTTCTATCGGATTAGTGTACCTTGGATTTTTTTCCAAGATAGTGTTTTAATACAAATCAGTTGGTGAAGAGCCTCTTACTATAATGTTGATGTTGATTGGGATGTGCTGCCATCTGTTTTCAGTGCTCTGCATTTTGAAAACATCCATCCCTACATCACGTAGACAAATCTCTTGATCTTTAATAGGATTAATAGGGATGTGAAGTTGTTGATGTCACCAAACAAACTGGTTTGAATTGATTGTTTTCTAGAACCTTTTGTGCATTTCCCATTAAGAACCTGTGCTGCAGGAAAATAGCAGAACCCTATTGAATTAGGGAGTCTCAGTGTGGTCATAATGAGGAATTGAGCCAATTGTTAAACTGTGTTATGCCAGTTCCTGGGAGCATGGTCACCTGTTGTCTCTGAACTATTTTTAGCTGACACTGAGTTTGAACTAGACTCAGGTTTCCAGGTCAGGAAGAGTTAGCTGTGGCTCTTAGTGGGATGTGCAGGTTCAAGGGTTTGGTTCTATCTACCATGAACAGACTTTTTCTTTCATGCATGAAGGAGGATGATCCTGCAAAGAAAACGTGTTCTGGATTTTCACTGTTGTTACTGGAAAGCTCTAGCAATAGAAATCTGATTATATGAAATGCCTATTAGTCTCTAACTGAGGAGAAAATAATTTCAATATTCCACACTCAGCAGGAGGTGTGTTACACAATAATGCTTACTCTCATTACAGTGCTGAGGTTGCCAAATTATTATTTTTTTAGTTAGCTAAGCATAAGAGTAGAATGTGGAAAATACTAATTGCCATAATTATTAATTTCAGCTATTAATAATTGCTATGTACTGGCACTGCAAATCTCTTCAGGAGTGTTGTATAATGACAGTACCCAAATATATATTAATGATATGGAATGTTATTGGGACCCTGAGCAATCTGATTTAGTGGGTGGCACCCCTGCCCACAGCAGAGAGTTTGAATTAGATAATCTTTAGCATCCCCTCCAACCCAAGCCTTTCTATAATTATATTGTAATAGTATATGTTATTGACATACCTAATGTATAATGTAAAATACTGTATTTTCCACCAAAAGCTGAACTTAGTGACATTAATATGGTGATGTAGGAATCCTTTAAAGTAAATGTTGCTTATCTACTTTGGAAATACTGGATATCAAATATTTAAAAGGCCTTCTTGGTGTTTTCTTTCAGAAACATTGTGACTTACACTAAATTTTCAGTCTTTTGCATTTACTGGAAACTTTAAACCTGGCTTTTAGGAAAGAACTCAATTCTGATTTGATTTAGCTTAAGTTTGGGGTGTTTCGGCATTTCAGATAACAAAACATGAAATTAACCTGAAGTTCTCAAAATCTGGTGGAAACAGCAACGTGAAAGGCTGTGCCAAATCCCACGTTTGGAATTTGGTACTTTGTACATTGTGTGGCAAGGACTTAGCTCATCTTTGATGTCTGACCTCTGTTGAGTACGTTCTTCCCCTGGTCAAACCTGGCTCAAATCCTATTTAAGAGTGACATCCTCGTGAATTAGTCTGTTTTGGTTTCCCCAGCTGGGCATTATGGGAGTCATAAGCCTATGTGGGAGAGCAGCTTGTCTATATAACCCAGTTCCTGCTGGACAAAGTAAAGAGCTGCCACCCGTCCTCGGCTTGACTCGCTGGATTTGTCACCCTGTTTTGCCTAAGGATGGTCCTAGATGTGGAAGATACAGCTTACCTGATAAGTAATGCAGTGAGTATGCAGAGGAATGAGTCTCCAAGGAGATAGAGAAACTGAAAATTAGAGTTTTGATGGAGTATAGTTCAGAGAGCTTAACTTGCCCTGTGTACAAGGAGGTGGGGTTAGATCTTGATTCACTGCCTCAGCTGTAACTTAAAACTGATGTAATTGTGTAATCAAAGGAAAATAGATGGCATGTAAAGTGGTATTGCCTAGAATTCTTATTTCTGCATTGTGTACTAAATGTGCAGTTCATTCCTTGTATAAAATGAAGGAGCTGAGATTTAGGTTGAATTATTACCTCAGATATTGGAAGGTAATAAGAGCTTTTAAAAAAGTTTTTGCAGAGGCTGTACACCTGAGTTCTACAGCATAGTTTTTCATTGATTTGGATTTAACTTGGACTTTGCCTCTGAGTGTTGGAACAAGTTGAGCAAGCCCTGCAGCAGCAGGCAGTGCACTGCACTGAATGGCATGGATCATATCTGTGTCCTGTGCAGTAAATAAAGAATTCTGGTGAGATGCAAAGACTGGCTACTGCCTATGTAATTCTTTGATTGTTACTTGAGTGTAATCATACTGTAAATAAGTGTCAAGTGTTGGCTTGTGATTCCCTTATACACGTTGGCAAAATACCAAATTGTTTATATCCATCTGAAGTTCAAGTGGAAAAGAAACAAAAAACTGTTCCATCTTAAGTCACATCTAACTTAGAGATCCAAAAGATGGTGCTCAGGGGGACTTTGGTTTGTTAATGAAGGTGTCCTTGGCTTTAAGATCAGTAAGCAGTATGAACTCCTGTTATGCCAAAGTATGGCGGATTAGTCTTAATGCTGTCCTTCTGATAACCACTAGAATAACGTTGTGGTTATTTTGTTCTATTAGCAAACTTCAGACAGTTAAGTTTCTGTTCAGGTCTGTACATCACAAGCCATAGAACAAACACATGTGGCTGCTGATTTTATTGGAGAGGACTACTGCAATCACAAGGCTTCACAGTGTAATAAAGCCTTATGGCAAATAAGCATATACAACCTACTTAATGCTGCTTTCTTTGGGGAATAGTAGTTATTTTCTCAGCTAGAGTTCTTTTCCTAGAAATCAGAAATATTTTTATCATAGTGACTTGTATTTTTGCAAATATTGAGAGGTATAGTTGTAAGCTGCTATTATTCTAAGTGTGATTATAACAAAACTGTTTTGTTTTCTTATCCTGCCTTTTAATGTGGTTAAAAACTGTTTAACTATTCCCTCAGTATCTGGTTAAGCTAGCAGTTTGAGTGCCTCTGTAATTGTCTGTGGACTGGAGGAGGTGACAGTCAAATGTAAAATATCACACAGAGCCCCCACCTCGGAGGGAACGGGGGGTGTCGGGATGGGATTGCAGAGCAGACCCTGGGACGGGGCAGGACCTGTGCTCGTGGTGTGTCAGGGTCTGCTGCAGAGCCCCTGGACAATCCTGACAGGCTGTTCTGTTCTGCTGTCTGCCAGGAGCAGGACGTGGAGACCGTGCACGGCTCGGTGCGTGTCACCATGTGCGGCACTCCCCGCGGGAACCGCCCGGCCATCCTCACCTACCACGACATCGGCCTGAACCGTGAGTGCTCTGCCCTGGGGCCGGCCCTGCCCTGGGGCCGGCCCTGCCCTGGGGCCGGCCCTGCCC